>JAZKJV010000656.1:0-79717 GCA_037367405.1 Ottelia alismoides | reverse complement strand
TCGCATCGGGTTCATGTCAAACAGGTCCCTGTGGGTTCGGGTTGGGTTCGGCCCAAGATTGATATTTTGATAAAGTGGGGGCACAAGCCTGACCTATTTGTACATCGAGTCAGGCCGGGCTCGTGCTTTTGTGGGTCGGGTCCTGGCCAACCCAATGCTCCACCCTTGGACAGTGTGGCTTTGTCGACCACTTTTTATGGGGCTATTTGCTATGCACTACTTGATGTGACTATCTCACATCGGTCGATTTTGAGCGATGGGATCGGTTTCTTATACTGGCTTTAAGTTCGTCCTCAAATTGCTGGCGCTCTAGATAGCAAATCGAGAAAAATGGCTCGCACGCTTCCGCGACTATTTTTATTATACGAACCTATTCACTGATCAACGGGAATGACTTGCTCTCTTCCTCGCCCACTGGCGTACATGGCAAATGAGGAATGAGAACGCCCTTGTGGAATTGTACGTGGCCTTATCATACAAGATGGGTTTAGATGGCGAATAAGGAATGATGATGGAGCTTTATGTGATTTGTATGCTAAGATTTATGCATTGGCATCAGACAAGGATGCACGTGTTGTTAATGTGTGATCCGAGAGATCTTGGGCACCAACCTTTGTGGTAGAGCTGTCAGATCAGAGAGTGAAGGAGTTCTTGTGTTTATTGAGCAGACTAGCGGTAATGGAAGGACCTTTGGAAGGTATAGGGGTCATTTGGTTGCTGGGTTGGAGTGGGTTGGGGTAACCTGATTGGAATAGCAGCTGTTTGGGATGGTTATGAGGGATGGGAATAAAGAATGTGATGTGATGTCACTATCATTTGTGATAGAATTCCATCCCATCAAAAGAGGGGGGTAAATCGGGTTACCCCGGGATAACCCGGGGTTAACCCGGTTACCAAACGAGCCCATAGATTCCTACATTGTTGTAGAAGTCCCCCGAGTGGCCCGACTAGTCTAGTCAGTGGGATGACTGACTGAGAACCGACTAATTCCGACTAGGTACAATAGTCGGCCAATTTTTGCTTGGAGATACCACATTTTTTTTATATTTTGTTTTCTATAAGCAAACATAATATAATATGCTTAATGTTTTATTTAAATTCAATTAGTTTTTTTTATTTTTTTTTATGATAGTATAAAAATATACATAATCTATGTATAAAAATGAGTTATATATTTAAAATAATCACAAAATTCAAAGCCGATTAAAGTCCGACTAAATCCAATTAGTCGCCCGACTGCTGATTAATCCTTAGTAAGTGAACCGTCCGACCGAGTACCGACTACTGACTTTTGCAAACCTTGGATTCCTGGTGTTGGAGAGATGGAATGTTCATTGTTAAGAAGCATCCAAGGTGTTTTCTGGCACGTCAATACCGAAACTAAGGAGGTATCTCGAGATTGTGCAAGAATATAGGGTTGGAAAAGTCCCCATGCGGGTTAAGGTTTTCCTCCGACCGTTTAGAAGAGGTGAGATCATAATAGGAGCTAGACGAGCCAGTATCATTCCTATGTGTTATGAGATGTGCGGGCGACATGGAGGGGCAATGTAGGACATTGATCAACTTTTCTTCAGATACCCCGGGTTAAGGGAGGCCCAGGCAACTGTTGATCTACCTATTGTCCCATGGGATGGCACCGACTCTTTCTAGACCTCGGTTAGCAGGAATTGGACGGGGTCAATTGAAGGCAAGGTCATGGCAATTGCGCACATCTCGATCGTCTGAATGTCAAGGAACGATGTCATTTTTCAAAGATTGGAGGTTTTACCATGAGAATATGTACTTGAGCATGCTAAAGCT
Organism: Ottelia alismoides; assembly: GCA_037367405.1. Lineage (NCBI taxonomy): Eukaryota > Viridiplantae > Streptophyta > Magnoliopsida > Alismatales > Hydrocharitaceae > Ottelia > Ottelia alismoides. The sequence goes on along the minus strand of JAZKJV010000656.1, from coordinate 77,917 downwards.
ATTTGTAAAACTTGGCGCCTGTGAATTTTGTTTATAACTTTAAATATATTTTTTGGATGGACCTCTCATAGAGGTTCATCTTATTATTTCTCAAGAAAAAAAATTATATCCCAATATTTGGAAAATTTCTTCACGATCAGCTTGCATAACAATTGACCTCCTTCAGCAATCCTCTCTACTTGTACACATCCTACGTGAAGACTCGAGGTGAGATTAGAAGGCTTGAGGTTATTATTAAACATAATTTCTCAAACAAACAAAAGCCTTAAATATCATTGAACATCTTGAAAGGATGGAAACAATAATGCAACCAACAAAACATAGATGTAACTTTGTAACGTGGAAATCGTTTGCGTAAAAATTACGACTTGAGTCTCTCAAATTGAGCTATCAACATAACCGAATAACTCGATCTTTCCACAAACCAAACCAAATTGCTTTTGCGATCAAGCCTATCATATTACAACAAGTTATTTACATGTAGACAACTCTAGTCTTTACAAGTCATTTATACAGACAACTCTAATCGTAAGAATAAAAAGTACAACACTATCACATACCTCACACGCAATATACAAAGCAATATAATGTGAAATAATTAAACAATCTTACAAAGATAAGACTTCATGGATTTAATGATCATCTGAATTTCAAAGAGGTTGGACGAACAATAGATGCTCTCAAGAACACGCCCACATGAGGCGGAACGAACTTCATTGAATAGGATGTGAATTCTTCAATTGTATGAGAAGATAGCATGAGTTGTCAAATGTATTTACTGCATAAAATGAAAGGAAAGACTTTTCTTTTACACGCCATGTAGTAGTAGTTTCAAGAGAGGTAATAGCCATTACATAACGAGAGAAGATGGCTGAAATAAGTAGACATTGGGAATTAAAACGTGTATACAAGGCAAAATTCAATCGGTTGAAAAAGTACAACAACAACGTCTTTTCCCACATTAAGTAGGATCATCTACATGGATTCATTGCTTCGATTCAGATCTATCATGGACCAATCTCGTGCTTCGGTAAAAAAACTAAAATCCCTCCGTATAGTCTCATTCCAACACTTCTTGGGCCTTCTTCGCCCACTCTTAGCCGGCTCAATATCCCCAAACTCACTTCTCCTAACGGATGCATCAATTGACTTCCTTTGCACATGGCCAAACCACCTTAAGTGGTTTTCTCACATCTTATCCTCTATTGGAGCTACATCAACTTTCCTTCTAACTGCATCATTTCGAATCCGCTTACCGCGCACGTGAATGTGTGTGTCCACGAATCCACCTTAGTATTTTCATATCTACTACTGTATTCTATGCACAAGGTCTATAGTTCATAAGCCAACATTCAGATCCATATAGCATAGTAGGTCTCATGACTACATTGTAAAACTTTCCTTTGATTTTCAAAGGAATTTTCTTATCACAGAGAACAATAGAGACTCTTCTCCACTTTAGCCAGCATACATTTATTTTATTAGTAACATCTCCATCAATTTTCCCATCATGTTGCAAAATAGATCCCAAGTATCTAAAAGAATCTCTCTTCTGATCGTTATCATCACACATCTTACCTCGATTCCTTCACTATTGCTTCCATCAAAAGTGCACTCCGTATATTCAGTCTTAGCCCTACTTATATGGAATCCTTTAGTCTCCAATGCATATCTCCAGACCTCAAGCTTCTCATTTACTCCATCTCTATTCCCATCAATCAACACTATGTGATCAGCGAATAACATACACAAAGGTATCTCATCCTGAATGGTGTCTTGTCGACTCATCCATAACCAAAGTAAAAAGGAATGAACTCAAAGTTGAACCTTGATGCAGACCAATATTGATGTCAAAATAGTCAGTCTTCCCAGATTGGATCCTTACATATGGTAAAACCCTATCATACATATCCCTTATGAGGTTAATGTATAGGATGTGTATTTGTCTCTTCTCCAAAACTCTCCACAACATCTCCCATGGGACAGAATCATAAGTCTTCTCCAAATCAATAAAAATCATATGGAGGTTCTTCGTTTGAGCTCTATAAATTTCCATTGTTCTCCTCAGCAAGTGGATGGCTTCAATAGTTATGCGACCTGACATGAATCCAAATTGGTTTTCTTTTACTTTGGAAACATGTCTTAACCTTCTTTCGATCACACATTCTCAATTCATAGTGTGATTCATCAGTTTGATACCTCTGTAATTTGAATAATTTTGAAATGTCTCCTTTGTTCTTATAAAGAGACACCACGATGCTTCTCCTCCAATCTTCAGGCATTTTATTACTTTGCCAAATAACATTGAATAAATTTGTAAGCCAAGTCAAACCATGCTTACCTAAAGCTCTTTATACTTCAATAGGAATGTCATCAGGTCATATACCTTTTTCAAGTCTCATAATCTTCAAAGCCTCCTCTACTTCCTTCCTTTGTATCTGTCTATATCTTGCACGATTCAAGTAACTTTCACTACCGGCTAGATCTCCCAAAAGTGATCTCTCTATTTCCTTTCCCAATGAAAAGCTTATGAAAAGCTTCCATCAAGTCTCTATATCCTTCTGAGTATTAAGCACATGACCTTCCTCATCGTTAACACATCTCATTTGACAAAGGTCTTGGGTTTTTCCTTCTCTTACTTTGGTCAACCTGAATATATCCTTTTGGCCTTCATTAGAGTTGAGATTTTTGTACAAAACTTCATATGTTTTTAACTTAGCTTCGCTTACATCCTTTTTTTGTTTCCTTCTTCGCTATTTTGTGGTTTATGACAGTTTCCTCGGTTCTATCCTTAGACATAACTTTAAAGCATGCTCTTTTAATTTTGTGTTTCTCTTGCACCCCTCCACTGCACCACCAAGTCTCTTTTTATCCTGGAGCTCCTTCCTTTGACTCGCTTAGCATCTCTTTGGCTACCACGAACCACGGTTCAAGATGCTACTGCCTCGCACATCTCGTTTGCAATTCTGTTATAATCCCATGATAAATCTTATAAAACCTCTCTGAAGCTTGATTGCTTCAATTGAAGATTCCCCATCTAGTTCTAGTGATCTTGGAAACCCTCCTTTTCTTTACCAACCCTTTTATTTGCACATCCATGACTAACAAGAGATGTTGGATTATCAAACTTCTCCCGGGATTACTTCGTAGTCTTTGCAATGCAATCGATCTCTTCTCCTCAACGTAAAGTAATCTATTTGTGTTCGAGTCAGGTCATCTTATAAGTAATTAAATGCTCCTCCCTATTGTTGAAGAGTGTTTGCTATGAAAAGATCATTAATAGTTACAAAATCCAGAATAACTTTTCTCTCTTCATTTCTATCCCCGAAGCCATGGCTTCCATGATGAACACTAGCATACCATGAAGCATACTTTCCCAATGCCCATTAAGATCTCATCCTAGGCAAATCATCTCTCCTTTGTGGGATTCCTTGCATAATCTTATCCAAATCATCCTCAAAAGCTTGTTTAAGCCTTCCATCTAAACTAATTTACGGTGCATAAACTGAGATGATATTCTAACTTTCTTCTTCCAGCATCATTTTTAGCAAAATAATCCGATCCCCGAATCTTTGCATCTCAACCGCACAATCCTTCAAATCCTTATAAACAACCACTCCAACACCATTTTTGCACTTATCTTTACATGAATACCAAAGTTTAAAGCTTGTCTTCTCTGTCTCTCTTCTTTCCTTTCCAACCTGTATTGTCTCTTGAAGACATAGTATTCCAATCTTCCTTCTTCCATCGTATCTACTATCTCCATCAATTTGCCAGTCAAAGTGCCAATATTCCAACTACCTATCTGCAACTTCCTTTGCAACCTCTTTTTGACTAACTTCTTTACTCACATGCATCCATCATGCGAGAATCCTTGCAAATTTTGGACCACATCCGGACGGTGATGCGTCGAAACTAGCTTATTTACTCGCATGCATTCCTCATGCGAGAACCCTTTCAAATTTTGAACTACATCCAGGCAGCGATGTAGTGGCCCTTGCTAACTTCTTATTGCATTCGGACGATGCAATGCGTCGCTACTAGGGAACATCCCAATGAAATCTAGATGTTTGCTTAAATCCATGTTAAAAGATTCGAACCGTTTTGAGACAAATTCCTAAATAATATTCTTAAAAAGAACACTATTTAAGAATAAGAACGTTATTTAGAAATTTGTCTCTCTTGTGCTGGATGTCGGCTACCTAACGCGCAACCCTCCTCAATTTACCCGGGCTTGAGAACAACCATGGATGAGTTAGTCGGTTGAAAAGTAATCAACTAAAAAAATAAATTATAGATCTAGAGTAAAAAAGGAAAAGTAATCGATTAAAAAATAAATTAGTCAACCGAAGATACTTTTCAAGAATGTCATTTTCAATTTGATCACTGAGAAATAAGTAGTCGGCAAGAACATAAACTTGTCGATAGAAAAGGAAATTCATCGGTTAAATTTAAAGTTAGTTGATTGATGGTTAAGTGTAGTCAACGAAAAATCTCTCGAATAAAAAAGGTGTTCAGCTTCAAGTTTTCAATTTAGTCAACTGGTAGAATAAACCAATCAACTGATGAAGTTAATAGTCGATTGGAATCATAATTACTCAACTGATTATAGATCAAAACATAACCTAAGAGTTTATATGCATGATCTCTAGATCTTCACATACTTCTAAAGTAAAAACTTAGATTATGTGACTACATACACAAACTAAAACTTGATCACCATGGCTTGAGGTCCTTCGAGTAGTTTTTCTGTGTCCTTGCTCTTTTGAGCAAGAATCTTGTTCTCAAGCTCGACTTCAATCCCTAAGTTAGATTTTGATCTCCTTGACCTAGATACAAGCTAACAACTCAAGTTTCATTATCATCAAAACATGCATGTTTATGCAAGAATTAACAACACAGACCTTGCGCACATATCGCGACCGTCTCTTCCACTGCTTTGACTACTTGCATTAGGAGAGAGAGAGGTGTGTAGAGGACTTCTCAAAAGCTCGAAGCGCCAATGTATCGGGGAACAGTTCATTGTTATTTAAAAAGGTCAGATGCTGTGAAACCTCAGCTTGGATCTTCCTTAAAGAAACAAAGGATTCCAAGAGAGCCTCACAGTCCAATACTGTTGATGCTGCTTACTTTATTAGCATATTTGCTTGGGAAAAGGGAATCCATTCCCAGCTTCCTACCAATTATGCTGCTTCTTTTCGGGAAGCGTGAAAACTGACAGGCACACACAGTTTTATCGTCATCGAAGTCAGAGGATGTCTGTGATCCCCTGCTGTGATGCAGGAGATCCGTCGGATGGGGCATGGACGCCCCTGATAGGGGGCCGACTATCCCCGGCCTCCTATCAGGGGGTATCCATTCCCTATCCGACGGATCTTCTGCGTCACAGCAGGGGATCTTACAGAAGATGATCCGCCCTCGTCATCGAAGGAAGAATGGCTGAATGATAAGGCTACTTGGACAGTGACACTATCGCGTTGCTGTGCTGATCTTTGAGGACCTTGCAATGTTACATCAAGTTCACCATCAATAGTATACTTCAACATTGGATCTCAAGTATACCTATCCCCACGAAGCTTTGTCTGAGATAACATTACTACGTGCGGACTTCCTACAGGACAACCGACCGCATGGTATCACTCGCCTCTACCATGCAAGTTGTGCTCGGAGAAAGGCATCGACCTCCTATTGCAGTCAAACTTCCTGTAGTCTTATTTCAGGCAACAACAATCACTTGAAAACAACTGCAGTTTATGTCTGTTGTTTGCATTTGAACTATAGAACTACTGTCTGAGTTGTAGAGCCAGCATGCACTCAGAAAACAAACATTACCAAATAAAAATTAGCATACACCAGTAAGTAACGATTTTAATCTTTATCCCGATCCCAGCATTCCCGTCTCGTGTCCGAGAGAACAGGATAATGTGTGATGGCTATACCATGATGTCCTCTCTATCCTTGGGCAAGCTCCGTGCTTAGGTCCCGGTGGAGCTTCAGATTTACAATTCCCATCTATAGCAAAAGGATCCCCATGGCAGTGAGTTTTAGCAACAAATAGCACCGAGAAGTAACTGAATCCTGAAGTATTACATGCACACAGGGAATAATCAGATTTCATGAACACAATATCAAAATATAGATGACCATCTAGGAAATTGCATAGATAGATCAGTTCAGCCGTTTTGATTTCAAACATAAATATTGATCGGGGAGAGCTTGCATTTTTGGATTTCAGACAGTTAACATGGGCCCATTTGTTTATACCTGGTGTTTTGTAGCTGAGAAATTAGAGCCACTTGTCTTTTCGGGGTTTATTAGGCTGAACATTATGTAAACTATGAACTAGTTTGACACATTTGTGATGGTGAAACAACAGCAACAAAGCTTTTTCCCACAATTAAGTAAGGTCGGCTACATGGATTTTTTGCCTCAATCAGATCAATTTTGGGTCATTCTCGGGCTTAAATCCAAATAACTAAGATCCATTCAGATAGTCTCACTCTAACACTTCTTGGGTCTTCCTCGCCCTCTCGTAACTGGCTCAACATCCCAAATCTTGCATCTTGTGTGTCGACCGTCCTCCTTTCCAAATCTCGCATCTTCTAAATTATGATGGTGAAACAATTACATTTGTTTCGCAATCGCTCAAACTATTGGCATGAAATCTGAGAATCTTCAGCCAGAAAACGCTCGACTAAAGAACAAACAGGTTGCAATTTATTTGATATCGAAAAGTATGGGCACTCCAGATATCAAAACAAACGGGCCCTACATATTGAATGGAAGAGATTGCTGCTGAGGGTACATATCATCTTAACAAGAATTAGTTTATAGTGACTGAAAAAAAGCACAGAAAATGGACTTGTACATAAACACCAAGCATGAGACATGGATGACAGTGAATGAGAAATCTCATACCCAAAGCACAAACACCCACAAATAACCACACATCTCAACACTGACAAGCTTTTGACGCAATGACCTTTGGATCATGCATAAACATGCATGTTTTGACAATAACACAGTTAGTTTGTGTATGTAGCTTGTAGCTAGTAAAAGTTCGAAGAGGATTAGCTCAAACTTATAGCAACAAGGAGAAACTCAACTTAAGGATCAAACCCAAAGGTTGAGGAAGAAGCTCCAAAAGATTAAGGTCAAGCTTACGGAAGAAGGAACTCAAGCTCGAAGCAGGTTATAGTCTTTTTCTCTTAGGTCTCCCAACTCGTTTTTTCTTTATAGAAGCTGTAAGGAACCTCAAGTAACTTGTGATCATGCATAACTTTCAGAATAGGGTTCGACTTATTTACAGTTGATTATTTTCCGAACCAGTCGACCAATTTACATTTTAGTCGACTGTTAGTATTCACAAGTCCACTTATCCTATTCCCTACTAAACAGGTTCTACACTATTTTTCAGTTGAATTATCTCTTCTTTTAGTCGATTAAGTTTTTCTTTAGTCGATTACCTTGAACTCTCGGTAGGCTATATTTGGTCTACACCAGTAAAAAAATGGAATATTAGACTTTGAACTTCTGGAAAAATACCTTCAATCGACTAAATGTATTTTTTAGTCGACTAATTTCATATTCAATCAAGTAATATGTTTTGTTTTACAATTTTCTTTTATGGATGTTCACACTTTACACCTAATCACCCTTAATCACTTTAATGGCTACTTAGCCCTTGAGAGCCTATAATTAAGACTCATGCCACCCTTATTCATACATTAAAACGAGAAATGACTAGCCACTTTCTAATTCTCGCTCTCGTCATTTGTGAGAGCATTTTGGACCTACTTTCCGCTTTGTGCATAGCTCTCATGATTCGAAAAGTCATCTTACAAGCACTTTCCTAAGGTCATTCTTTATTTACTTTGCCTTACCTTGCATATACTTTATTGAGATTAAAGGAGGTTTGTATCTTTTGTATGTACATGTAAAGTTGTACATGTCTAAACAACAAGGTTGGATTGCCCGCGTAAGCAATCCGAGTTTAATAGAAAAGGGATCGAGAGATCAATCAGGTTAAAAGTCTAAGTTAGGAAGACTCTAGTTGTGGTTTTTACTTGTGAGAGTTTCATGTTAAATCCTTAGATCACTTGTGTAGATTCACTCTTCTCCATCTCTTTGTGATTGGAAAGCGATGCGTAACCTTTTGTTTTTGAGATTGTGCTATTGCAATGATCTAGAATAGCATTAGCGATCCACCATGAACCCTTAATGACTCCTTGGCAACTATGGTGTCTTTTGCATGCATATCAAATTCAAGTTCTTTAGAGCTTAAACATCCAATTCTGATTCGCCCATATGCCCATAAAATGCTTGGGTCCCCACAACCATGGCTCGAAATTTTGATAATATTTCGTTTCTTTAGGCTGCCGATATGCTAGAGAAATCGACATTAAGGCCTTGCCCACAACTCAAAGCTAACAACATTTTCACATAAATTAAAAATCTCTCAAACTCTAGAAAATGCAAATGAAATGAAGATGTTGCACTCTTGATTTGTTTTCTCATGAAGAATTTGTCATTGTTGGTAGTGTTGCTAATGGTTTCTATGCAATCCAGTTTGATATTACAATAATGGCCAAACCCCAACAATATTTATGCAATAGAAAACTGTGTGTTGTATCTCTATAGCTTCCATTTGGGTCATGAACGCAGAAGATAAATCATATAGATATCAGAATAATCAAAATTGTTTTTTATAGCTGTATATTTGAGGGCAATTTTGTTGGTTAAAGCATGGTCACATGTCATAATTGTTCTTTCAAACGAAGATAACAATAACTAGTAATACAACCAAAAATCAACAATGATAGTGTTGGTATATGCATCAATGCCATGAACTTATACAAAGGGGTTACTACCTAAAATTTTGGCTCGTATTACTAGTTAAAAAATGGGGATCGTCCATAATAAGTATAACATCAACAAGAAGAAAGCCTCTTCCACAATTAAGCAGGGTTGGCAACATGGATTTTTTCGCCTCTATTCACATCTATTTTGGGTCATTCTCGGGTTTAAATCCAAATAACTAAGATCCCTTCGAATAGTCTCAATATAACACTTCTTAGGGCCTTCCTTGCCCTCTCTTAACCGACTCTACATCTAAATCTCGCATCTTCTAACCGATGCATTAACTGACCTCCTTTACAAATGGTCAAATTATCTTAAGCGGTTTTCTCTCATCTTATCCCCTATCGGAGCTACACAAACTTCCTTCTGATCTCATCATTCCGAATCCGATTTTTTTTGTGTATGACCACACATCCACCTTAACATTTTCATTTCCGCTATTGTCATTCTCTGCACATGTCTATGTTCACATGCCAACATTCTGATCCATAGAGCATAGCAGGTCTCACAACTGCTTTGTAGTACTTTCATTTGACTTTCAAAGAGATTTTCTTATCACAAAGAACAACAGATGCTCCTCTCAACTTTAGCCAACCTGCATTTTATTTATGAGTAACATCTCCAATAATTCCCTCATCCTTTGGCAAAATAGATCCCATGTATCCAAAAGAATCTTCCTTCTGAATGATATCTTCTCCAATTCTTCACTTTGAGTCCTTCACCGTTGTTTTTATCAAATGTGCACTCTATATATTTAGTCTTAGTCCTACTTATACGGAATCCTTTAGTCTCTAAACCATGTCTTCAAACCTCCAGTTTCTCATTTACTCTATTTCTTGTCTCATCATTCAACACAATATCATCGAGGAACAACATACATCAAGGTATCTCATCTTAAATGTGACTAGTCAACTCAGTCATTATCAACGTAAAAAGGAATGGACTCAAAGCTGAATCTTGATGCATACCAATGTTGATGTTAAAATAACAAGTCTTCCCAAACTGGATTCTTACACAAGATGAAGCACCGTCATACATATCATTTATAAGGTTAATGTATATGACATGTACTTGTTTCTTCTCCAAAACACTCCCCAATATCTCCTATGAAACATAATCATAAGCCTTCTCCAAATCAATAAAAATCATATGGAGGTTCTTTTTAGCTCTATAAATCTCCATTGTTCACCTCAATAAGTGGATAACTTCAACAATTGAGTGACTTGGCATGTATCCGAATTGATTTTTTAGTTGCGTTGAAATCTTGCCTCAACCTTCTTTTAATCACATGTTCTCAAATTTTCATAGTATGACTCATCAGTTTGATACCTCTGTAATTCGAACAATTTGAATGTCTCCTTTATTCTTATGAAAAGGCCCAACAACACTTCTCCTCATTCTTTAGGCATTTCTTGGTTCGCCAGATAACATTGAATAAATTTGTAAATCAAGTTAAACCACATTCCCCTAGAACTCTCCGAACTTTTATAAGAATGTCATCATGTTTCATAATCTTTAAAGCCTCATCTTCTTCCTTTGTATCCATCTAGTCTCTATATCCTTTTGAGTAAAAAGCACATGTCTTTCCTCATCCTTGATGCATCTCACTTGAGAAAGATCTTTGGTCTTTCTTTCTCTTACTTTTGCCAATCTGAATATATCCTTCTGACCCTCCTTTGAGTTCAGCTTATTGTATAAAACTACATAAGCTTTTGACTTAACCTCACTTACAACCTTTTTCACTTCCTTCTTCGTTATTTTGTAGTTTGTGAACAGTTTCATGTGTTTTATCCTTATACATAGCTTTAAAGCAAGCTATGCCTGGAACTCCTCCTGAGGCTGCCTAGCATCTCTTTGGCTACCCTTCGGATACAAGATGCTACCGCCTCACACATCTCTTTTCCATTTCCGTTACAATCCCAATACAAGTCTTCTAAAACCGTCACCTTGAAGCTTGATGCTTCAATTGAAGATTCCACCATTTTAGTTCTAATGATATTGGGAACCATCCTCTTCTTTATCAACCATTTTATTTGCATATCCATAACTAGCAAGCGATGCTGAGATGTCAAGCAATCTCCCGGGATTACTTTGTAGTCTTTGCAACGCAATCAATATCCTCTCCTCGTCGCAAAGTAATCAATATGTATTTTAGTCGGACCACTCTTATAAGTAATTAAATACTTCTCCCCTCTTCTTGAAGAGAATGTTTGCTATGAAGTTGTCATTTACAAAATCTAGAAAGACTTTTCCCTCTTTATTTCTATCCCAAAGCCATTACCTCTATGAACACTAGCATACCTTTGAAACATTCTTTCCCACATGTCCATTAAGATCTCCCACATAGACAAATCATCTCTACTTGTGAGATTCCTTGCATAATCTTATCCAAATCCTCCTAAAAAATTTGTTTAATCATTTCCTCTAAACCAACTTGCGACGCATAAACTGAGATTATATTCATAACTTCTTCCTCCATAACATATTTAGCAAAATAATCCGATCCCCAAATCTTTGCACCTCAACCACACTATCCTTCAAATCCTTATGAACAACTACTCAAATAGTGAGATTCCTTGCATAATCTTATCCAAATCCTCCTAAAAAATTTGTTTAATCATTTCCTCTAAACCAACTTGCGACGCATAAACTGACATTATGTTCATAACTTCTTCTTCCAGAACATATTTAGCAAAATAATCCGATCCCCAAATCTTTGCACCTCAACCACACTATCCTTCAAATCCTTATGAACAACTACTCAAATACCATTTCAACCCTTCTCTTTACTTGAATACCATAATTTAAAGCAAGTCTTCTCGATCTCCCTTGCTTTCTCCCCAACCCATTTTGTCTCTTGTCCGAAGCTTCCTTCTTTCCATCGAATCTACTATCTCTATCGATTTGCTAGTCAAAATGTCAATATTCCAACTACTTATACTCAACTTTTTTTGCACTATCTTTTGGACTAACTTTACTTGCATGCGTCCATCATGTGAGAATCCTTGAAAATTTTAGGCAGCATCCGGACGACGATTCCAACGGAACTAGCTTAGTCATTCGCATGTGTTCCTCATGCGAGAACCCTTGTAAATTTTGAACTACATCCGGGCATCAATGTAGTAGTTCGTGCTAATTTCTCGTGTATTTGGGCGATGCAACCCGTCACTAGTAGGGAACGCTCCAACAAAATCCAAATACTTGCTTAAATCCATGTTGAGAAGATCTGACTGTCTTGAGTTAAATTCCTATATAGTGTTTTTTAAATACTATTAGGAATTTATCTTCGACTATTTTACGTTGGTTGTCGGCTACCTAACCTCCCCATTTACCTGAGCTTGGGACCGCTATGGTTGAGTTATCGTCCATAATAAGTGCATGATATATTTCCCAAGAACACGTGATTTACATCTAACTGAATCAGTTATTCTGTAGTATCTCGGGCTTAGGTCCCCAGTCCATTATTGTGGAAAATCAGTCATGATAACTTGTTGGGTTCGGGCTCAAATGAACTCGTTGGTAACCACCCAAAATGCTTAAGTCCAAGTTGTCAAAGTAGTAATCCCACCACTTATAACCCACACTCACGCTTCGTGAGTTTTATATGTGAACTATGTTTGGGAGTTGGGGTGTTATATCATCCCCCACTTATATTCGTAATGTCCTCATTGCGGACATGGCCCATTAGTGGCATCACTTATTCCCAATGACTGATGGATGGACGTTCGGGGTAGCCTTTTCCTCATATCTCTTTGTATGGGTGGCTCTATCTCTCGAGGAGTCCTTTCCACTGTCAGAAGGAAATTGGTTCTGATATCATTTGTAACGTCCTGAGCTTCTCTGATAATGGAAAGGACTACCTGAGAGGTGGAGTCACCTCTATAAAGAGATAGGAGCAAAAAGCCATCTAGAGTGTGCAATCGACATTGTCACCGGAAATAAATGATGGGCCATATCGCAACGAGGATGCAACAAATATAAGTGGTTGAGGTTTTAACACCCCAACCCCCAAACACAATTCCATATCTAAAACACACGAAGTGTGAGTGTGGGTTATAAGTGGCGGGGATTACTACTTGACACGTTGGACTTAAGCATTTTGGGTGGTTGCCAATGAGTCCATTTGAGCCCGAACCCAACAAGTTATCAGGACCAATTTTCCTCGATACCAAACCTATCTGATAGTAGAAAGGACTACCCAAGAGTGAAGCCACCCCTACAAAGAGATAGGAGGAAAAGTCTATCCTGAGCATGCAGCCGGCGCCGCCACTGTCACTGGGAATAAGTGATGGACTATATCGTAACGAGGACATTGCGAATATAAGTAGGGGAGGTTGTAACACCCCAACCCCCAAACACAATCCCACATCTAAAACTCACGACGCGTGAGTGTGAGTTATAAGTAGCGGGTACTACTAGTTGACAACTTGAGCTTAAACATTTTGGATGATTGTCAACGGGTCCATTTAAGTCCGAACCCAACAAGTGGTCAAAGCCAGTTTTCCTCGATAACAGACCGGGAACCTAAAACCCAGGCGTTACATATTCAGCCTCAGAATACCTAGTCATTCGCCCATAAAGTCATTTTGCTAGAGAACATATTATGGTTGGATTTGCATTCATGTTTTTCATTTGAATACTCTCGAAAACAAATGCAGTGCAGATTCATCCTAGTTGATCCCCAATTTTTGCAAATTCAAATCTAAAATTGAAAAAGCTTTTACCATATCAAATGGGATCGGGTACATTGATACCTTGCCTATCCATATCTCAGTACAAAATAACATATATGAGAAATGTCAGGGAATGTTTGGACTACTTGTAGTCCCAAACATAGACCTGAGTTTAGTTGCGAAACTAGTAATGCCCACAATTTGACCTGATTGTGTCCAATTCAATAACCCAAAGTGCTTGAGCAAAGTTACTAAGCATTAATATTCAACTATATTATCCCAATTTTCTTCAGCTTTCCAAGTGGGACTACTACATCAAAACCTTCATGTGACTGGCAACTTTTCCTGTTATGCCAATGCTTCATCTACCTCCAATCACATCCAACTCCTTAAACTCTATCCGACACTTTAAGATGGAGATGAAGGCGGAGGTCGTGAGTGAATCTCAGAGACAGCCAGTTTGCCCTATCTGTCAGATTCAATAGCCTCCTTCAGAGGTTAATCAAAACTATTTTCGACATGAAAAATCTGACCAGACTCTGCTCTGTCCTAAGCTACCACTTTGGTTTTATGGGAAAAGTGCGTCATCATTTTCTTTGGCATTAACATTGGGGAAGACGAGATAGTTCCATACCAGATTAACTCTTCTCTGCACGAGTCTTGGGGTGTACACATAAAGGGCTTGACTATCTGAAAGTTAATATGCAAGAATAATTCTTAGATGTAAAGCAGAAACACAAGTGCTGATTACTATGTTTAAAAGTTCAGGCTGATAATTTTGTTCTGTTCAATCATCAAATTGTAAAACATACAACATTATGAACTCTGCATAATAATTATAGTCCTTGTGTTGTGACACCCAAGAAGCAGTGTTTTCTTCGAGGGATATTTTCTTCCATGCGTTACCCAAGAACTCTTCATAACAGTTATTTATGTGAGCAATGTTTTCTTCAAGGAATCAGAAGTAGTGCCGAATCAAAGAAACCATCGCAAAAATAAAGCTCGGGCACTGCACCATTTCAGAGCACTCACGTAAAGACGATGGGCCGAATATAATCAACCCAAACTATTAATTGTCATGGAAGAAAGTATTGGGGTCTTCATCATCGGAATCGAACTCCACCTACGAAAGAACATCAAGATAATTATAAAAAAGATAAGTATCAAACAATCTCAGAAAATCAGGAATATCGAGGATCGCACACATAAGCTTGGTAAGTCAACCATTCATATAAGGGATATTTACACCCATAACCCTGAGTAATCTCGTAATTACCCCAGAAACCCTCGGTAATCACGAATTACATCCAAGACCTTGAATAAGTGTTCCGTTTTACATACGTAACCCTCCGTTAGTTTTGATCATTGACTCAACCCGAGTAATGAGTTAATCTAACCAATCCTAAATCTAACGGCTCATGTTAATCAAAAATAAAAAATAAAAAAAACCCACCCCCTACCTTCTTCCTCCTCCAGCGCTGCGCATCCCCCTCTCCCTTCTTCTTCCTCCCACCCGCCCCACTCCTGTCAACCACCTCCCCCTTCCTTCTTCCTCCTCCAGCCCCCGCCCCTTCACCGACGCCGCCATGAGACCGAGGTGAGCACGTGCACGCCACCCCCCTCCCGTTACTTCCGCCACCCCCCTCCCTGCAACCCCTGTAGGATTCCCCCTCCCCCCGCAACCCCGCCCCGGCACCCCGACTGCCTGCAAGACCGGCACCCCCGCCCCCGCAAGAGCCCCTTCCAAACCCCGCGACCCCTCTCCGGTACCCACGCCTGCAACCCCCCTCCCTGTAACCCCTGCCCCGACCACCTGTGAGACACATCCCCCCGCACCCCCGCCCGCCCCTGACTACCAGCAAGCAGCCCCGCTCCGACACCCCCGCCCCCACAAGAGCCCTCCAACACCCCTGCACTCAACCGCCTGCCATTTGAAGTTCGAAACCCTCCCAGGCGTGGCGGGGCTCATCGATGCCTCCGATTGCCAGCACCCTCTCGATGAAAGCCGCGTTGTCAGTGATGAACCTCAGTTTCATCATCTTTATTTGTTATAATTAACCCCCTTGCTTAAGGTTTTGTCAATAAATCCCTGTTATTGTCTAATAATTAACAGAGTCCTTAATAAATTAAAAACCACAAAAAAATGGCAAAACAAAAATTCGTGGTATTTTTAGACTCAAAAATACCCTCAAAAATATTTCGTGTCTTCGTTTGATCTCTTTTCGAGTTTTGGTCAACATGAAACTTGTAGATCTTGACGAGATCTACAACTTTCATGTTTTGAGTTTTCTCAAATTCGACCAAATAAGCCCTCAAAAATCAAAAATACTCTTGCAATAATCTGATTGGGCCACGTGGCCCAATCTGGGTGAGCCACGTGGCCCGCTTCCCTTGCCTCTTCCGCCTGCGTTCTGGGCCGTTGGATGACCTTCAGATCCAACGGTCTCTCTTTCTCCACGTGCGCCTCAACCCTCAGCCATCCGATCGACAACTCCTTCTCATCTAAGCCGTCCACCAGCGCCGCATCAGGAGCACGCCACGTGGCCCTTGCTGAACCCTCCGATCACGCCTTGAACTTCTGATCTGAGCCACTTAATCCACCCTCTGTCCTTTACCGTTCGATCACCGCCCACTCTTCATCTTTACCCTCCGTTAGCGCCTCGACCTCGACACGCCACGTGGCTGCTTCATCGACCATCGATCTCACCGCCCCAGATCTAATCACGGCCTTCCCTTCGCGCCTCAACGACGGCCGTTGGATCTTCAAATCCAACGGCTGCAGGTCGTCGTCAACCTCCAGCGGTTCCCCACTCTCCCACGATTCAGCACTTGCACACCTCGTCCCCTTCCCATTTTCTCCACCACCTCCGACTACCTCACCCTTCGCCAACCGTCCCATGGTCTTCCCTAGTCAACCACGACCCTCGCGCACTCTTCCATTGACCACCAACCTCTCTCCACTTCTCTCATTTCCCCCTCGAAAACACGTCGTCCACCACCATCTCCGCCACTTCGCCCTTCAAATACACTGGTCTCCCCACCGTTTCAAACTGTCCACCTTTACGTGGGAGGAGGCCCAGCCCTCCTCCGCCTCTCTGTGACAGAGAGGGGCGCGGGGATTGAGCGATGACGACCTCCCTCTCCGGTGATGACCCTCCGCCGTTCTCGGCGGAGCTGCGGCGCTCCGCGACCGCTCGAGCTGCATGGGATGGCTAGCCATGTTCAGCGAAGACCCGGGCGTCGATCCCGACGTCCAGCCCAAGCCTCCGCTCCGCCAATCTCCGGTAAGCTTCTCTCCTTCCTCCCTTGTATTTTCTTTCGATTTCTTTTATTTAATCAGGCCTCTCCGGCCATCCCCTCATTCCATGGATCATCCCATTAACTTCGCCTCATCTCCCCCGTCCTCGCGCACCCCTCCGTTCGCTTCCTTCCTTCTTCCATACCTCCCGTCACCTTCGACCCACCTCCTCCGCCCTCACGGCGGAGGAGCTTCGAGCTCCTCACTCTCATCGCCCGCATGAGCTTCCACTCACTCACCCACGCACCCTATCGTCGCTTCGGCTATTTACTAACCCTGCAGGTGCCCTATACGCCAATGGCTGGAGCTTCGCCGGAGCATACTTCATCGCATCAGCCTGCAACTTCGAGCTCCGGCGACCCTAACCCGGATGACCGACGCATCCCTCGAGCTCACAGCTTCCTCGACGATCTTTCCGTGAGCTCGAGGGAGGCTCACAGCGCCCTGGAGAGAGAGGCGGAGACAGAGCTACATCGCCGGAGGTCCAAATCCGCCACCAGCTGAAGGAAGAGGACGAGGCGCAGCTGCCGTTGGATGGTCCTCTTGCGGCGACCATCCAACGGCCATGACGAAGCCACGCCATCGAGTTCATCAACCGTTGGATCCACCCGATCCAACGGTTCTTATTCCGCCACGTCGTCACTCCAGGATCGCATAGCAGCCGCCCGATCGTCACGATCGGAGGGACTCCAGCCGGCCACGCGTCAGAACCAGAGTGTCACCGAGCCTGAGTGTCCGAGCCTCCAGACCTGGGACGTCCGTGCCTTCTCCGAGCCTGCAGTGGACCCCGAACCTACCCGAAGCAACGCCGAGCCTCCCAACCATCCCGAGCCTAGAGGGCGCGTGCCTGGCGCGTGCCTTCTGGGCAAATTGCAGGGAGCCCCCGCCGTCTTCTCCAATTTGCATTCAGGTCCTCCTTCACGTGCAGATCAGGCGCACAGTGGGTAAATTACATTGAAACCCTCGCGGGTTTTCCAAATTGCAAATATACCCCTGTGTGCATGGTCAAATTTCAGGGAAGGCCCCGCTACTTTGTCTATTTACTTTTTAGTCCCTCCCAGGGGCCTGTATGCAATTTTATTTTCATGTTTTCTTTCATTTATGCCCTTATCTTTGAACTTGAATATCTTGAGCTACATAGCTCCAATCGAGTTAATTTCAGTTTCGTTTTGAAGCTCTTCTCGTCCTCTACATTATGGCATGATTAAATTTCAGATTTGATACTATGAACTGTGATGTATTATTTTATTATCTAAGTGTCTTGATCGCCTTATCTATCATGCCCACTTGCTTAATAAGAGTAGAAGGCTTCTTAATACTGACTCAGTTTGACTTGCATTTTTTTGCTATGGTTCAAGTGATTTTTATTGGGCATAACATTTGCTTTGCATGTCCATTCATTTGCTTTATAAAAATTGATAAAAAAATGCATGTTTATTTTAATGCATTGTCTTGTAATGTGTCTCTGCATGGTTTGACCTATGTGCCTTTAACTCAAACACTTGATTAAACACACTTAAGTCCGATAAATACGAGAGAGGCTCGTGTCCCTGAGTTCGACCTTGGTATCTTGCCAAGTAAAATAAATCTTCGATCACCTCATTTCGACTCATTATGGCATATCTCTCAATGAGGTGATCGCTTTGACGACCGAAACCGGCCCGACTACGATGACATTTCCATGTGCTAAAAACACATTATTAGAGGGCCGATTTTGCGGTTCGTCAGTCGGCATCATCGAGGCTGTCGGGAGACCCGAGAAATTCTATAGATTCTTCAGGGACCAACTGATTGTGGTCACCGTCGATGAGCTCAATCTTGTTCTTCCCCTTCAACCCCATCGACAAACGCACCGCCATCACCTACTACGACACCGATGGGAACTGGCATCGTCCTAGCAAGGGCGCACCTGAACAGGTTCATGTGCAAATCATTTGATGTATTAATCACGAGGTGTTCTCTCTTTTTCTTGGAATATGAGCATCGTTCCTAATTTTTGGCCTGACTGTGATTCAATTCAGATCATCGAACTGTGCAACCTCACCGGCGACGCCAAGAAGAAGGTCCATGACCTCATCGACAAGTTCGCCGACCGCGGCCTCCGCGCCCTCGGCATCGCCAGGCACATGGAAGGAAATATCGCAATATATCGTCGATATATCGGTATCGAGATGAGACCGATATCGGTATCGATATGGCGATATATCCTCCTTTTCAGGCATTTCCTTCACAAAAGTGAGTTGATGTGGGTGATATTTCAACGATGTATCACCGATATATCGTTGAAATATCGTATCGACACGATATCGAAACGATATCGCTATCGATAAGGCCTTCCATGGCCAGGCAAACCATCCCCGAGAAGAGCAAGGAGTCACTAGGGGCCTGTTTGGTTGCTGGGTTGGACAGGGTTGGGTTGGGCTGCGTTGGGGTGGGTGAATAGTAATCTGTGAGGAGGAAGTACCCCTGTGAATAGTAACCAGGGTTGGGCCAAACGCATGGCAGTTCCTGGGACTCCTCCCCCTCTTCGACCCACCGCGCCACGACAGTGGGGAGACCATCCGCCGGGCACTCAACCTCGGCGTCAACGTCAAGATGATCACCGGCGACCAGCTCGCTATTGCCAAGGAGACCGGGCGCCGCCTCGGCATGGGCACCAACATGTACCCCTCTTCCACCCTCCTCGGCGACAACAAGGACGTCGCCACCGCGTCCATCCCGGATTCTTGGAAGCTCAAGGAGATCTTCGCAACGGGGGTTGTGCTGGGGACGTACCTCGCCCTCATGATTGTGGTCTTCTTCTGGGCTGCACGGGACTCCGACTTCTTCAGTGTAAGTGCTCAACATATATGCATGAGATGAGCATTACGTATATTGTGACTCCAATTAAATTAAAATCTTAGGGATACGATGCAGAGGCATTTCGGGGTGAGACCCATTAACGAGAACGTAGACGAGTTGACAGCAGCCTTGTACCTACAAGTAAGCATCGTGAGCCAGGCTCTCATCTTCGTGACACGATCCAGAAGCTGGTCCTTCATCGAGCGCCACGGTCTGCTGCTCGCCGCGATGGCGAGGAGGAAGGACCTCGCCGCGAGGCGAAGGACGCTCCAGCACGGAAGCTTGATCATGAGGCGTTGCTCGCAACTGTCGGCTCCGACGAGCCAAATGCCTCCGCCAATGCCGCCGAAGCGCTGCTGCTTCCTCTACATTCTGACGAGGTACAGAGGAGAAGAAGGAAGAAGAGGGAGAAATGGAGATAAATATGGAGATGGTTTTTGGAGGGAAGGTTAAGGGGGAGGGGAGGGGAAGGGAGCAGTTGCGGGTTGCTAGCGGGTGCAGAACCTGGAGGTGGTGTGGTTCCCACCCACGAGGGCCATACGTGCGGTGCGCGATCCGGAGGAGAGGAGGAGACGCTCGGGTTCCATGCTCGCGGACGGGGACGGGAGGTCTTCACCGGGATGGAGAGCAGCACGCGACGGGGACGGGAGGTCTTCACCGGGATGGACAGCGGCACACGACGCCGACAGAGGTCTTCACGGGGATGCAGGGGGGTGACGGGGGTATTTTTTGAGAATGTGATTTTGTTTTAGGAGTAAAATTGTCATTAATGGATGGAACCTGTTAAAGTTAACGGGCTTAAATGGATGGAAGTTGACTCAGGGTTATGTAATGTAAGGGTTAAACATTATTCGGGGTTCTGGATGTAATTCGTGCTTGCGCAGGGTTTCTGGGGTAATTACGAGATTACTCAGGGTTATGGGTGTAAATATCCCTTCATATAATCATGACAATTAGCAAAAAGGCATAGGTGGATATAAACTATTTATAACTACCTTGGTTACAGAACATCTTATATTTGATGAGTTATTATCCGTATTGAGGTGAAACATCACCCGTTGAAAGAGCATCATATCCCTAATAGATGCACAAAGTTTTATCAAAATTTGAAATTTTCTATCAGTTCTATAAAGAATCATAAAAGGTATGCGTAGCCAGTGGTGAATCTTCTGATGAATGTGGAAACTGTATTCTTCGCAGTTCATGTGACGCTAGCTCGCTAGATTGTTAATGTGATTTCTTTGTTTCTCGTAGCCAGTAGGCTCAAAATCTTTACGAGTCCAATTTAAACTTACACAAAGCAGTGATTTGAACACGAGAGAGACAATCAACACCATGAACAACCAGAACCAAAAACAAACAAGAAAGGAAATATTTTCTCACATTCTCATCTCGGTACCACTTCCCATGGCAATCCCGCTTCCACCCTGCGGCCGTGAACCTCAGCTCCATCTCCCTCCTCTTCCTCCGCTCCCCATTTTCCTCCTCAACCACAGCACCGCCAACTCCATCCGATGACCCTGCAAGGACCACCTTCCTCTCCGCCGCCGCCCCCCACTCGCGCTCGATCATCGGCTTCTTCGTGTCCCCGGACAGCGCGATTCTCTTCTCCGCATCCGCCCGCGCACGCAGTTCCCTATCCCGTAGCCTCGCCTGCGCGGCGGCGTGGCGCGAGCCGTTGCAGTGGATCTGCGGGTAAGGGGGAAAGGACGTGAGCGGCGGCGGAGAATTAGGGTTAGGGTTAGGGGGTTTACGGAGAGGGCGATGGGGGAGTCGAGGACGGGGCAGTCTGGGCAGACGAGGCAGGCGAGCTTGCCGTTGGAGAGCTTCTTGTAGGAAGAGGAGGACGAGGAGGGAAGGAGGAGGTCGTCGACGCGACGCTTGCGGTGGTTGGCCTCTCTCGCCCAGCTGTCGCCGCCGAACACGCTCATGCTCGCCGCCGGGAGGGTCACCGAGCGAGAGGCTCTACGGTCGAGGAGCAGGATTACTTCGTTCGAGCCGGCGGCTGCAAAGATCTCGCCATCTATTCTCCATCCGACGGACAAGATCAAATCCAAGGCCTCATTTCACTTGACGAGTAAATGCGTGCCAATTAAATGGACCACCTAGAATTCCAGCCTCCCTTTTTGAATACTCTATCCAATACTACTCCATTACATTGATCTACTTCTTTTTATTGTGATGTTCTCTTCAGTCCTATCATTCACCATATTACTCGAAATTGCATACTTCTATCGTACGTGTTGATACAAACAGCTACATTCTGTTTTTGTTTGATGTAGTATTCGTATATTTTTCGTATTATTACAATGGATTTAATGAGGCTGTCTCTTGAGGGAGCTAACTTGGCCCCCCGTGTTATTTCGTTCGGTTTTTTTATTTTTTTTAAAGTTAATCCATGAACATTCATCACTATATCCCTATATTATGCTATTAAAATTTCATGTGAAACAGAGACTCGTACGGCCTCCATCCAGACAATCATTTTTTAATAGTAACAGAATTGCTAAAAACGAACCTTCTGGATGGAGGATGTAAGAGTCTCCGTTTCGCGTGAAATTTGAATGACATAATATAGGAATATATTGATGAAAATCTACGGAAGAAATTCCGAAAAAAATAAAAAAGGGATCAAAATGGCACGGGGGAGCCAAGTTAGCTCCTCCCATGGGGGCAGTCTCATTTTACCCTATTATGATATTACCAGATGTCGCCTACCTCTATCTTATACAAGTGATGCATGTTCGGTCATCGAACGAGGATCGAGTTTAGTTAAAACAATAACAACACAACTTATAATCGGTATTTCAGTGGCCAATTCAACTGTTGGATGCGCATTCACCGTGAGGTTGGTAAAGAAATATAGATTTAGTTACATTTATATTTGTCGTGTAAAGTTATAGATCATTAACATATCATGTATCAGGATTACATGCTAGTAGGATATATCATTCTTTCTCTATTATAAACCTTATACAATAGCCATGTTCAACAATGTACAATCGAAATGGCCAAGCTAGCAACAACCCCCATATATGAAGAATGTGGTCATCAATATTCGTGTGATTATTATATACAGTTAAGTTTAGGGTAAATTATAAAGAGGTATCTCAACTATGCTTTGATTTTCAAGTAGAGGCTTATTTTCAAATGTAACAAAGAGGGGCATGACCTTTTTTTCTCAAACTTCTATGATCCTTTTATGTCAACGTCAAACCGCAAACTTTAAATTTCAGATCCTTCTTTGTTCCATTTGAAAAAAAAAAGTCGTTAAATGAAAATCAGCGCATAGTTGGAGACCCTTTTTACACCTTAAGTTTAATTACATCAAATATTGTATCATGTAAAATCACACCACATCGATACACCACAAACTCAGAGGCCTTTTTTACACCTTAAGTTTTTTCTCAAACTTCCGTGATCCCTTTATGTCAACGTTAAATCACATACTTTAAATTTCAGATCCCTCTTTGTTCCATTTGGAAAATAAAAGTCGTTAAATGAAAATCGACACATACTTGGAGGCCTTTTTTACACCTTAAGTCTAATTACGTCAAATATTGTACCATGTAAAATCACACTACGCTGATATACTTTTGTACGAATATCAATTATAAATTATTTAAATATAAAATTTTTTGTACAAAATATATTCAGTATTTAGATACCAATTATCGAGTTATCAAACACTAACTTATACACAAAGAAGGGTGAATCACAAAAAAATGTCTCATCTATGCATCGATTCTAAATTAAGGATGTATTTTTTCAAATGCAACAAGAGAAGGGTTTGAATGCTCAACTTTAGAGTTCAACATAATCAGAAAAGGGTCGTGGAAGCTTACGAAGGCATGTATTTGAGATAAAAAAAAGATGAGGACGGGGAGGCTGCATCATGGAGCAACTAAGCTGCTCTACATAGCATTTTCCTCCATTTTTGTTTTTTAGGAAGCTATTGTTGTGAATTTTCATCACTATATCCCTATAATATGTCATTCCAATTTCGTTAAAAACAGAATCCCTTATGCCCTCCATCCAGAATATGTATATTACAACAAATCTAAGACCGTTAAAATTAAATATTCTAGATGGAAGGCATATGTGTCTCTATTTCTGATAAAATTTGAATGACATATCAGAGAAATACAGTGATAAAAATATATAGTAAAATTTCCCTTCTATGGAGCAGCTTCCCTTTTCTAAAAAAAAGTCTCTTCTTTATTATATTTGAAAAAAGAGGACTATATTGCAAATAAATGCACAATTAGGGTAGTTCTTGTAATTGCCAACAAATTGCGTGGCAAAATTTCGAACAAACCGGTCAAATTCTACCAGGCGCAAACCACCCGCCTCCCTTGCCTTGCAAAATACCGCGGAGAGAGATGGACTACGGCCTCGCGGCGCTGAAGCTCCTCTGCTCTCAGCTCAGGAACGCCCTCCCTCTCTCCCCCTCCGCCTCCTCCTCTCAGCCCCTCTCCATCTACGGCATCCGCTTCCAGCGCGCTTGGCTCCAGGTCTCCTCTATTTATACAACCCCACGCCTCTCTCTCTCTCCCTCTCTCTCTCTCCGCCGTAGCAACCCTTCCCTTGCGCCCTAATCCCCCCTTTTCCGCCGTCTCAGGGCGTCCTCGTGCGCGCAGAGACCCAATCGAAAGCCGACGCGGCCTTCCTCGACGACGGGACCGGTCTCGCGGAGCTCGACCTCTCGGCCGCCTCCCTCGACGGCCGGGAATGGAGGTCCGGTGCGGATTCTTCGTTAGCTGGAACTCTGATTGTTTTTTTTTTTGTTGCATGCGGCTTTGGTTTAACTCCTCCGTTTTATGATGCTGCAGGGATGTACGTCATGGTCGTCGGAGCTGTTGATTTGCGCCATGGCGACGTTCCTAACGTCAAGGTACTGGATTTGATGATAGTTCTGTAATCTGCTGCAAACGCATGATACTTTCGTCTAATCATGGCCGCGGATGCTCATCTCTTGACGAGCATAGATACGTTCTGGCTAATTATAGTTTTGCATTCTTTTACCTTTTTACCGTTTCGGCTGGAAAATCTTGGTCAACAAAAGGATTTCGAACTAGGGATGCAAACGGACGGATACGGATATAGGTATTACCATATCCTTATTTGTTTTTAATACGGATGCGGATACGGATATTGACGGATATTAAAATTATCTTACAATATCCTTGAAAAACGGATACGGATGTGAACGGATATCGATTGCATACAAGTAATGTTAGAAATACTGTATAGAACCGATAAAAAACATATACGAATTGGATGGAAAACACATGATATAAATTTACTAGATGTGTTTGTATTATAATAATTATACAAATATGATAAAAGAAGGTATAGAATTATGTTATATACGGAAACGGATATATGGATGCAGATACGAATGTTTGCGGATATCAAAACGATATCCATATCCGTATCCGTTTTTAAAGAATGTATAGAATTATGTTATATACGAAAATGGATATACGGATACAGATACAGATGTTTGCGGATATCAAAACGATATCGATATCCATATCCATTTTAAAACGGATACGGATACGGATGTCAAAATCTATGTAAAATGGATACGGTGATGGATCGGATCATACGGATATATCCGTAACCGTTTGAATCCCTACATGGAACAGTCTTGTTATA
Organism: Ottelia alismoides; assembly: GCA_037367405.1. Classification (NCBI taxonomy): domain Eukaryota; kingdom Viridiplantae; phylum Streptophyta; class Magnoliopsida; order Alismatales; family Hydrocharitaceae; genus Ottelia; species Ottelia alismoides. The sequence goes on along the minus strand of JAZKJV010000656.1, from coordinate 52,585 downwards.
TTCTTGATGCATATATATACATGCACATAAACCTTCACTCATCACTATATATATTCAACTCTCTCATCCTCTCTCTCTCTCTCTATCATGACCTAACTCACTAGTCTATCTTACTCACATCAGCACAACACTACACATCCCACCCACAAGTCAAGTTCCCAAAACATTGCAACCTACCCGCATATTCTCATATACATCTGCACATTTCCTTCATCCACATCCCATCAAATATTTCTTTTATATGCAACAATCTGGTGCTTTGATCCTTGATTCCCCTGCCCCCAGACTATGAAAGCCCTTTGTGATCATTGTTTCCTTTGAGGGCATGGAATTAAATTTCGCGAAATTTCGGCGAAATTTTGCCGAAATTTCGGTTTCGACAGGGAGGGTCTTTCGAAACTCCTATATATATCGATTTCCCGGATTTCGACCGAAATGGGTCGAAATATCGGTGATATTTCGACATTTCGACCCATATCGGTCGAGATTCATGTTTTTCAGTTAAAAATTTCTCGGATTTCGATCGATATGGGCGAAATTTCGCCGATACCTATGTAAATCAACGATATTAACCATGTGATCTTAATTTTAATCGTTTTACTAACTATTTAGTATTTACCAATTCTCTATATCAGAACACCAACTCTATAGATTCTAGAGATCCGCTATAGCTTCTTTGCTTCATTCCTTTTGTCATTTATCTTTGTAAAATATATCATCTTTGCTGTAAGTCTATAACTAATTATGTAATTCACTAGAACTTTGTAAAAAAATTTTAACTTAGTTATTTTAATTTCGATTCCAACAGCTCAACGATATGCCTCGGTATGCACGATATAAGGCATATGGATGAGAGATATGTGTGATATAAGTGTGCATTTGTTAGCTATTATTGTTTTAAGAACTTGAATTTAACGATATTCATTTCCAATATGTATCAATCAATAATCAGCCTTAACAACGAAATGATCGATATGACCGATATGTGCGATATAAGGCATATGGATGAGAGATATGTGTTATATAAGTACGCATTTGTTAGCTATTGCCGTGTTAAGAACTTGGATTTAATGGTATCCATTTCCAATATGTATCCATCAATAATCAACCTTAACAACGAAATCATCGATATGACCGATATGATCGATATGTCCTATATAAGGGGCATATATGGGTAATATGTATGATAAAACTGTGTATTTATGAGCTATTTATTGTTGTAAATAACTTGAAAGATCTTAATTTGCAAAAAAATAGTCGAAAAATGACTTTTTGAGCCATTTCCGAAATTTCCATCGAAATCGTCGAAATTTCCCGAAATATCGGTGAAATTTCGGTATTGGAGGTGACCGAAACAAAATCGAAATCGAGATTTCGAACCTTGTTTGAGGGCCATATCTGCCCTTGTAATAGGATGAACTAAGTTTTGTAGCTTTTTTATTTTCTTTGCGCTTAGAAGGCCCTTTATGATCATTGCTTCCTTTGAGGGGCTGCAACTGTTATTGTAATAGGATGGGGTGATTTTGTAGTTTTTTTATTTTTCTGCGCTAAATCTTGCTTTCTCATCATCTTATAATGACAAACCAACCATTTGCTTGGTTAAAATGACTTGATTTGACAAGAGACTTTCTGGTTCTAACAGAATGGGTTGAGCGAACCACTTAAGGATATTAACAATGAAGTCATTATATTTCACCAAGCAGGGATTATGGCTCACTAATTCTTGTCCGTGGATCTAATTGTGAATTTATGAAATATCATGACAAATCGAGCATACCTCGGTAACGTAAACTATCGATTTACTGTAATTTCACTGTGTACTTGTGTACTTGCCATCAACTCATTTTTCGATTATAGATGCATATCATTTTTATGTGAGAATAGCGTTAGAAGTGCTACTCAAGCACGAAGTGATAGTTATGTGCTCGATTAACTCCTTTGCCGTTCTCTCAAGCACGAACTCGATGTTCTCGATCTTGATCCTCCATCTCCTTGGTATGTTTGATCACTTTATTGGTGGTGACACCATGTCATCACCACAACCTCTGATATGCTTGTCTTTGATGACAAGATCCTATGTAACTCTTCCAATAGCTACCGACGTACGGTTGTTCCCAACTGGCTTTTGATGGAGTTTGTGGAAGAACAATGGCATTCATCATCTTGATTCAGATATCCTTCTCAACGGTGTAGAAAAAAATGGTCCTTGAGCTATCGGCTTTACGGACTCATACCATGTACATCCGTACATGTAGAACCTCCCCTTAAATGATTAAAACTTCCCCTTAAATGATTGACTTTAGGTGGACACAATCTCCTCCTAAAAATTAGACAAACATGGTTTCTCTAGAAGGTACGACAAACTCTTTTCGAGATTGTTTATAATGCAAAGTTTAACATATTTTTTTTATTATATACATGAAGACAGATCGACTTTAGTGTAGTTGAAAGCTCAAGTTCTTCCAAGGTGCTAAGGTGTTCATAATGCATGACATTCACCTAGGCATCTCTTAAGAAAAGCAAGATGATACATATATACATACATGGCTCAAATTTCAGCGAAATTCGGTCGAATTTTTTTATCAAATATCGATATCCTGTTGAAATCAAAATTCGACCGAAATGACCGAAATATGGGAGCCCTAGTACAAAAAATGACCGAAATGATCGAAATTTCGGTCAAAATTCGACCGAATTTGATCGAAATTCTGTTTCGGTTAGTCACCGAAATGGTGACCGAAACCGACATTTAAGGCCTTGTATACATATGTATACATGTATGTACAATGTGTAGTACACTATAAATATATCTAGATCAATTCAATATATGCATTTATATATGTGTATGTAAACATATATGTGTACATGAATATGACTAAGTATGCACGTATATGTGTACATGTATATATGTGTGTGTAAGCGTACATATAACAAAATGTATGGATACACACACATATGTATGTGTGTATGTATATATATTCATACGTGTGTGTATGTAAATAGTCTTTAATTATATAGTACTTGAAACTGGTATGTATGCCAGTGTTAAAGAGGTACTAGAAGGGGAAGTGAATAATGCCTTATGTGGAATATGGTCAATTTAAAAATAATTTTATCTCAAATAAGAAGAAGCAATCACCCAGACAAGCAAAATCGATAATACACAAATTTATACATATTCATCTTGCATAAGGGCTACGTCCTGTGCCTGAGTTTGACCTACCATAGAATTATCAGCTGTCACTAATCAACTACTTCTAATGTAGTCCAAACCATTTACAAAGCACACATCTTACTAGATTTATCTTCTACATAGGAAGAAAGACTTTCAGTTTCACGAAGAACACCTCAAGGTATGAAACCCCACCAACAATTTATCTTCTATTTGGGAAGAAATGCCTTCACACATGCTGCCTCTTAGACAAGAATAAAGTAAAAATAAAATAATCTGATAAAGCCTTTCAAAATATAAATGAAATGTGGAACACAAATCGAATGGATCAAAGCAGAAGGCGTTTAAAGCAAAGCTCAAAGGGCACGAAGAACGCAAAGTTTAGATAGTACTTTGCATATTTTTTTCTTGGTGCCACGAATAAATCTCTCCAAAGAGTGAAATGTAGCATACATGAGTAGAGGTTGTTGTTCCTCCTGGTGTTTGTTGAAAAGAATGAGTAGATGGTCTTTTTGTAGGCTTAGGAAAGGTTTAATAATAGAAATAATCAAAATATCTACGCTCAAAACGGTTGAACAAAGACATCCATCTTTGGTGTACTGGTGCATGAAATCATGAACTGGTGCATCGAGGGCGAAACATAATATTTGAAAGACTTAGCTGCCAAGTTGTATCGATGCAAAAATATATGGAGATGCTTTCGGTTATTATGCACAAAATTGAATGTTGAATGTTAAAACGATCGAGATCAAAGAGAAATATACACAGTTTTGTACTGGTGTAACAATAAGAAAATGCGTTTGTTTGAACACAATCAAGAGTGTGTATTGGTGTACAAATGTACCAGTGCACAAATTCCATGTACCTATGTAATAGTACAGTTAGAAACTGGTAGACAATAAGCTGCTGAGAGTGTACTGGTGCATGAGATCCATGAATCCGTGCAACATAGTCAAAATACGTATATGAGTAATTTTTGCATGAGTGGCTTTGTTCGCATTTAGTCCTTACATTAAATTATTACAAATCGACTCGAAAGCAAAATAAAAAGATAACATTTTTTGAGTCCTTTCACGGTGTACACATCAATAAATAGTCTTGAGCAGCACGTTGTCCTAGTAAAATGTTTTGAGATGCTTTGTAAGAGACTGTCTACTTATTAGACTGGTCTCTGCGATAAAGGATCAGTTTAACAAATAACACAATTAGCGTTAGTTAATTATACATAAATTATCACAACTAGGTGTTTTAACAAAAGTAAAACTTAGGACTAATATGCATGCGTAAATGTGTGTGCGCATGCAGAACTTAGGACCGAGGTTCAAGAAAGCGGTATGCATATGCATTCGGACAGGTCACTGAATACTGAATAAGTGGTATGTGGGGGCATATGCGGGGTATATGCGGTTCTACGCGGTTTTCTAATTTTTTAAAATAAATAAATATCTATGAATAACATTACCACCGAATTTATGTATATAAGTGGAGTTAAAGAAGATCTAAGAAAACGATTCATGTTAGATGAGTGTGTATATGCTTTTAATTGCCTCATATTTAATCACAAAAAACATTTACCATAAAAACTTCACATATTAGATGATTTGTAAGAACAAAACTTCAATGCACATACATGCACTACATGAGCAAAACCATAATCGGCATATATAAGAACATTGGATGATACATTGTATATACTCGTGAAAACAATACATGAGAAAAACATAAAACATTGCATATACGTAATGGTATAATGCGCTGCGGTTGTATACAAATGCATGTCATATTCTTGCTATAGAATGAAGGAAGAGGCAGAGTTACGGAATTAAGGACCTGAATGAGAAAACTGAAAAATTAGAGCTGTTGGAGCAGTATGCGGGGCATATGCGGGATATGCGGGGAATATGCAGGGCATATGCGGGCCGCATATGCGGGGAGGGCGCATAATGCACTGATTCATGAAATCGGTGCGGTTTGCGTGCCGCACAGGCATATGCGGCCGCATGTGCGGCCCGTGCAACTGATTTCATGAATACTGCTTAGGACTAATATGTGTATATATATGTGCACGTGCGTGCACACACACACGCACACACGCATATATATTTGTACATGTATATGCATATATGCTTACATGTACACATGCTACACGTGTATATATGTGTATGAACATATGTACATATGTATGACTATGCACACACATGTACATGTCTACATGACTATTTATACTTGTGTGTATGTATATATTATGTCTGTAATTTATTGTACTCAAATCTAATATTTACGTGTGTGTGTGTCTATAGAACTTAGAACTTAGATGTGTATGCTTCTATTTTAGGTGTGTATAATTTGTAAAACTAATATTTACGTGTGTGTGCGTCTATAGTACCTAAAACTTGTATGCGTATGTGTTTATTTTAAGTGTATATAATTTGTGTATGTATTTGTATGCATATGCATACGTACATGTGTTAACATTATTTAGAACTAATATATAGAGACACCTTAAACTTTTAAAAATGAATAAAAAATAAAAACTGGTCAAGAAGCTCCTGTTTTGTTTCAGCCGCTTGCCTTGAGCGCTAAACGTCTCAGGTCAGGCGCACTGCCCCTGGACCTCACCTTGCTCCAGCACCTAAACAAGCACATTGCTCCCTTTAACAACACTAACTGGCTTACATATATTTAATAGAGAAAGTGAGTGTATACCAATCTTGGTGCACAGCTTTTCTTCCCCTTCCCCAACCCAAAAATGTAGACATATTGGCTATTTTAAAATTAAACGTTCCGTACGAGCTAAGTGGTTAAAAATCCAGTATACCGGTGAGTAAGGATTGATTCCCAAAAGGTATATAAAACAATGTCAATTTTTGTAAGATTTTCTGTGTTTGAATATTTTATTTGACATTTACAAGTTACTAGGATTTTAAATGACAAAAAAATATAGGAGTTTAGCTAATTGCAGACCTATTGAAGAAACTAAATGCGTCAGAATTTTATAAATTTAAAGTTCTAAGGAGTTTAACTCAGCCATGGCCGGTCTCAAGCCCGGGTAAATGAGGAGGGTCGCGTTAGGTAGCCGACAGCCAGCGTAAAACAGTCGGAGACAACTTCATAAATAATATTTCTTTTTAAAAAATATTATTTACGATGTTGCCTCATGACAGTCGGATCTTTTCAACATGGATTTAAGCAAACATACAGATTTCGTTGGGGCGTTCCCTACTTGCGACTAGCCAAAGAGATGCTAGGTGAGTCAAACGGAGGAGCCCCATGTCAAAAGGAGGCTTGGTGGTGGAGTGAAGGGGTGCAAGAGAAGTTCAAAATTAAAAGAGCATGCTTTAAAGCTATGTCTAAGGATAAAACAGAGGAAACTGTCACAAACTACAAAATAGCAAAGAAGGAAGCAAAGAAGGCTGTAAGCGAGGCTAAGTCGAAAGCTTATGAAATTTTGTATAAAAATCTCGACTCTAAGGAGGGCCAAAAGGATATATTCAGGTTGGCCAAAGCATGAGAAAGAAAGACCAAAGACCTTTCTCAAGTGAGATGCATTAAGGACGAGGAAGGTCACGTGCTTGTTACTCATAAGGATATAGAGACTAGATGGGAGCAGTACTTCCATAAACTTTTCATTGGGGAAGGAAATAGAGAGATCACTTTGGGTGATCTAGCTAGTAGTGAAAGTTACTTGAATCGTGCAAGCTATAGACGGATACAAAGAAAGGAAGTAGAGGAGGCTTTGAAGGTTATGAGACCTGGGAAAGGTGTAGGACCGGATGACATCCCTGTAGAAGTATGGGAAGTTTTAAGTGAGCGTGGTTTGACTTGGCTTACGAATCTATTCAATGTTATTTGACGAAACAAGAAAATGCCTGAAGATTGGAGGAGGAGTATCGTGGTGCCTCTTTATAAGAATAAAGGAGACATTCAAAATTGTTCAAATTATAGAGGTATCAAGCTGATGAGTCGCACTATGAAAATTTGGGAGCGTGTGATCGAGAGAAGCTTGAGGCAAGTTTCTAACGTCAAAGAAAACCAATTCAGATTCATGCCAGGTCGCTCAACTATTGAAACCATCCATTTGTTGAGGAGAACTATGGAGATTTATAGAGCTAAAAGGAAGAACCTCCATATGATCTTTATTGATTTGGAGAAGGCTTATGATTCTGTCCCACGAGAGATATTGTGGAGAGTTTTGGAGAAGAGATAAGTGCATGTCCTATACATTAACCTCATAAAGGACATGTATGATAGGACTTTATCTTGTGTAAGTACCCCGTCTGGGAAGACTGGCTATTTTGACATCAACATTGGTTTACATCAAGGTTCAGCTTTGAGTCCATTTCTTTTTACTTTGATTATGGACGAGTTGACAAGTCACATTCAGGATGAGTTACCTTGGTGTATGTTATTTGCTGATGATATTGTGTTGATTGACGAGACTAAAGTTGGAGTAAATGAGAAGCTTGAGGTCTGGAGACATGAGTTGGAGAGTAAAGGATTTCGTACAAGTAGGGCTAAGACAGAATATATGGAGTGCACCTTTGATGGAAGCAATGGTGAAGGAATTGAGGTGAAGATTGGTGATGATAACATTCGGAAGAGAGATTCTTTTAGATATCTGGGATCTATTTTGCAATATGATGGGGAAATTGATGGAGTTGTTACTAATAGAATAAATGCAGGTTGGCTAAAGTGGAGAGGAGCCTCTGTTGTTCTCTGTGATAAGAAATTTCCTTTAAAAATTAAAGGAAAGTTTTACAAAGCGGCCGTGAGACCTGCTATGCTCTATGGATCTGAATGTTGGCCTGTGAACCATAGATATGTGTAGAGAATGGCTGTAGCAGAAATGAAAATGCTAAGGTAGATGTGAGGACACACACGTAAAGATCGGATTCAGAATGATGCAATCAGAAAGAAATTGGTGTTGCTCCGATCGAGGATAAGATGCGAGAAAACCGCTTAAGATGGTTTGATCATTTGCAAAGAAGACCAGCTGATGCACCAGTTAGGAGATGCGAGTGTTGGGATGTTGAGCCGGCTAAGAGAGGGCGGGGACGGCCCAAGAAGTGTTGGAAAGAGACCATACGAAGGGATCTTTATTTTGTGGATATAAGCCCGGGATTGACCCAAGATAGATCTGAATGGAGGCGAAGAATACATGTAGCCGACCCTACTTAATTGTGGGAAAAGGCTTTGTTGTTGTTGTTGTTAAAGTTCTAAGGAACTTAATTAATTCTGGGTTACCTAGAAATTTAGATGGAAATGTTCTCCTAGGTATACGGACCAATGAAGTTATCTTTTGGAATTAGAAAATAAATGAAGAGACTTGAAATTATTAAGACAGGAGGTTCAGCGTAATAATATGAAATAAAAAACAACACTTTAGGCAATAACTAAGTACAACATGCACGTGAATAAAACTATAACAGTTTAGCTTTCTATTCTAACCAATAAAAGTAAAATTAGAAATTAGATAAACAAAATAACAGGGGGAACATGTAATTTCACCAAAATAATAATAAATGGAAATGTCCTCTTGTCCCTTCCTGCTGCTTGAGCGATGACATCCAGCCCAACAACAACAGGAGTTGCTGCTACACATTTATCCTTAGCTCAGTCCGAGTTTCAGAGGGCTCATCTCCTCTGAAATATCTTCTTAGCACGCATGAAAAGAAAAGATGCAACCTGCAAACAGGAAACATTTTTTAACTACGAAACCCGGAAGAGTAAATGAAATAAAAAAAACAAGAAAAATGCAAGAATAAAAAAGCAAAAATTAGAGGGAAGAATTGGCATGTAATGCCAAATCGCTTGGCATGAATATTGACAAGAAAATAGGATATCTCGACACGGTCGCTATCGACACCAACTACATGGGAGTTGCATCAGGGGAAATGAGGAAGCACCGTGATATCGATGTCTCGATCCTCCAATTCTCTTTGACGGTGGCTAGACGAAGAAATCTTTGGCTTAGATGACCTTCTCTCGCAAACCAATGCACACCTTCAATGCCATAAAAATAATTATAGCAGAAGGGTGAGGCATATGATTGCAAACAGACGGATAAGGATACAGATATATGTATTACTGTATCCTTATCCATTTTTTAATACAAATACGGATGCAGATACCGATATTGATGGATGCTAGCCTAAAACTATGTTACCATATCCTTAAAAACGGATACGGATGTAAAACGGGTATTGATCGCATACGAGTAATGTTAGAAATATTCTATAGAATTGACCTAAATATATATGAATTGGATGGAAATACATGATGTAAATTTATTAAATGTGTTTGTATCATACAAAATATACAAATATGGTAAAAGAAGGTATAGAATTATGTTATATATGGTCAGAAAAATCTATGACTATATTTATATATGAAAACGGATATACGTATACGGATACAGATGTTTGCGGATATCAAAACGATCTCTGTATCTGTTGAGGGAAAAGAATGAATTGCATTAATGAGAGACCCTAGGGTTCTTGTGCAAATTATAAGAAGAAGACAAAAGAAGTAGAAAATAAAAAAACAATAATAAAGATAACTAATATCCCAACACTCCCCCTCAAGCTGGAGCGTAGATATCGATCAGAGTCAGCTTGGAACATCTCTGATAAGGCCCTCTGGCTAGGGCCTTAGTAAGAACATATGCTATATGGTATCCAGAGCTGACATGCGTAGTGGCGATAAGATCCTTCTGTATCATATCACGAGTGTAGTGACTGTCCACCTCTATGTGCGTCGTCCTCTCATGAAATGCTGAGTTGTTGGTAATGAAAAGAGCAGCCTGATTGTCACATTGGAGGTGTATGGGAAGAGGCACCTCTATAGTTAGGTCAGTAAGAACAGATCTGACACACATCATCTCTGTGCTAGCTTGCGCCATGGCCATATATTCTGACTCGGCACTCGATCTGGCAACCACAGTCTGCTTCTTGCTCTTCCATGAAATCAAGGAATTCCCTATGAACACAGCAAAGCATGAGGTAGTCTTTCTATCCTTTGGACACCCAACATAATCTGCATCTGCACATGCTGTAACTGAGAGAGATGTGCCCTTGCTGAAAAGAAGTCCCGTACCATGTGAAGTCTTCAGGTATCTCAGAATCATATGGACTGCACCCATATATGCCTGTCTGGGCTGCTCCATAAACTGACTCACTTTGCTCACAACAAAAGATATGTCGGGCCTGGTAATAGTCACATACAGTAGCTTTCCAACGAGCTCCTTGTTCCTCCTCTTGTCGACCTCCTCAGTGTCATCATTATAGAGCTTCATGCTTGGGTCAATAGGAGCAGTGGCAGGTCTGCAATCTACCATACCTCTCTCTGAAAGATCTGTAACATACTTCCTCTGGGTCATCACAAGACCTCGATGGTTCCTGGCTAGCTCCAGTCCGAGGATATAACATAAATGTCCAAGATCTTTGGTCACAAACTGCTGACCTAGGAAGTCCTTGGCACCCTGAATGCCCTGCTCGTCATCCCCTGTAACAATAATGTCATCAACATAAACAAGAATGACAATAGTACCTCTCTGGGTCCTCTGCACGAACAAGGAGTGATCGACAGTTGATCACACAAACCCCTGCTGCTCTATCAAGTCCGAGAGCTTCTTGAACCATACTCTTGGACTCTGCTTAAGGCCATAGATAGCGTTGTGTAGCCTGCAAGTACAACCCTTCTGACACTCCCCCTTAGCAGCAAACCAAAGTGGTTGCTACATATAGACCTCCTCCTGTAGATCACCATAGAGGAATGTATTCTTCACATCAAGCTGGTACATGGGCCAATCTCGTGTCACATCAACGGAAAGTAGAATACGCATAGTAGAATGTCTGGCAACCAAGGTTTGAAAAAACGAAAGGCGGAACGAGGCGTTTTCCCTGGAAGCGAGGCGAGGCGTAGCCTCGAGGCGGTTGAGGCGTAAGCCTCAGTTTTGTATATATAAATAATTATAAAATATATTTATGGTGAAATAATATAATCTGACAAACATATAGTATATAACAATGTAATATATAATGATATTATGAAGATAAGAAAATGAAAAAAGGATATGTCAATGACTCAATGCCATAAACCTTTCTGAATTTCTACCCAATCAAAAGAAAATCAATGGTTATAACTATCACTAAAAATTTATCTAAAACGGACGGGCTATAGTTGTCATTATAAATATCCAAGTTGTTGATATGAATCATATGATTTGAATTCTAACTATATGTTCTACTATACCCAGATGAAGAACGGTTTGATGCCCTCCCTGTGCCACCATAACTATATGTTCTACTATACCCAAAAATTTTTTCTTATACGAGTATTCAAATTTGTATACACATTTTTATATGTTTAAGGATGTAATAGTAAGAGTTCACTAAAATAATTTGGCATGTTAATGGTAAATATGAATATGAAAGAGGTCAAATTTAAGCATATGAATATGAAAGAGGTCAAATTTAAGCATTCATCTTGCATAAGTTAATAGTTAGACATAATTTATAGTAAATATGAAGCAGTTTGCTGAAATAGTTACACATAATTAATAGTAAATATGGAGTTATGGGTACGAAAGAAACATCATATTTAGGCATTTAACTTGTATAATCATTATCCTAAACAAGTATACATTTATAAGCTTCTCAAACAACCATGTAAACTATTAAAATCATAAAAAATCTTCAAAAAAATAAAAACGCCTCGGAAAACGCATCGACCGCCTCGAGGCGGAACGCCTCGAGGCTATGCCTCAGCCACTCGAGGCGCACGCCTCACTGGACAAGGCCGAGGCGCACGCCTCGAGGCTAAAAAGGCCCGCCTCGCCTCGAGGCATACGCCTCGACCGCCTCGAGGCGCGCCTTTTAATACCATGCCGGCAACTGGAGAGAAAGTATCATGATAGTCCACCCCATATGTTTGGTTGAATCCATGTGCCACAAGTCTCGCCTGATAGCGATCCACACTGCCATCTGCCCGATGTTTCACAGTGAACACCCATTTGCATCCCACAACAGATGCGTCAACTGGAGCAGAAACAAGACTCCACGTACCACGTGACTGTAGCGCAACCATCTCCTCATCCATGGCTAAGTGGCTAACCTCTACTGATTGTACTGAAGAGCCTCCTGATATGTCTGTGCTATCTCCACGGCTGATAGTGCCAAGGTAAATCTCCTAAAATCCTCTGATAGCTTGCTCATAGAAACCTGGGCTGCAAGAGGATAAGTAGCACACTTACGTTTTGACTTACGCATAGTAATCGACACATCAAGGTCATCTGCCAAATATGTAACCTATGAGTTCCCCTCTTGACAGGGCACCTGCTCATCCTGTATGGAATCCTGCTGCACAAACAACTCAATAGTGCCATTAGTAGAAACAATGTGCTCATTACAACCTGAGGCATGCTGGATGACGGGAAAGACATGTGAGTAAGGGGAACCGAGCGAGACCTGCGAGTAAAAACACATGGCAAAAACTGAGTCATAGTAGAAGGTGGAGCCATAGGAACAGGTGTAAAGATAGGAGTAGGTGTAGGTGGTGGTGGTGGTGGCTAAGGAGGTGGTGGTAGAGATGGAGTAGATAGAGGTGGAGGAACAACAATAGGGGGTGGAGGCATGTAGATCTCATCATCAAAGTCAGATGGGCTAGTTTGTCATCTATAGGAGAAAAATACATAATAGACTCAAAGAAAGTAACGTCAACACTGACAAGATTTTTCCGCCTTAGCGGATCAAAGCAACGATACCCCTTCTGGGTACGAGAGTAGCCGATAAACACACACTTGACAGCTTTAGGAGAGAGCTTGTCACAACTTGGAGAGACATCATGAACAAAGGCAACGGATCCAAACACACGAGGTGTAAGGGAGAAAAGATCCTTTTCGGGAAATGCAATCGAGAAAGGAATCTTCTCTCCCAACATAGACGAGAGCATGCGGTTCACTAAATAGCATGCAGTAAGGACAATATCGTCCAGTAAGCGTGAGGAGCATGACTCTGTATCAACAAAGTTCTGGACACATCAAGTAAGTGACGGTGTTTGCGCTCGGCAACACCGTTATGTTGGGAAGTATACGCACTGAAGTCTGGTGAATAATACCAAGAGATCTAAGAAACTCAGAAAGCTATAAGATGCAGAATTCTTAAGCATTATCAGAGCGAATATACTTGACATTGGCATAAAAGATATTCTTTATCTCAGTAATAAAATATTTGATCATGGATCCAGCCTCAGACTTATTCTTCAATAAAAGACCCAGGAAAGTCTAGAGAAATCATCGATCACAATCAGATAAAAACGGTGTCCATGGTGATCAGGAACACGAATTGGACCCCAAATGTCTAAATGAAGGAGCTCAAATAACTGAGAAATGCTCCGACTCTGACGGGCTGGAAAGGAGGAATGGTGATGCTTCCCAAGCTGGCATGCCTCACACTGAAAGGAGGATCTCGTAGAAATTTTAGGGAGAATGTGACACAGCTTCTGTAGATGAAGGTGTCTAGGAAGGTGGCCTAACCGAAGGTGCCACGTATATGGAGAGACTGGTTTGCTAGGTATAGTAGAAACGTCAGCATAAGGAGGTTGGACTAGTCTGTAGAGCCTCCACTACTCACGACCACATCCAATCACCCTGCCCGTGAGTATGTCATGAAACATAAGAGACGAAGGGTCAAAAATAGCACGACAATGCAGATCCATAGTAATCTGACTAATTGAAAGTAAATTCATCTGGAAGTCAGGAGCATATAAAACATTCTTAAGGCATATGGATGGCGTCAAATATACCTCCCATTGTCCTATAACGGGTAAGTGGTCGTCATTAGCAATGACAACCCATCTGCCGGGTGGTATAGTCCTGTAGGACCTCAGCTGCGCTTTGTCTCCACATAGGTGATGAGAAGCACCATAGTCCATAATCCACTCTGTCATGTCTACATCAGTTCTGTCAGTAAAAGTATAGGCGATACCTGAGGAGCTCGAAGTGGCTCTGGTCGCGGCTGCAGTATCTGTATTAGTGGTGCCAGTAATAGGAATCATGATCTCTCGAATACGAGAGACAATATCATCCAGGCGAGGATCGGCCTTGGAAGTTAGAGTCTCTGAAGGTTCAATCTGTTCTGCTACGTGACCAGAAGTAGGATATCCATGCTTTTGGTAGCATGTATCCTCTGTATGTTTAGGCCGACGACAGTAAGTGCAAGGGCCACGTTGGTGTCACCACCTCTGGCACGAGGGGTGCGTCCTCTGAAATGGATCGTCCCTCCTCGACCATGAGAAGCTGCCATCCTGAGCGAAGAGGACGACCATTCTGCTTGGCCTTGTAGATATCCAATTGTAGCTGAAGAATCTTGGCCTCATTCTTCGCTTGAGCATAGGTGTATGCCAAAGTGTTCCACATCATCTTTGCGGTGGGATGATTCATAATATCATTGGCTATCTCTGTGGTGAGGGTTCCACAAAACCGAACCCGTGCATACGTGTCATCTTGCTTCCAAGAAGCATTAGCCACAATCTTATATATTGGCTTTGGATTTGTCAAGATGTGCTCCTTATTGTTGCACTGCATGAGGGTGAGAAACTGTATGGACCACAACTCGTAGTTGGTCCCATCCATCTTAGCGATGGAAGCCGGGCCCTTGAAGGCTCCGAACGAAAAAATATCACCCTTGTTCTCTGACATGATGGAAAAACAGCCGAACAACGGAATTCAACTGGGGAGTAGACTGATATGAACGAGTCTACACGATCATACGGAGGATTGGTTGTACGTGTAGACTCATACAACCATCCTCATCAATCTCCGTTGCTTGATAGGGCCGGAAAACACTATTTAAAGGTCTGAAATCACGTTTTTTGGTCAAAGTCAGACCTATTCAGATTGCAGATCAAGTCGCAGAGGCGCATGGGAGGGTCGACGGCGGTCTGGGAGGCCCGAGGTTGGGCCTGGGCTACGGTCGGAGAGGTCAGGCCGTGCCCTAGGAGGCGGCCGGAGAGGCTTGGCGGTGGCCTGGCAGCAGGCTGGACGGTCCGAGGGGCGCGCCGGCGGGAAGGGCCGGTGGGGGTCGACGGCGGCCAGGAAGTGGGGGCGGGTAGGGTTAGCGTTTGGTGGGATAAGGGAACTCCGGTCTAGGACCGTCGCTCCGATACCATGTTGAGGGAAAAGAATGAATTGCATTAATGAGAGGTCCTAGGGTTCTCTTATATATGAGAGGAACCTATTGGGCAAATTACAAGAAGAAGATAAAAGAAGTAGAAAATAAGAAAATAATAATAAAGCTAACTAATATCCCAACAGCATCCATTTTAAAACGGACACGGAGATCAAAATCTGTATAAAACAGATACGGTGATGAATCGGATACGTATATATCCATAACCATTTGCATCCCTACATATGATATATGGGTGTGAGAGGGATGACATGGCTTCATAGTAGAGTCGGAAGCTGGGTGAGACACCATCGAGGGAAGAAAAATGGACAAAATCTTGAGTTTGGTGCAAGTCACAGGGTATAAATGGATGACTCAGGTAAATGGGATGATTGGTTGTGAGATTAGCGAACTTGATTTGATATGTGAAGGTGGAGATCCAATATCTGAAGGGTGCCTTTCATGGCAGTTGGAACTTGGATCCACATCCAAAGGTCAAAAGAAGAGGACATAGGAGATATAGGAGATAACATTGGTCATTTGATCATTGATTTGGGGGGGGGGTGATTTAGACCTTGTTGGAGAATGTAATAGGTGGGTAATTGGATGTCACCAAGATCCAATCATCCCACTCATGTTTAGTCCCACATGGATGAGCGGTGGGACTCCGGCCTGTCTGTGAGGTTATATAAGGAGCCCCACACCCCCTGTACTCATTGAGAATTCTAATCGAATATCTGTCACTTTGAGGGCTTCTCCCGTGATTTCATCCCGCTCCTTAGGGAGTAGGGTTCCATGTAAATCATTGTTCTTGATGTTTATCGTTCTTGTTTTGTTGATTCCACTTCCGTTCTTTAGATTTCAACATGGTATCAGAGCGGGTTCGATTCTCGTAGTTTTATGTTCTTGATTTATTCGAGATTTGATGTTATGTAAATTATTCGAGATCTGTTGAAGAGTTGTTTTTGTTTGGGTTTCATGAAACCCTATTTTCTGGAATATCTATGACATCTTCTCCAGATCTCCTTCTAGCCTCCAAGCACCGTCAGCCTCCAGGCGCATCCCAGACGGAGGCATCCAGCCCCTACACTGCCCAGATTGAACCCCATCTTCGTGTGGCTCCCAAACCGCGAGCACCTCTCCAGACCTCGCGCCCCAGGCACAAGGCACCACAGCCCTAGTTCCAGCGTCACCTCCCTCATATTGGCTGGCTCTCCTGTGGAGGCGCTAGCTCATCGCGCCAGAAGCATCATCGCAGGCCGCAAGAGACCATCTTGCACCTTCATCGTAGGCGAAGGACTCCCAGGTAGAGAGCCCTCAAGCGGCATCGCCGCACCTCCGTCTTCCAGGCTTGCATCCATCTGCGAGCTCCCTCTTGTTCTGCTCGATATCCAGGCGTGCAACAAGTCCAAGCGATTCACGCGATGGCTCCAAGCTGCTCGCTCCTCCCCTCCCGAGCTCGCCTTCTGCGAGCCATCTTCTCTAGGCGGCGCATCCCTCTAGAGCAGGCAGAGGTGGAGGTGGTGCCCTCATTGATACCAGACGACGCTCCTCCGCGCTCGCCCAGGCGGCCCCTTCATCTCTGGTCAACAAAAATCACAAGAGCACCCTTTATCCAACTCGCGCGCATCAGCGCAGCCCCGCACACACTCAACGCGCTTTCTCGAATCAAGCCCAGGCGGGGCTCTTGGCGCAAGGCGGTGCCCCTCCCTTCCAATCGCGCGCGAGGCTGCGGTGATATCAAGAGACGAAGCTCGTGAGGGCTGCGGTTCATTCGAGGGAAAAATGAAAACCCTAAACAGGGTTACGGCCTTCCGGTTTTTACAAAAAATTGAAGCCCAACTTTATGGGCCGAGAGGTGAGTTAAAAAAACAAAAGTGGGCCCGTGTATTAAAAAAAGAGGAAGAGGAGAGTCTCGGCTGGTGGGTTGCAACACAAAAAAAGGAAGGCCCAAGTGGTCGTTGGCTTAAAAAAGAAGATGGGAGAAAGATCATCGAAAAAAAAGGAGAAGGATGATGGCATGTTTTGCAGAAAAAAGAGGGAGGATTGTTTGTTTCAGCCCAAGATGGGCCATTCTCCAAAAAAAAGTATGTTTTTGAAAAGACGCGTACAAAAAAAGAGACGTACGCAACTTTAAAAAAATGCAAAAAAGCGAACAAGCCATAAAAAAATCATTTGAAATGGCTAAAAAAATAGGAAGAATAACTAAAAAAACAGAATTTTTTTGAGAGAAGCAAAAAAAATGCATCTTTATGTTTTGGTTTCTCCCAACTTGATCCATGTTCTTGTTCTATCTAGTATGGGAGAAAGGGGGAGTCAAAATTATATTCTTCAAGGCATTTGTACTTTCACGACTGACATACTGGCACTCCAGATTTCTTTGATCATCCGTCTTCACCGGGCATCGATTTCTTCGTCAGGGTGTATACTTCTTTTACGACCCGATCAGTTCCCCGCACTGGACTTCTTCTGCAACGGTTCTTCTCCAAACACGACAGAGATACGTTCCGGTGATCTGATATCGCAACGGTTCTACATGTATGGCAGAGATGCGTTCCGATGACCTGAAAGCTGTAGATCCGTCCTCGTGCGAGGTCTTCTACCAGCAGCGGATATGAGTTCTTCTTGTGATGTACCGTGAAGACGTGTTATATATTTTCTTTTTTGATGCAAGTTGTAGCTTTCTCAGCTCCAACTTGAGGGGGAGTGTTGGAGAATGTAATAGGTGGGTAATTAGATCTCACCAAGATCCAATTACCCCACTCATGTTTAGTCCCACATGGATGAGCGGTGGGACTCCGGCCTGTATGTGAGGCTATATAAGGAGCCCCACGCCCCCTGTACTCATTAAGAATTCTAATAGAATATCCGCCCTGTTGAGGGCTTCTCCCGTGGTTTCATCCCGCTCCTTAAGGAGTAGGGTTCCACATAAATCTTTGTTCTTCAAGTTTATGTTTCTTGCAAGGTTGTAAAAGTCGCCCGACTGGCCCGACTAGTAGGTCCGACTAGTCTAGTCAGAGGGGTGGCCGACCGAGTACCGACTAATTCCGACTAAGTACACTAATCGACCAATTTTTTGCTTGGAGATACCATATTCTTATGTGTTTTACTTTTTTATAAGCAAACTTATTATAATATGCCTAGTGGTTTAATTAAATTCACTTACTTTTTTATTTTATGATGATAGTATAAAAAATTAAAAAATTTATGTAAATAAATGTATAAAAATGAGTTATATATCTAAAATATTCATAAAATTCAAAGCCGATTAAAGTCTGACTAAATCCGATTAGTCGTCTGACTGCCGATTAATCCTTAGTCAGTGACCCAGCCGACCGAGTACCGACTACCGACTTTTGCAACCTTGGTTTCTTATTTTATGGATTCCGCTTCCGTTTCTCAGATTTCAACAGACCCTATGCTCTAAAAGGAGGGTATCATTAAATTGGATTGGATTCATTAGCTACCGATGTTAAGTGAACTCAAGGGGATTATTGGGTCTTAATCCACAATTAGATGAAGCCACGAAGTGATGTGAGGAAATAAAATGGTAGGAGCGATCGTGGTCGTTGGATCAAGTGATTCAACAATCTACAAGAGGGGTGTGGGTTTAAAGGATGTTAACAGGATTGAAGGGTTTGCGATTAATATGCAATTTGACAATTGAACAGAAAAAAAGAATTATACTATTTATTTGGGATGTGGATTGCTTGGAACTGGCAATTACATGGGTTCATGATAGATTGGGCTCCCATGGCCCAGGCTTAGGTCATTGTAGACTTAGTGCTTTGGTGTTCAATTTGGTTCCAAGTGGGTTGGTCCTAGGTCAAGGTGGGGGCCAAATTCCATGGTGTTTAGTTAGAGTCTGACCAAGGTTGACTTAGGTTAAGAGGGTGAGATTTATGTTAACCCTATTTAGACCAGGATCAATTTTAGAGCTTAGTGTTTTAGGGTCCTGGATAAGGGTTCATCCAGATTTAGCTAGGTTTTTCTTAAGCTTATGGTTTAGGATTTAGTGTCAGGATTTAATAGTTGGGTTCGATAATAGTGCTAGTTCATGGATATAGTCTGGTCTGGTGTATGGCTTTTTGCCTCCGATCCTCACCTCTCACACGTAAGTCTTATTCATCAACAATGTTTACAAGTAATTCAATGGTTCTTGTATTTGAACCGTGTACATGAACTCAAGATTCTAACAAGGTTTAGAAAAGACGTATGCAACAATCGTGTGACCCCACGGTCTAAAGTTATCAAGCAGGTAAATGGTGGAGTATGCAGCATCATATGTGAATTACTTGATTTTTTACAATTTAATATTTTTTAAATATGATATAATTTCAAGCATTAAAGATTTATGTTTTAAATAAATACGAAATAGACTGAATAGAAAGCACATACATTAAAAATCTGATCTTATTTCAAGTGGTTGGTGGTTACCAGGCAGATTTTAGACTGGCGATGGCCGATCATGAAGGTGGTGATTCTGCAAAGGTGGTGAGTCTGGCGAACATAAAGGTGACAACTGATGGAGACCGTGAAGGTATAGTGAGAGAGGCGACGTAGTCAATACTCAACAGTGTCGAGAGTGAGAGAGATGGAGAGCAAGCAATACTGCAAAGAGGTAGGTGACACATCTTGGTGGAGAGAGATAGAGAGAGGCGACCAGCGTCGATGTGGAAAGGTTGGCATTTTGGCGACAAGCAGCATCATGTAGGAGATGTGGAACGACAAGAAGTAGGATTTAGATGGGGGAGGGATGATTAGTCAGGAGAAGGGGCATGAATTTAGTCAGTTTCACTTTTCTTAAGTGGGTATCTTGATAGGCGATGGCTACTAGGCCTCATGTGTGAATTGCGGTTGAGTCAGATTGGTATATGCTTATACCATATATACACCGCATAGAGTATATGTGTAATGCAGCTCAGTGGACCTACCGCCCCTGCATGTGCGGCCGCCTGATCAGACTTTTTAAACCTTGAACTCTAATGTGACTATTGAATGTGAGTTAACCTTGAATTCTTCTCAATCTAGTCTGACAACGTAATGAACAAAGGTTCATCAATGACCTACTTCGAGAACATGACTCGGACACCATTTGTGAATTCTTGGTGCAAATACATCATACATGCAAATAAAACCCACATACATCAACAAATAACCTCTCATCTCTTCCTCACTTTATATCTCTCATGCGCGCACACACAACTCTATCTTACATCCACGCATAATCCAACCCATGAAATTCACAAAACATCACAGGCTACTCACGTTTTCTCATTCACACCCTGCCATTTCGTTCATGTCACATTAGTAAGCACACATCCTCCTATCTTAGTGCATGTTTTTTTGTCTTGAGTTGGCGGGAAAGGTCCATCACTGACTTGAGGATTCCAGATATTCTCCCTTTTCTAATGAGCGTAAGAACATTGCATCCGGGTACATTTTGAATGAATTGAATTGAGACATCATCTAATGGATAGTTTTCTCATTTACGATCTCATTTATTTTAGTTTTTTGAGACAAGGTGTTAAAATTGTTTTTGTTAGAGTATTTGGAGCATGCTAGGGTTCCCTGGAATATCTTGCTCCAGAATGAACCACTCGAATCATACGAACAGACCAAAATGGCTGGAGGCGTAAATCACAAATCTGGACAACGGAGAATTAGGGTTTCATGAAAGAAACCGTAGATTTTTCAAACCTTCAAACAAGGTTGATTGATCTCCAGAACTTGAACATAGATAATCGAGAGAGAATTCAAACCGAATCTCGACAAAATAAATAATATAAAATCGTTCCTCGAGAATCAAACCCGCTCTGATACCATGTTAGAAAAAATAAACATGCGGAAGCGAACATGGAAAAAGATAAAGAAATATAAAGAAGACGGGATTTTACGTGGAACCCTACTCCGTGAGGAGCGGGATGAAACCACGGGAGAAGCCCCTTAACTGGGCGTGTTTGTCTATTGACTTTCTCATCTGTTACAGGAGGCCTGGGGCTCCTTATATAGCTTCCACAGGACCTCCAAGTCCCACCACTAGGCGGTATGGGACTAAACTCAGTGGTGGGGTAAATGGACCCTGGAGGGATCCATTTACCCACCTATTACATAAGTGACGCATGCTCCAAATACTCTAACACTCCCCCTCAAGCTGGAGCATGCAATGCTCAGCTTGGACAAACAGGAAGAAACTCAACTCACAATACATGACACTACAGACAATATCAACCCAACGCGCACAGCTGCTGCAATCGAGGACGTTGCTTCTCATGGCGTGCATGTGAGGAGGACGAACGGGGCTGGAGTGTCTATCTGGCTCAGAGAATGGTACTCTACTGTGGAGTCCCTATGATACCATATGAAAAACCCTTGCCCTTAATGGCATAGGGAATAGTCCTCTGCTCTGGAGTCCCTATGGCTCACATGAAAGCTCTGGCCGACCAACAGGAATGATTGGCATGCGTCATCATCGAGTCTGAAATTTGTAGAGTCTGAACATCTGACCGGTCTGGAAAATCTGATATCTGAATCTTGGAACAAGACCTGTGACTCTCTATATATACTCCCCCTTTCTCCCATACTGGTCGGAATAACATTGTATGACCATGTTGGGAGAAGATAAAATAATACATAAATATGGGGAAACATGAGTATTCTAAAAAATTTCTCTTGCGGCTTTTCTTCATTTTTTTTAATAAGCCGTCCATTTTTTTTACATTTTTTTTATAAGCCGTTCCAATATATATATATTTTTTTACGGCTTTTGATCAATATATTTTTTTTCCGCAAATTGCGTACGGCTTTTTCTTTTGTCCGATGTACGCGCCTTTTTTTTTTCTTTCCTTTTTTTTTTCTTCTTCTTCTTTTTTTCCTTTCTTTTTCTTTCTTTCTTTCTTTTTTTTTTTAAAATACATGGCCCAACATTGAGCCCATACTCAAACAGTTTCGACTCCCCCCCTTTTTAACGCCCAAGTGGGCCTCTCAATAAAATTCCCCCTCCTTTTTTTTTAAATGACGCAGGCCCCTCTTCCTAATTATTAGGGTTCCCAACGGAACCCATGCCCCCTCGACATCTTTTGGAGCCCACGCCGCATCTGTATCTTGCGCCGCATCGACGCATCGTTGGAGAGGAGAGACGGCTGGAGGAGAATCATCGCGCACGGGGGTCTGCGGGTTCTGCTTGCGGTGAAGCGATGGCGAGCGATCAACTGGAAGCCCGGCTGCCGCCGCCGCCTGAGGGTTTTGGTGCCTCCTTCGTGCAAGTGGGTGCCGCCGCAGTGGCTTGGAGGAGAGGCGGCGAGGCATCTGGGGTTGCGCAGCCTGGGAGGAGCAAGGCAGGCGGCACTACTGTGCGCCACCGCTTGGAAGAGCTCTGCGATGGCCTGGAGGGCTCCGCTAAGGGAGCTCAATGCCTGGGCGCCGCCGGGATCTGGATGTGGCGCGCGCGCAGGGAGGCATCGCTTGTTGCGCCTTGAGGAACTGATGTAGGTGCGCGCCTGGAAGTAGGGGCGCGCAAGGACAGGGATGCGGCTGATCTGAACCCTTGGCCATCTTCTAGAATTTCGATGGCAGGAAGAGACTGGAAGGAGATGACGGCGTAGAATTTCCAAAAAATAGGGTTTCGTGAAACCCAAACAAGAAAAAACAATTCTTCGCAGATCTCGAATAGAGTAATGATCTTCAAGAACATCGAATAATATATCGGATCTCGAAAAAAATAAGAACATAAAAATCCCGAGAACCGAACCCGCTCTGATACCATGTTAGAAAAAATAAACATGCGGAAGCGAACATGGAAAAAGATAAAGAAATATAAAGAAGACGGGATTTTACGTGGAACCCTACTCCGTGAGGAGCGGGATGAAACCACGGGAGAAGCCCCTTAACTGGGCGTGTTTGTCTATTGACTTTCTCATCTGTTACAGGAGGCCTGGGGCTCCTTATATAGCTTCCACAGGACCTCCAAGTCCCACCACTAGGCGGTATGGGACTAAACTCAGTGGTGGGGTAAATGGACCCTGGAGGGATCCATTTACCCACCTATTACATAAGTGACGCATGCTCCAAATACTCTAACAGTTTTATGTTCCATATTCGGGATAAGACAGTCTAATATGCGATGAACACATTGAACAGTGCGCTCATTGTTGCAAGATCCAGGAGTAAACCTCTTATTCTCGTAGTTACAAACTTTTGATTCTGTTATGATAATGCTGTAATCTTCCAAGATCCTTGTGAAAAATGCTTGATGTGCCATCATCAGCTTAGTATATTTGCTATAGGCCGGAAGAAGGGTTGAGAGCTGGATGGAGAAACAAGGAGGTAAGAGTGTGCTGACTGAGGAAAAAAAGAAGAGACCAGATGGAGTCAAAATTACTATCCGAGTTTGACCCATTAATTCTCATTTCTTTCATCACCATTAACACCCTCATAAGAAGGCAATTTTGTTACCTCTATTCAAAGGTGCAACTGGATAGCTTGCGCGCTTCGTTCAAGCTGCGGAACCGGCATGCCAAAGGTGTTTGGTGGATGTGGAGAATGCCAATCACATGTTTTTTACTCGTGAGAGTTACGTTAGGGCTTGGAACCTTTTTGGGAATCAGGGGGTGCGCAGCAACAGTTTCTCTTGTTTCTGGGGTTCTATTGGAGCGGACTGGACCGTCACAGAGAGAGAATGCTCAGGGTGCATGGCAATAATCTGGCCGTTGTGGTTTGCTAGAAACAGATTGTTTTTCACCAAGATCGTTTTTACAGTGAAAATGTGGTAGCGTGTGCTAAGGCGTTGACTGAGAGTTGGAATTTGGAACTCATAATTTCTTTATACTGTACATGTAATAGGATTGTAATACTTTTTGGTGATAAATGTTGAAGTTTTTTTGGGCATACACTTATACGGTGGATGCCCTTTTTACTTTCAAAAAGTACTTATGGCATTTCAAAGTTACAAATCCATACGTTAATTCACGGTAAACTGACCAATCTCAAATAAGCCACTAGATGTATTTTTAAATCAAAATAAAGTAAAATTGTTACTAATTCCATAAAGAAAGTTTTCCTCCATATAATAGTCTATAATCTTGCTCTTTAATAGCGCAGCACAAGTAGAACTTGATGGGAACAGGAATCTACTTGGCTGTCCTTTGTGTAAAAAAAATGTTTGCAATCATGAAGCCACAAGCTGTTGATGTGAGGTTCAGTTATGCACAAGAGACTTGTCGTTGGGAACATGTGATTGGTATGGTATCGTATTTTACAAAGTAAAATGGTTCTCCTTCCAATCTGTATGAGATCATCACCAATCTTAAAATACATTTGGATTACTAGAAAACCCTACAATCTTTGTTTTATGTGATTACCCTTGTTTTATTCTTATTGAGTATGTTTGAAATTTTGAATACAGACAACTTGAGACGATTCCACATTAAAATCAGGGCTTTCTTAACTAATGTCCAGACTTGCATGCAAATGGGATACACCTGCTGATTTTTTTGAAAGAATTCCGCCAAATTCCCATAATATAATTGAAGGGTCCAAAATGTGCTCCGAAAGAATATGCATATTGTAACTGCATATTTTTCTCCCAAGATATGCTGTAGCTAAATGGCTGAGTGTTTTTTGTGGGACAGAAAATGCATACAGTTTTTGTCGATAACCTGCTTTGTATTTTTCTTAAAACATGAATGCTCCTTTGGAATGGTGTAGGTTCACAAGATTGTGGATCTTTCAGCTTATCCTGATCGAGAAGCAATGTGGCATTTCGAGGTGATTGAGGCGTATAAACTTTTTTACGAGCACACATATAGAGACTGATTAAGCTATCCGGTTGCACCTTCAAAGAGAGGTAACAAAATTATCCAAAACATGACACACACCATACAATGCAATGTATTGCGTGTTAATCATGCATGATGCTTTGGATAACTGTATTCACATGATTTAACAATTCCTGTTGTAATTCAATGGCCTTTTGATTTAATTCGCTTGTTGGGATGACTCACACTATTGATATCCTTTTATACAAAGAATTCGGGTCCCATAGTCCGTGTTAGTATGAGCCATAGCATTTTATTTCTGCATTTTATTGTCTTCAATGTTCTAGAATATGTAAGTCTGATCGAGGCGACTTTTATTGCTCAAAGGAAAGGTGTAACTAACAGCCCATACTTATGTGAGGTACACAACTTTAAAAATCTCATTTTAAATGCCATCAATTATAAATGATTTGATTCATTTCTCTTCGATGTTCATAATTCTTAAATTAAAGAATATTGAATGGGGGGTTTCATACTTCACATCGATAAAACTAGTAAAAAGGAGTTGGATATGTGGTTTTACATGGAAACGGTGTCCAAGAAGATATGCCAATACTTTATATCAAGCAGGACAAAAGAATGACTTAAAATGTAAAATAAGATGATTGTTAATCTAAATATTGATCCAAGGAAGACAAGGAAGACAGATTGCGGATTGCCTTACTCTTGATTCGGAGTTGGTTGCGGATTGGACGAGGGGGGGAAGACGTGGGAAAGTTGACTTCGCGAAAGCCTATGATTGCCTTGATTGGAAGTTCCTTTGGTCGGTTCTGCAGAGGAGAGGGTTCCCGGATGTGTGGATTTCTTGGATGCGTCGGTGTGTAACTACGACCTCTTTTTCGATCATGATTAATGGCCACCCGGAGGGGGGTTTTTTCCAGCCGAGAAGGGGGGTGCGTTAGGGCTGCCCCCTTGCTCCCCTTCTTTTTGTCATCGCTGCGGATGTCCTTGCCCGCATTGCTTGCCGTGTTGTTGATTGTGGGCTGTCGGCTGGATACTCTAGGGGTGGTTTGGTTGTACCGTTGTTGCAATATGCTGATGACACTATCTTTTTTATTGAGGGGGGCCCCGTGGAGGTCTCGGGCATGTCTGTGGCCCTAGACCTGTTCAGTGAGTTGTCGGGTCTCTACAAGAATGTCAACAAGTCGAAGGTGGTCCTGTTTGGTTTATCGGTGGAGGAGGCGGACGCTTGCGGTCGGATTTTGGGGTTTGATGCTGGATCCCTGCCTATTGAATACATGGGGATGCTTCTGGTTGTGGGAAGAGCTAGGCTGAGGAATTGTCTCAAGGTCGTCGAGAAAGTGGAGACGAGGTTGGCTGGGTGGAAGTCAGCCATTCTCTCTAAGGGGGTGCCTCGTCCTCTTGAAGGCAGTGCTTTCCTCTATCCATGTTTATTTCTTGTCCAACCGTCGGTTGCCGAAGGGGATTCGCAATCGCCTTGAGAAGCTTATGCGGAGATTTTTATGGGGTAAAAATGGGGAGGTGTCGGGGGGGGTGCACTTGGTTGAGTGGGGTGAAATCACGTGGCGCAAGAGCGAAGGAGGTTTGGGTGTGCGGAGTTTGGAGCATGTAAATGAGGCCCTCCTTCCAACAGAATCTGGGGCCCAGGAGAGGATTTTTGTAGCAGGATCTTGCGCGAGATTCACGGTGTTAGTGGGGCGCCTCATTGGCGGCTGATATGGTGGGATCCCACCCGCCATTTTGGAAAGAGGTGCTGGAGGTTTTCTCAAGGTTTCTATCTTTCTTTAGATCGGTGCTTGGTAATGGTGTTTCTTTCAGATTTTGGACTGACGATTGGACGGGGGGGGGGGGACCCTTGAGCTCGCGGTTCCCTCGCCTGTTCACTCTAGCAGCTGATAAAAATGCTTGTGTCGCCTCTTGCTGGTCAGATGGCAGTTGGTTCGCGGCTTTTTCTGCTAATTTTTCTGATCAAAGACTCGAGGACTTTCTCGCCTTGCTGGATGCCATCAAGGACGCTGGTCGTTCTTCTATGGGGAGAGATCATTGGGCTTGGCGGAGGGGCTTGTTCTCACCGAAGAAGGCTTATGGGACGATCTGTAGGCCCCCGCCCTCACGTTCGGAGATTTTGGTACGTGACTGCGGTTTCTTCTGGGTCTAAGACTCCCTGAACGGGTTGGATTCTTCCTATTGCTTTTTCTTAGACAGAGGTTGATGACGAGGGATCGTTGCGCTAGACTACTTGGCAATTTATCTGATAGGTGCATTTTGTGCGATAATTCAGTGGAGTCCCTTGAGCACCTCTTCTTCGCCTGCCCTAAGGTAACTGGGATCTGGGAGAAAGCGGCTATGGATTGGGTTTGCACTTCAGATTTGGCGTCCTTCTGTGCTTTGTTGGTGGCCAACAAAGATAGGGAGAGGTGGTCGTTCCTTTGGCCCGTGGCAAGCTTATGGGCGATTTGGTTGGGCAGAAATGCAGCTCTTTTTTCGGGACAATGCTTTTACAAGGAAAATGTGGTGTTGCACTGTGCGCGCTTAGTTGATGATTGGGTGTTGTTTTATCTTTCTTTATGTCATTTCTTTCGTTTCCTTTATAAACTACTTGTTTACCTTGTTTCTTTTTAATTAATTGGGGCGAACACCACTGAGTGTCTCCCCCTTTTTTGGGCCTAAAAAAAATATTGATCCATTTGTAGCATAGTCATAGTTTGAACGAAAGTTGAGCAATGTGATGAAATTGCATAGAGACAATAGGATGATGTTTTTTGTATTACCTGTTATATGAGAATAATCTTGGATCAGGTAGGAGCTACTACAAATTCTAGGAATGATATTGAACTTGTTAGTGATTTGGTATGAATATATTTAAAGATTGGTCTATTATGTCCATATCTAAAGTCATACTGACCATTTTTAGTACTCTTTGAAAAAAGTTCATCCAAGAGGAATTGAATCCCATAAAGTTGAAAGATTATCATGGTTTTGTTAGATGACTATATATTGAGGGGTGATTACCCAATTAGAAAGTTTATATAATCTATGTTTTATGTATTATAACATTGATTAGGTTAAAACACATATCTTATCATTTCAATAAGTCCTTCGAATCCAATTGAGGCAACTTAACCCTCTCTGCCTCGACCAATTAAGGCCCACATCCATACCTCACTTTAATAGATCGAATCTTTAACTCGGGGTTGTTTTGCCTTAAAAATGTCTTGAAGCTTGCACCTCACCATTAGGGATATCAATTGAGTTGAGCCAGCCACGACTCAGACTCAAACTCGATAGCAAACCTCGAACTCGATAAGATTCGAGCTTCGGAATGTTGACCTAAACTCAAACTTGTTGAGTTCGAGTAGCCTTTTAACGAGCCTTTTTATAGTAAATTGATTTTATATTTCTTCTATGTGAACTTTCTTGAAGAAGCA
This sequence comes from Ottelia alismoides, assembly GCA_037367405.1. NCBI lineage: Eukaryota > Viridiplantae > Streptophyta > Magnoliopsida > Alismatales > Hydrocharitaceae > Ottelia > Ottelia alismoides. The sequence continues at coordinate 24,042 of JAZKJV010000656.1, read as the reverse complement.
ATCGAAATCATTGGTAATCCCATTAATAATTGTTGAGAGATATATTTATCTTTCATTATCTTCTATTTATTTTCTATTTCTTTCTTCTTTATTATGAAATTTGCCCTCTAAGGTTTCTCCTCTCTATATAAAAGACTTCTATGGCCTCATGAATGAGTAAGCGATTGTTCTCTGTAGAAGTTTATTTATGTTCTTGTATCTTTTATCTATTTATCTTTCCATTTGTCTACCTTATGTAATTTGCCCATAGGCCTCTCCCTATATAAGAGAGTCTAGGGCTCAAGGAATACACACAACTCTTATTTTTCCCAACATGGTATCAGAGCGGCGGTCCTAGACCGGAGCTCTCGTACCGAACTCTAAACCTAGCCCTACACCTTCAAGCCCCGCGCGCGCCCCCCTCACGCGTCGTTCTTCAGCCTCGCGCCGCCCTTCGGCGCCGTCCTTCAGCCCTGTATACCGCCCTTGCCGCCCTTCGGCCCTCTTCGACCACGCGCACCGCACCACGCCCTAGGGTTCGACCACCCCACGTGCCGCCCTAGGTCTCCAGTGCCCTAAGGTTCGGTCATCCCTAGGGTATCTCCTTCGTGCTGCCACCGCCGTCCCTAGGGTTTCGTCGTCCCTAGGGTTCGGCCATCGTCTACCTAAGGGGTTCTGCGTCTGCTCCTCCACGTTGATGGGTTTGGTTGTGTAAAGTCTACACATGCAACCAAACCTCTTCATGTCAATATAGACCAAAAGTTTATCTTGTCTACAACCCTAATTTTTTCTAGTTAGTCACAATGTCAAAAAACAATGTAGAGATCTCCACTATAGGCGGCTTCAGAGGTCCTGCGCCTATTGTGAAGATGGATGGATCCAACTACGAGTTATGGGCCATGCAATTCATGAGCCTAATGAAATCAATGGGTAAGAAACATATTCTTACCGAAGACGAGCCAACAGAGAAGACAGAGTTGTATGCCTCATGGGAGGCTGATGGCGCTAATGCTCAGGTCTGGTTGTCTGGTACTCTGATTCCAGATATTGCTAACGATGTCTTGCACCAACCCACTGCCAAAGCCATGTGGCATATCCTTGCTGCCACGTATTCTCAAGCCAAGAATGAGATAAAAATCCTACAACTCCAGCATGACATCTTCACGATAAAGTAAAATGGTCGACCCATGCATGCTCACTACACTGTATTGCGGGGAATGTTTGAGAAGCTTCATAGCTTCATGCCTCTCACAGCTACTCCAGAGCAGTTGAAGACATATCGGAATGCCATGATGGTAGGAGTGTTCCTAGCCTCTCTTGACTCACAGTACAAGTCTGCTTCATCTCATTTCTGGCGGATGCTACCATTCCTCCCATGGAGGAGGCTTTTCGGAGATTGAGCCGAATCAACATCTCGAGCCCGGCTACCGCGCCTAATTTGTCTGCTATGCGGCCTCTCGCGGAAGAGGCAATTCATCTCAGTTTCGTGGACAAGGACCACATGGTAGGGGTGGTCGTGGTCGTGGATCACAGTATACTTACTATCATCGGACTGGTCATACAGAAGATACATGCTACTCCAAGTATGGTTTCCCAGCGTCTGCCCGTGCAACAGAATAGATTCAGCATCAGGGTGCTACACATGCAGTAGATCCACGATATGATGACCTTTTGTATTGATTGAGAGATATCATGCCTCCAGCTAGTACTCCACCTGTTTTAGAGAGCAGCTTGGACGTTGCTACTACTGCATAAGCTAATACCTCAGGTAGCGCTCATACTTCTACTTTCTATCAGGGTTCAGGTACCTCATAATGGATTGTAGATTCAGGTGCCACACATCATTTGTGTGGAGATAGACATCAACTCACATCCTACAAGCAAGTTTCCCCAGGAAGGGCAGTCGTCATAGCAGATGGGACTCATTCTCCCATCACAGGACAGGGACATATTGCCTTAACACCTTTTATGCAGTTGCAGAATGTGCTTCATGCTCCTAATTTCTCGATGAATTTACTGTCAATTAGTCAGATTACTAAGGATTTACATTGTCGAGCGATATTTGACACATCATCTCTTATGTTTCAGGACATTCTCACGGGCAACGTGATTGGACATGGTTGTGAGCAAGACGGGTTGTATCGACTGGTCAATACACCTTATGTTGGAGCATCGTCTCATTCCACTGGACCTGTCTCCCCTTTTCTATGGCATATGCGCTTCGGTCATCTTCCGTTTTAGAAACTACGTCAAGTCCTTCCTCAAATTCCATCTCGCTCGTCGTTCAATTGTGAAACTTGTAAGTTAGGGAAGCACCATCGGTCTGTCTTCCCTAGTCATCAGAGTCGGAGCAGTAGCTCTCCATTTGAGTTTTTTCATATTGATATTTCGGGTCCAAGTCGTGTTCCCGATCACCAGGGACACATATTCTACTTAGTTGTTGTGGATGATTTTAGTCATTTATCTTGGGTCTTTCTGTTAAAGAATAAATCTGAAGCGGCAACACTATTATGAATTTTATTAAAGAAGTGCAAAATTTTTTTTCGATTTCTGTCAAAATTGTGCGAACTGACAATGCCCTTGAATTATGTACTCATACATTATCTCGATTTCTTTCGTCCCATGGCATTTTTCATCAGACGTCTTGTGCCTATACATCCCAACAGAATGGTGTCGCGGAGAGAAAACATCACCACCTTCTTGATGTCATCCGTACCCTTCTTATCCAGAGTTGTGCTCCGCCCTCTTTCTGGGGAGATGCGGTTCTCACTGCATGCTATCTCATTAACCGTATGCCCTCATCCGTATTGGGGGAGAAGATACCTTTCTCTCTTGTCATTTCTGACAAGGAGTTGTTCTCCCTTACTCCTCGTATCTTTGGGTCTATTGCATTTGTTCACCAATTGTCTCCAGGGATTGACAAGCTCTCTCCTAGTGCTATCAAATGTGTTTTTGTCGGGTATTCCAGGACTCAAAAAGGGTATTGTTGCTATGATCCGTTGCGTCGAAGATATTATGTTAGTGCAGATGTCACGTTTTTTGAGTTTGTCATGTTTTTCTCTCCTACAAGTGACAGGTTGGTGCCATCAACCACTACTGATGAGATCTATATTCCTCCTCCACCGTCCCCACCACCGATACGACCTCCGCCACCTCCACCACCTTCTAGTTCTTTGGTTCCTCCTCTACCACACCATTACAGTCGACGGCCATCCCCTGCTCATGATCATGGTCAATTATCAAGCATGCCCCAGGTCTGTTCTGATAACATTAGTTCTAATGATGGGACTGGTGATACGTCTCAGCAAGCGCAGGTAGGGGATGATGGATAGTGGTACAATTGACGCAGAACTTGATTTGCCTATTGCGCTAAGAAAGCAGAAGAGGTCATGTGCTTCATATCCGATTGCCTCTCATGTTACCTTTGAGCATGTGACAAGGAACTTCAGGAGGTTTGTCGTTGCCTTATCCACTGTGAACATTCCACAGACTCACCAGGAGGCATTAGCTGATAGTAGATGGTGTCTGGCTATGGAGGAAGAGATGGCATCCCTTCAGTCGAGAGGTACTTGAAGCTTTGTTCCAGTCCGTATTGGGGCATCTGTTGTGAGCTGCAAGTGGGTTTTTACGGTGATGCAAAATGCAGACGGCAGTATTGATAGGTATAAAGCTCGACTGGTTGCTCGTGGTTTTACTCAGACGTATGGAGTAGATTATCTTGACACGTTTTCTCCTATTGCTCGTCACTCTACCTTATGGATTCTTTTATCTATTGCCGTAATTCAAGATTGGCCTTTGTTTCCATTGGATGTGAAAAATGCCTTTTTATATGGTGATCTTCAGGAGGAAGTTTACATGCAGCAGCCACCTGGTTTACTGCTGAGGGGGAGTGTGTACGGGTATGCAGACTTCATAAGGTAATATATGGCCTAAAGCAGAGCCCGAGAGCTTGGTTCCAGAAGCTCTCAAATTTGTTTGAGAAGCAAGGGTTCAAAATGTCGAATGCAGATCATTCTCTCTTTGTACAGAGGACATTCAGATGTACGACTGTCATTATGGTATATGTTGACGATATACTTATTACAAGAGATGATATGCAGGGAATAAAAAGAGCAAAAGAATCTTGGGTCGTGAATTTGTTACCAAGGATCTAGGAGGACTTAGATATTTCCTGGGATTGGAGTTTGCTAGAAATGAAAAAGGACTTGTGATGGCTCAGAGAAAGTATGTCACTAACTTCTTAAGCGACACAGGTATGCTTGGATGTCGACCTGCTTCTACACCCATGGATCCAAGCATAAAGATGCATGATGATGATACTGAGGAGGTTGACAGGAGGAGATACATGGAACTAGTAGGAGGGCTTCTTTGTGTTACTATTACCAGATCAGATATTTCATTTGCAGTAAATAAAGTGAGCCAGTTCATGAAGCAACCTCGTCTGGTACATATGGATGCTATACATATGATACTAAGGTATCTTAAGTCATCTCCAGGTGCAGGAGTGCTATTTAGGAAGGAGGGCACTATTACTATCTCATCATGTGCAGATGCAGACTATGCAGGATGCCCACAAGATAGGAAGTCTACATCAGGCTTTGCTATATTTGTTGGAGGGTCACTTGTCTCATGGAAGAGTAAGAAGCAAATTGTAGTTGCGAGATCCAGTGCTGAATCGGAATATAGAGCTATGGCGCAAGCATGTGCAGAAGTGATGTGGGTTCGTGCAATTCTGATAGATCTACATATAGATGTTCCTCTTCCCATGCCGCTGAAATGCGACAATCAGGCTGCATTATTCATTGCAAATAACCCTGCATTTCACGAGAGGACAAATCACATTGAGGTTGATTGTCATTATATCCGTGATATGATCCAGAAGGGCTTCATTTCTACAACACATGTCAGCTCCAGAGACCAAACGGCAGACATCCTTACTAAAGCTCTGCTTCGGGGTCCCTTTCAGAAGTGCTTATCCAAGATGAGCATGATAGATATTTATGCTCCATCTTGAGGGGGAGTGTAGAAGTTTATTTATGTTCTTGTATCTTTTATCTATTTATCTTTTCGTTTGTCTACCTTATGTAATTTTCCCATAGGCCTCTCCCCATATAAGAGAGTCTAGGGCTCAAGGAATACACACAACTCTTATTTTTCCCAACATTCTCTTTCCACATGGTATCTGTTGGAGTTGGAGGAAATGAATTGCTTGATTATTCATGAGACCCCATGCTTTCTTATATAGGAGAAAAGCCATGTGTAAATTGCATGATAAAGAAAATAAAATAAGAAATAACACTAAAGAGATACAACTTTCTCAACACTCCCCCTCAAGTTGGAGCATATATGTCTATCATGCTCGGCTTGGAACAACATCTTTGGAAAGGGCATCTAGTAAGAGCTTTGGTAAATATATCAGCAGTCTGATCTTCAATAGAAACATGAGAGGTGGATATGAGACCCTTCTGGATCATGTCTCTAGTATAGTGGCAATCTACCTCTATATGCTTTGTACGTTCATGGAATGCATGATTATTTACAATAAAAAGTGATGCCTGATTGTCACATAAAAGGTGCATAAGAAGAGGTACATCAAATGCAAGATCAATCAAAACTGACCTTACCCACATCATCTTTGTGCTTCCCTGAGCCATGGCGATGTATTCAGACACTGCACTAGATCTAGTAACCATTGTCTGGTTCTTACTTTTCCATGACACGAGTGAGTTGCCAACAAAATAACGAAACCAGAAGTAGACTTTTTGTCCATCTGCGTCTGCACACGCTGTCACATAAAGAGAAGTGTCTCTGTTGAATATAAGACCAGTACCTGGTGAAGACTTCAAATATCTCAAAATCATATAGAAAGCATCCATATGAACCTTCCTGGGCTGCTCCATGAACTGGCGCACCTTGCTCACATCAAAGGATATATCTGGCATGGTGATGGTAGCATATAGGAGCTTCCTAACCAGCTCCTTGTATCTTCTCTTATCTATCTGCTTAGCGTCATCATCATATAATCTCATACTTGGATCCATAGGAGTAGTAGCAGGCTTACACCTTGTCATACTTGTCTCTAGTAGAAGATCAGTAACAAACTTCTTCTGGATCATCACAAGACCATGCTGGTTCATGGCAAACTCTAATCCAAGGAAGTATCGAAGATTGCCAAGGTCCTTGGTCATAAACTGCTGACCTAGGAACTCCTTGGCCGCCTGAATGCCTTGCTCATCATCACCCATGACAATAATATCATCAACATAGACGAGAATAGCAACAATACCTCTCTGTGTCCTTTGAACAAAAAGCGAGTGATCCACAGTGGACTGAGCAAACCCCTGATGCTCTATTAACTCTAAAAGCTTCTGGTACCAGGCTCTCGGACTCTGCTTTAAGCCGTAAATCGCCTTGTGGAGCCTATACACCTTTTGAGACCTCCCCTCAGCAGCAAACCCTGGTGGCTGCTGCATATAAACCTCTTCTTGTAGATCTCCATTAAGCAACACATTCTTCACATCAAGTTGGTAAAGAGGCTAGTCCCGTGAAACAACTGCTAGGAGAATGCGTAACGTCGAGTGTCTGACCGCTGGAGAGAAGGTATCCTGATAATCCACCCCATAAGTCTGGGTGAATCCACATGCTACAAGCCTTGCCTTGTAGCAATCCACACTGCCATCTGCCCACTGCTTCACCGTAAAGAATCAGTTGCATCCCAGAACAGATGCACCTGGAGGGGCAGAAACAACACTTTAAGTACCACGACACTGCAAAGCAGCCGTCTCTTCCTCCATGGCAAGTCGCCAACTATATCATGTATGGCCTCTTGATATGTTCATAGGATAGTAATTGCTGACAGACCCATAACAAACCTCCTATACTCCTCTGAAAGATGGTCCAAGGAAACATGTGCATCTAGAGGATACATAGCACAGTTGCGACGTGGCTTCCTCAAGGCATTAGGTAGAACGAGGTTATAAGCTTCTCTGTTCTCTGGTATCAGCTCCTCCTGTGTAGTATCTTGTGGATCAAGCATAGCACCAGTGCCATTAGTAGAAACAATGTGTTCACTACATACCTGGGGTGTGCTGGATGACAGGGAAGGTGCAGGAGCAGAGGGCGAGTAGAGGACCTGCGAATGTAAATTGAGGTAGGAATTGAGTCAGGATAGACGGAGGCAGAGGAGGAGGTGGTGGTGGAGGTGGAGGTAACTGAGACTCAACATGAGGACTTGTTGGTGGAGATGCCGGAGGTGGAGTGATGCAAATGGAAAGTTTGGCGACGGCGGAAAAATTATTTGAAGGTGGAGATATTTGGTGGGGAAGAAGAAATTGGAGGGATTGATAAAAGAAGCATGCTAGTTGCGCGAGATTCGAGGAGGAAGAAACGCGTAGATCGCGTGGGAGAAAGAGAGAGACGAGAGAGGAGATAGAGATTAAATCTCAATTTTTCATATAATCTGACCTGAACTGTCTAAAACAATAGCCTATCATCCCTTTATATAGGAGGGATGAGATTACAAAAATAGAAATTCAAAATCAAAATTCAAAACAACTTATCTTAATTTGACTCTAACCGACTAACTAAGGAATTCAAATCTCTAACTAATTAATTGAGATCACACGCGATCTCTTTATAAAAATGCGATGACACAATTAAAAAAAATGAGACTCTAATTATCGGACAAAAGTAAATAAATATAGCCCTATATATCCGATTCACGCTGCATCGGTTCTCCTTCGCTTGAAAAATTCGTCTCCCGACGAATTGCTGGATCTGCAGGCTTGGATGTTGATAAATTTAAATCAGCGTTCTCGATCATCCCCTGGAAGGATTGGTGTGGAGCAAACGGCGGGATCCAGGCGCGTATAGTGCGATGATTGGAACCGTTGCCTTCGTGACGGAAGAGCATGTGTGGCGCAAATGCCGGTGCCCACGCGGATTTTATCCTGTCGATGTGGTGCTTGAAAATTTGGTGGGGCATTCTCATTTCGTGCTTCATCGCCTTTGGAGAATCCATAGCAAAGCAATAACCCAAGTAGAGTAGAGGAGGAGATGTGGCTAATAAATTAAGCCACAGGGCCTTTAAATAGGTGAAACCCATTATCCTAATCCTAATTGGATAAGGAAGCCTCCCAAATTTCTTTCTTTCAGCACTCCTCTTTAAATATTTCTGCAACAGGGGGTGGGTTGCAATTTTCGTACCCCTTCAATTAAACAAATTTTGTAAGAGGAGCTTTTGAATTTCCCCTTTGAATAAAAACTTTTGCATGGGGGAACTTTCCTGCAATTTCTCCAAATTAACTTCCAATCCCAAATTTCATGAGATTCGACTCCCGTGGATAAGGAGCCCCCTGTTAGGGTCCTTTTCCTTTGCATGCTCGGTAACGGCGACACTACTCGCAAGGGCGCATGCGGACCTCGTGTTTGAGGGAGTTGCGGCACATATGGTGATGTGAAGGGGATGTAGCGGGGTCGGGGTAGCGCTTGTTGGTGGCGGAGGTGTCGCGGAGCATAGCGGTGCTAGCGGCGGCTGCGTGTGAGGCGCACACGGTGGCGGCGGTGGCTTCGAGTCGCGGGTTGCGGCGTCGGATGTGCAGAGGATGTCGGTAGGGCTACGGGATAGGGTCGGGGTAAAGGTTGCGGCGGCGGGATGGTGGGGTGAGCAGGGGGGCAACGTATCGGGTAGAGATGGGAAGGCTTGTGGCGGCAAGGGCAGTGGGGAAGGATGTGGGTGGAGGCGACACAGGGAATCGCGCTGAGAGTGCAGATACAACGGGTGTAGCGGGAGGGTTTAAAGAAGCCGGGGGTTTTTCTGGGAGTGCAGGGGTGGCACGTGGAGGTAGTAGCGGCGGTGATGGTGGGTCTGGGTTTTCAGTTTCGGGGGCAGCGGGAACGGGTGGTGGCGGCGGCGAGGCTGTGGCTGGGGTTGGTTGTGGGGCCGACATCGAGGCTAGGATGAGGGTTGGAGGTAAGGTAATGGTGGGGGGGACCTGCGAGGGGGTCGTGGATGGTGTCGGAGTCGATTTCGGTGGCGTTGGCAGGTATGAAAATACCTAGACAGCAAGCAGATTGTCATCTTTTCCTTCTGGAATGACCTGGACAGCGAGCCAATCCTCATCGACGGCGAGGTTTTCTTCGTCGAAACTCTGGACAACGGCCTCAGTAGTGGCAGACTTTGATATGGCGGCGCATAGAGCTTCGAAATTAGCCATCGTATCTCGACGTTTGGACTGGAAATCACGCAGTGCATCCTTCTCCTTGTTGTAAGCTTCTTTGGCTCGTCGTTTCCGCTATGACGAATGTTGGTGTTCCGTCGCATGTCGACGCGAATGTCTGGACGGATCGTCAGATCGTGAGGACGATCTGTAGGCCATGCTCTGATACCAATTGATGTAAATGGAAAGTTTGGCGACGGCGGAAAAATTATTTGAAGGTGGAGATATTTGGTGGGGAAGAAGAAATAGGAGGGATTGAGAAAAGAAGCACGCCGATTGCGCGAGATTCGAGGAGGAAGAAACGCGTAGATAGCGTGGGAGAAAGAGAAAGACGAGAGAGGGAGATAGAGATTGAATCTCAATTTTTCATACAATCTGACCTGAACTGTCTAAAATAATAGCCTATCATCCCTTTATATAGGAGGGATGAGATTACAAAAATAGAAATTCAAAATCAAAATTTAAAACAACTTATCCTAATTTGACTCTAACCGACTAAGGAATTCAAATCTCTAACTAATTAATTGAGATCACACGCGATCTCTTTATAAAAATGCGACGACGTAACTAAATAAAATGAGACTCTAATTATCGTACAAAATTAAATAAATATAGCCCTATATATCCGATTCACACTGCATCATGGAGGAACAACGATATCCTCACCAGAGTCAGCATTAGACAACCTGTCACATGTAGGAGAAAAATACATAATAGACTCAAGATATGTGACATTAACACTCACATAATATTTTCTCCCAACATGATAAAAAAATCTATACCCTTTTTGGGTACGAGAATAACCAACGAACCCACATTTGATAGTTCTAGGAGAGCTTGTCATGACCATGAGTAAAATTGTGGACAAAAGCCACATATCCAAAAACTCTAGGGGTAAGGGAGATAAGTCCTTCTCGGGAAACACATTCAAGAAAGGAACTTTTTCTCCAAGGATGGTAGACTGCATGCGGTTCACCAAGTAACATGCAGTGAGAACCACATCACCCCTGAACGAATGATGAGCTCGACTCTGAATCAAAAGAGTTCTCGTGACATCCAAAAGATGACGGTGTTTGTGCTCAACAACACCATTCTGTTGCGAAGTGGAAGCACACGAAGTCTGATGAACAACACCTAGTGTTGCAATAGTCGGCCGACTATCCCGAATAGTCGGTCCGACTATGTGGTGCGGTGGGGTACCCGACTGAACAGACCTCCAATCGGGCTCGATTTCGATTTCGTTTCGAGATGCTGAAAAAACGAGACAATTTCGAAATTTCGTCGAAATTTCGACAATTTCGGTCAAAATCGATCTAGATTTGTGAAGGAAGGGCATATATCGACATTTCGATTTCGGTAGGGTCTCGAAACCGAAATTTCGCCGAAATTTCGGGAAATTTGAAACAATGGGCAATAGCAAGGTTTTAAATCTCGATTTCGATTTCGTTTCGAGATGCTGAAAAAACGAGACAATTTCGAAATTTCGTCGAAATTTCGACGAAATTTCGATAATTTCGTTCAAAATCGATCTAGATTTGTGAAGGAAGGGCATATATCGACATTTCGATTTCGGTAGGGTCTCGAAACCGAAATTTCGCCGAAATTTCGGGAAATTTGAAACAATGGGCAATAGTCGGTCCGACCGAATAGTCGGCCGATTATTCGCCCGACTGGCCCGACTATGAGGCCGACTAGAGTTTGACTCTTCATATTTTTATTTTTTTTATTTTCAATTTTCAATATTTATGGGTTATATTTTACTACGGTATTGCCACAAATGTCAAATTCTATATGTCTATTATATTGGTTAGTACTTTTATCTTGGATTCATGTTAAATAATGACCATATATGTATAAAAATATAAGAATATATGTATTATAAATAATTTTTATATTAAAAAATACAAAACCGAATAATTCCGAATATTCGCCCGAATACTGATTATTCTCTATTCAGTGACCCCTCCGACTGAATACCGAATACCGTCTTCTGCAACACTGACAACACCAATAGAACTGAGAAAGTCAGACAACTGTAAAGTAGAAAAGTCTAAGCCATTGTCAGTGCGAATAAATTTTGCATTAGCAGAAAAATATTCTTAATGTCATTAAGAAAAGATTTAATAACAGGACCAGCTTCAGATTTCTTCTTTAACAGGAAGACCCAAGATAATCTAGAGAAATCATCCACAATAATCATATAGAACCGATATCCGTGATGATCATGAACACGACTAGGACCCCATATATCAAAGTGAACCAACTCAAATAGCTGGCTATTGTGACGAATCTGACGGCTCGGAAAAGAGGAAAGATGGTGCTTCCCAAGCTGACACGCCTCACACTCCAAGGTAGTATGTAGAGATCTGTGGGGGGACATGACACATCTTCTGCAGAGGAAGGTGTCCAAAGTGAAGATGCCACATGAAAGGAGAAACATATCCAGAAGGGATAGTAGCAACACCAGCACACGGAGGCTGGACAAGTATGTAAAGTCCTCTATGCTCACGACCACATCCATTCACCCTGCCCGTGAGTATGTCCTGAAACACAAGAGAAGAAGGATCAAATATGGCACGACAATGTAAATCTTTTGTAATCTGGCTAAGAGACAAAAGATTCATCTAAAATGCTGGAGCATGTAAGACATTCTGCAGATGCATCGAGGGAGCTAGAACAATCTCCCCTTGTCCAACAATGGGTAGATGAAGCCCATTGGCAATCACAATTGACCTACCAGGAGGGTAGACCTGTAAGAAGTAAACTGTGCTCGATCTCCACACATATGATGAGATGCTCCAGAGTCCATGATCCAATCAGACAAATCTGAACTGCTACTACTGGTAAGTGCATAAGCAATACCTGACGAACTCGAAGAGGCTCTAGCAGTGTCTGTGACATCCGAAGATCTTACAGTCGAAGTGGTAGGAGTAGTCATCATCTCTCTTAGTCTGGAAACAATATCATCAAAGCATGCATCATGAGCCGGAGCAGGAGTAGTAGGCTCGGTCTGCTCGGTAACTCGGGCAAACGCAGGATACCCATGCTTCTGATACCATGTCTCCTCAGAATGGCTAAGACGGTGGCAATGTAAGCATGGGCCACGTCGACGTCCTCCTCCACGACCACGTGATCCTTGGCCGTGAAACTGTGAAGTACCCCTCTTCCACGAGAGGTCTGCCATAACAGGGAGAGTTTGAGCTACAGTAGTAGATGAAGTAGTGATTATGCTCATCCTCTTGTAGACCTCCTCCATTGGAGAGATCGGCTTTCCAGTAAGAAGTTGAGTACGTGCTGCATCGTACTCAAAGTCAAGAGATGACAGAAAGACTCATGTCATAGTGGCATTCCAATATGCATGCTGCTTCTCGGTGCCGGTAGTAATAGGCATGAAACTTTGTAGATGTTCAAACATGCCTCTAAAATGCGAGAAGTGTGCATGAAGAGGTCGACCATTCTGCTTGGTCGAAAAAATATCAAACTCCAAATGTAGAATTTTGCTCTCATTCTTTGCATGCCCATAAGTGTCTAATAAGATGTCCCACATAGCCTTTGTCGTGGGTTGATTGACAATATCATTGGCAATCTCCATGGTGAGTGTCCCGAAGAGCCAAATGCGAGCATATGCATCATCTTGCTTCCAAGAAGCATTAGCTCCAGTTTTGTCCCCTGGTTCTGAATCCGTCAGAATGTGCTCCTTGTTATGGCACTGCATCAGGATGCGAAAGTGCATGGATGATGGACCACAACTCGTAGTTGGTCACATCCATCTTCACGATGAGGGTCGGGCCTTTGAAGGCACCAAAAGATGAAAAAACATCACCCTTGTTTTCTGACATGGTAATAAGAACGTCGATCTTCGGAACAAAACTAAGGAGTAGACTGCTCTGAAAGAGTCTACACAATCATATAGAGGATTGGTTGTATCTGTAGACTCATGCAACCATCCTCATCTCTTTTTGTTGTAGGCTAGAGTCAGAAAACGTGATTTATATGTTGAAAATCATGAAAAATCAAACAAAATCTGACCTGTATACACGGCCAAAATTCCGGTTGTAGGTGCGCAAAGGCAGAGTTGCGCGTGGGCGCAGTAGCGCAAGAGCATGTGGGCGCAGTTGTGCGTGGTTACCACGCACATGGGTGTGGGTGGCGGCAAGGGGCTGCTGCTGGGGCGGCGAGGGGTTGTCGCTGGGGCTGCGAGGGGCTGCTGCTGGAGCAGGCTGCTGTTGAAGAGAGGCTGCTGCATGAGGGATTGCCGCAAGAGGGGGGGGCATGAAGGTCTAGGGTCGGTGGGATACGAGAACCCCGATCTAGGAACGTTGCTCTGATACCGTGTTGGAGGAAATGAATTGCTTGATTATTCATGAGACCCCACGACTCTCTTATATAGGAGAAAAGACCTGGGTAAATTACGTGAGAGGTACATAAAGAAAATAAAATAAGACATAACACCAAAGAGATACAACTTTCTCAACAGTATCGGATTAGGGTCATAAATCAGAGTTTTGTTACCATTGACCCGACCGCCCCACCTGTCGGTCATCCTTCCTCATCATCTTTTTTTTCTTCAACGTCGCCACCACATGCTCCTTGACGGATGCCGTCGCGTTGTCAGGCGCCTCCCACGCTGCCAAGGCATCACCCGAGTCACTGCCAAGCACCGCTAAGGGCACCTTGCGCTGCATGGTGTTCTGCGTATATAGGTGCGACGTCGCCTCTAGCCGTCTCCCAATCTCCGTCGGTTACAACAGTCTTTGCATTAGCAACAGGGACCACCGTACGGCTCCCTAGGTTGCCTTAAGCGACCCCACACCCTAACGACTAGCCCTCCTTATTGTTAAACATGATCTACAACAATCCAATGGTCTGATTTTGAAGTTTTTGGGGTGATTTCAGACCTAGAAATCACCATTGTCCTCAACCATCACCAAGTTGATGGGAACGGTTGTGGCATGATTCTACACACATAATTGATTCCCTGTATGATCGTGTATATGCATTCACATCAGTCTACATCCCCAGTCAAGTCCACTCCGTGCTTCATCATCATCATGTTAGAGAACAAGGTCTATCTATCATCTTCGAGCGCTTTTAATTGTCTGACTCCCATCATGAACATGGATGTGACTAATTACGAGTAATGAGTCATGCAGTTCACGGGCCTTATGCATTCCAATGGGAAGAAGCACATTCTAACACATGAAGAGCCGATTGACAAGATTGGATTAATGCATCTTGGAGCAATATGACGTGTACGTGCGAGTTTGACTATCTGGTACTCTTACCATGGAGATAATCAATGCTATCATGTACCATCCCACTGCTAAGGCGATATAGGACATCCTTGCTGCCATCTGCTTAGGCATGGAATGAGAGTAAGATACCACAACTCCAGTATGACATCTTCACGACTAAGCAGAATGATCGTCCTCTACATACTTTCTATTTGTCTCTAAGGGGCATGTTTGAGAAGCTTAACAACTTCATGCCTCTGGCATCATCTCTAGAGTAACAAAAGGTATACATAAACATAGTTAGAGTTTTTCTGGTAGCTCTCTTGACCTCGAGTATGATGTCGCACGGTCTTAGTTACTTGCATGTGCTTCCATACATCCCATGAAGGAAGCATACAATCGACTCAGCATGATTAAAATCCTTGTTGTAGCCTCCAATCAGATCTCGACTATGGCTGCATTTCGTATTAGAGGATCGTAGCAGTTCAGAGGACACGGTGCTCGTGACAAAGGAGGTGGACAATCACATCAATCAAAACTTATTGCTACTATTCTGGTCACTTCGAGGATTATGCTATTCGAAGCATGATTTCCAGCCTTTTTCTATATTGCAGAGCAAGTTGAGACTCCTATTGCTCCCGCCAATTCTACTAACTAGAGGTTGCGGCGGATTTGTCTCCTGTTTGAGGGAGATTATGCCTCCTCCTACATCGTGCTTGTCTGACATCGTTGCCTTAACATCTGCTACTACTTCAGGTATAACATATGCCCTTACTAGTTGTCTCAGGGCAGGCTGAGTCGATCATGGATTCGGGTGCCTCTCATTACCTACGTGGAGACATAGCTCAATTCGCTTCCTATAGATTGGTTCATCTTTGGCAGATCCGTTGTTATTGCTGATGGATACATTCTTCCATTACATGACAGTGGGGGGGGGGGGGGGGGGGCAATGGGAGATTTGATAGACAAAGTCCATGCACTTTTAGAATGTCCTTCATGCACATGATTTTCCATGAACTTATTATTTATTAGTCAAATCACTAGGGATTTGCATTATCGTGTTATATTTGACCCCTCTTCTCTTGTATTTCAGGATATACTCATGGGTAGAGTGATTGGATGTGGTCGTGAGCAAGGAGATCTCTATACCCATATCCTCATTAAAAGGAATACAAATACAAATGAATACGAATAATCCACATTCGTTTTCATCCTTACTTAGCACTGAAGGACTGTTGACAGGAATCGACTTCATGCATGTAGAATGGCGATGATGATAGTTGTTTTGCGGCAAACGTTGTCAAGATTATGAACCTCTTTTTGAGATGTTTGTCTCTTGGATTGGGCGATGTGCTTGGCCATGGCAGAGACTATCAAGTAATCCATTTATATGCCCTTGTACATGGGACAAAATAGGATGAGTTTGGTCGGGGGATCCCTTTGGTTGTTTGACATATTTGGAAAGAGCTGAATAAACGACTGCAAGGACATCTACAGAGATGTGCAAGTGTGCTTGTAGAATTGGTTCTCTCTAGCTTCGCACTATTGTGTTAAGCGATCAACAACTTCCGCTATGATGGGTCACACAAAGCTATAATAGTGGGTTTGCAGTACTGTATTAAGGTTTTGTAACTGCTCATCCGAGCACTATGTACTTGGACCTAAGAACCCACACCTACTGTTCGAGCAACATCTCCCATTTACTCATATGACACGGCATGGTACATGTTCTTAGCATGGGCTTTGCTATTCAACACAGAATCATTCCTCTGCATTTACAATGCCCAGGTCATCATGAAAGGCCTGATCCCGTTCTTTCTTACATGAGCTGTATTGCCAGAATCATTCATTCTCTGAAGCTGTGCCAAAATGCATCCAAATAAGTCGTATCCAGCTATGAATGCCAAATCTATTCCATGCCTATCTAGTGAAGGGGCAAGTGGAGAACATGTTATCCACATCTTTATCTCATCAGCGTATAGAGGGTAAGTAATGTCCAAGGTTTTAAATCTCGATTTTATTTCGAGATGACGAAAAAATGAAACAATTTTGAAATTTCATCAGAATTTCGCCAATTTTGGCCTAGATTTGTGAAGGATCCATATCAAGATTTTGGTTTCGGTTGAGTGTCGAAACCGAAATTTCATGAAATTTGAAACACTGGTAGTGTCCCTAGATGTGCCCGCATCTTCCTTCTCACCTTGACGAGCACCCTTCTCGTTCTAACTAACCACACAATAATCTTAATCTCGACAGGAGCCTTTGCCTTCCAAATGCATACAGTTTCGAAGAAACAACTGATCTGGGATCTGAAGACAAGCCACGAACATCTAATAAAACTCAATGCCATATACCCCAGAGTCTGATCAACACTCCACTGTTGCTTTAAAAATATCAGCAAGATCCATCAATCTACGTCAGGATTCTCAACTCTGCAGTCCCAGGCCAGTCGTCAAGCCAAAAATGGATCTGAATTTTATCCCCCAGTCTATGTACCAGGAAATCTGCAACATGCGGGATCACTTTCACTACCCTTTTTGTGAACAACGATGGACACGATTGTAGCATATGTTGATCATCTTTATTCCAGGTTCATCCCTACTAGGAAAACAAAATACTCCCCCAAGCAACCTTATCAGCCCCTTTGAGATTGGAGCACGTTCCAGGTCCTCAACTCCTTGAAGCCTAGTTTTCCATCCTCCTCCAGTTGATAAACCTCTCCACTTTAGTAGGGGCATTCCACCTCCATCAAACAATACGTCGCCGAAGGCACCTCCTCCTCAGGGCATCCATCCTCTTGGCAATGATAAAAGTTGACGTAAATGCCATAATAGATTCTATGACGCAGTTTTCTTGCTTATGAAGTACCTATTGGCCCATTGGGTTCTCTTATGAACATATGCTACCTTTTAAATGAGCTTGATCTATTTTTTTCTAAATTTTAAGATGCCCTATCTCGTCTTCGGTACTAGTGTATGGTGCTTAAAATGCAGGTTATACACTGTAAAAATTAATATTAGTAAGAAGCAACAATTTGTGAATCAAGACTGCCGATGGTTTGCAAAAAAAGGTATATGTGCAATGAGGCTAGCCTTTTCATGTTCGAATTCTTATGCAACATAAACTTTTAAATAGCGTGATTTTTAGATTGCCTGTAAAAACGAGTCGGTTTGTTATCGGTGTATTAAATGTATTTTTCATTTAAAGTTCTTGTTAGATAAGTAATACGTTGCCGATGAACATGATTTATTAACATATTTGCAAGTATTTGAAAACCAGTACGTGTACAAAAATGGACAATTATCAAGATTCATGGTCTTATCTTCCTCCATTTTCGTATGGTCATACAAATTTGTATCCACACATCTTTAAGAAAAAGGCAATTAGAAAAGAGAATAGAGGAATTCTTTCACCCAGAGCTTCTTATAGATAAGAGAATATATAAAAAATAAATGGAATACTTTGGTCTGCACTTATCGTAGATTAACACAGCAAGTTGAGAATGTGGATGCAAAGTCTGGGATTTATTGAACTTATTATATATAATGATTCTGTTAGCCTTCAAATGTTGTATACAAAAGGTTAGACATATGCAACCTGCTTGTTATGAAACCGGAGTCAACTTCTTTTACTGCACGGTAATAAATTTGCATATTTTTTGGCAGCAGCAAATGTCGCTAAGATCTCAGGTTTGATTAGTGGAAACCGCCTTTTGCAATACTGTGAAAAGAGGCTGTGTAGGAGAGGTCTGAGACGGGCTGAGTCTTCCTTGCTGATTGCTGGTTGTTTGTTTAGTTTACTGCTTAGTTGTTTACCAACAGTGTGATTATTTAATAAATAATAGATATCTACTGTAAAAGTTGTGTGAAATATGGTGATTTTGTGGCTATTATCTCTCGTGAATTTGAGGAAACCTGGTATTTTTCTGCATTTGAATATGAAGTTATGTCATGCCATTTTGGCTGATATCTGATGTTTTTTCACATCTATTTGTCAATTTTTTTGTACTTGTCAACCAGGCTGGGAGAAGCAATAGACAGCATGTTCCCCAGATTAGGTTTTCCTTGAACCGGTATCTCCCAGCAACACACAAGGTAGTTGATCATGAGCAGGCCGCACGAAAGGGAAGCTCTGAATACTTTCTTCCATATGTTATCTGAAACGAAAGCTCAGCTTGCACTTGGCATGTTTGGTCGGATACACGTTCTTCCTGCTTAATGCGATTCAGGGCAACAACACCAGGAATATCATGGAAAACAGACCCGGTACAAGAATATTTATCTGTAGCAATTCATCAACACCATAAACCCGACTCTGATTCGAAAACTAGTGATTATATCATTCATGGGCACACAAGTTGTTTCCTCTTACAAGTGCATGCTTTTGCATGAACCTCATTACTCTTCATCCTACCATGGGAAAAATTTTGTAGAATGAAAAAAGAAAGAAAGAATAAACATGCGATTAACACATCTCAGAAGTCAGAACTTGTCAAGAAAGGGAAAAAAAAACAAAACCAAAATCAGAATAAAAAAACCATTTTTATGGCTCGCCATTTTGATTTCAAGAACACTGATCTAAAACGACTTGGTTCGATGAAACTGTTGTGGCTGTGTCACCCTTGAGATTGCAGAGGCGATGGAGTGGATGGCAGTGGCCGCTATCCTGGACTTGATCTGCCCCCTCTTGGGTATCGGCCTCCTCCCTTCGCATCCTCCTATACTGAAGGCTGCAGACAGCATGGAACTAACCTTGCTGCTCCTCGTCATGGACCCAAAGGAAATATGATTTCTCTCAGCAAAGACTCGACTGAAAAGATGCTTTCAAACGGTATGCTCTTCTGCTCTTTCTACAAAGCCCTGTATATACGAATGCGTATCTTGGTCTTATGCTTAGTAGAAAACAGAGGGCCTGCAACATCCCAAGGCAGAGGCAGAGGTGATCATAGTATCGGTCCAATGAGGAGAGCTGTACCTTCCCCAGATAGATTTTGGCCGCTCATGTGCATTAACCCCTCTCGACAATACGGTAAGGGCTCTACTGATATTATTGCATGGTTTTCTGGTAAAGTTTGTCGTTTATTATCATTGATTGAATCCAAATATAGGCATACCGGTTTGGATAAGACCTACTAAACATGTCGGTTCATTGTAGCCTCCAGCCATATTAGACACCGCCACTAGGAGGTGTCTATAACCCGTAAACGGATCATGGCTAACCGGATGCGAATCCGTTTAGGCAATCACATCTCAGAAAGGAGTCGGTTAATTAGTAATACGACTCTCCTGCTTTACATGGTTGATTGTTCAATTAGATCTTTTGATCATAATAATAATAGTAATAATATATTGACAGAGATGGTACATCGAATCGCATTATGGTCCTCCCCATGTTTTGCTTTTGGCAGCGCCACAGGATACAATTCGCTGTGAGCGTCCGCCAAATTAAAATTTTCTCTGGGCTTTAAGCCACAGGATACAATTCGATGGGTCGTTGTTTTCGACGGGTAGAGAGAAGATGGTCGGTTGAGTATTTTTATATTCTAGAAGGTTCCAGGGAACGATATAGTGTGTCAAATTTTCTTGGGCTGTGCAGAGAACAAAATCAAATTTCAGTTCGTCATAATGTCTGTATTGGGTTATTCACAAAACCATTTAATCGCAAAACGGTGTTATGCTTACTAGTAAACCGGCCTTTTGTTCTTCATAGGCTGATGGAAAGTGAAGGGCAGTGCTTCAATCGATATTGACTGAACTTAAATCCCTCGCTTTTACGGGAGTTTTTGTTCTGATGAGATAAATGTAGAATTGGTGGGAATTATTCTTGTTCCATGTTTTTTATTGAAACACGGTAATTACTGTAGACTATGTAGTGTAAACGGGGGTAATTGTATTGTTTAAAGAAGATGACTACGGAGAGGTAGAATAGTTGTGAAATAAAGAAGGGGAATATCTATTCCGGTAATAGGGAAAACTCGAAGAGGAGAATAAATATTGGGGTAAATTACAAAAAAGGGTCTGATCTTTACATAGATTCTCAAATTAGGGACTAATATTTGGTTTGTAACAAATTAGGGACTGAAGTTTAACTTAACGGTCCAGTCCTTAATACCGTCAATGGGCAGCTCAATAAATGGTCTTACTTGATGATATTACCCCTCCGGCCTCTTCTCCTTCCCCTTGTTATGACGAAGAGCAACCTCCGCCCTCTCCTCCCCCCAAGCATGCACCCCACCTACGTCAACCACATCCCGATGGAGGTGCTACCGGATGCCGTCCTCACACGCTCCATCTTCCTCAGCACAGTTCCCCTTCACATCTCGGAGGGTGTCATCCGCATGGAGCTTGAATCGTTCAACGTCGTACGCACCATCGAGATGGGTTGCCTTGCCATTGAGGCCATTATTACCATGTGACAGCAGGGGAGGGGCATCATCTCCACGGCCTTGGGGTCGGGCTCGTCGTCGGGCCGGTCGTGGGTGCAGTTCGCGCCAAAGCCCTCGGCTCCCAATAATGGGTCCTTGGTGGTGTTCATTCTAGACCTGGTGTCTCGTCGAGGTCTTCCAGACCTTTGGTACTGACCACATGCATATATATAGAAAGTATCTCATGCTCTCTTCACCAGCATCCATACCATGCTCTCTTGGGTTGCATGAGTTCCCACCCATCTTCTCACCACCAATGGCATCTTCGCTCCATATGTGCGATGGAGTTTTTCAGCCATGTTTTCCAGCATGTGAACGAGTAGGTGCTCCGGCATGCACCGTGCAGCATCGGCATACTTGTTCTTATCACGTTTCTCGACGACAACGTTGGCGGTGGTGATGCAGCAGTACGATTCGATGCGGACTCCGATGATGCTGTCGTGCGAGGAAATCGCGGAGGAGAACGAGGTGCAGGAGCGCGCAACAGAAGCACGTTGTCGTCATCCTCCCATTCCACAAGCGGAAGCTTTGTTTGGGTGAGTGTAGAATTGATTAGGGGCAATTTCGTCACGTAAAATTATGGATTGAGCTGCCCATTGACGGCATTGGGGACTGGACCGTTAAGTTAAACTTCAGTCCCCTATTTGTTACAAACTGAAGATTAGTCCCTAATTTAGAAATCCATGTAAAGCTCAATCCCTTTTTTTGTAATTTACCCTAAATATTGGGATTTCCTATCCTCATTCTTCGAGAAAACGTTAGCCTTGAGATTGTTTTGCGTGGTGAAACGGAAGTGAAGTTGGACCTCCGCGTGCTCGATTCGAGCTCTAGAGCAAGAACATGTTCCGACCTCTTTGGGATTTTTGTGAATATTTGAATGCTTAGTTGTTTATGTTACGTCCCGGACTTAGGTCCCCGGTCCATTAACGAGGAAAACTGGCCCTGACAACTTGTTGGGTTCGGGTCTAAATGGACCAGTTGACAACCACCCAAAATGCTTAAGCACAAGTTGTCACGTAGTTATCCCCACCACTTATAAACCACACCCACACTTTGTGAGTTTTAGATGTGGTACTATGTTTGGGGTATGGGTGTTACAATCTCCCCCACTTATATTCGCAACGTCCTCGTTGCGACATGGTCCATCACTTATTCCCATTGATAGTGGCGGATGCATGCGTCGGGTAGCCTTTTCCTCCAACTTCTTTGTAGGGGCGGCTCCACCTCTCGAGTAGCCTTTTCCACTATCAGAGGGAACATGGCCCTGATATCATTTGTAACATCCCGAGCTTAGGTCCCCGGTCCGTTAACGAGGAAAATTGGCCCGGACAACTTGTTGGGTTCGGGTCCAAATAGACCTTCACTTATTCCCAGTGATAGTGGCGGTTGCATGCTCCGGGTAGCCTTTTCCTCCAACTTCTTTGTAGGGGCGGCTCCACTTCTCGGGTAGCCCTTTCCACTATCAGAGGGAACATGGCTCTGATATCATTTATAACGTTTCGAGCTTAGGTCCCCGATTCGTTAACGAGGAAAACTGGCCCTGACAACTTGTTGGGTTCGGGTCCAAATGGACCTGTTGATAACCACCCAAAATGCTTAAGCCCAAGTTGTCAAGTAGTTATCCTCACCACTTATAAACCACACTCACATTTTGTGAGTTTTAGATGTGGTACTATGTTTGGGGGTGTGGGTGTTACAACTTAGAAGATGGTCTTATACTGCAAAAAACTGAAAGTCTTGGATCATAAATTTTTTTGTTCGTGTCTTAATAAGTGAAATCCATTAATCTATGAAAAAAAATTCAAATTATGGCGGTTCCTATGACGCTATTTATGGCTCCATCCGTCTGTTCCGTTGGTTTGGAAGCAAAAATCTGCTTTTATTGAATTCTGAATAAAGTAGTATATTGAACTTTATGACAATCCCAAACAAGCTCCAATTAAAGCAAGACAACTCACTTTCGATCTGGTTTGGGGATTCCTCTGATCAAGTTGGATCTAACGATTATATGTAATCATGATCCAAATAAGTAAACTTCACATCTGTACATCAACAATTGGTGTGCTCTTAGAGCATGGATGCAAATTACCTTGTTGTCAAAAGTCTTGTTGATAAATTGGAACTCTGTGATCGCAGGACGATGAAAAATCATAATCGTTTGCAAGTAATCCACATAGACGCGATGCCACACCAATCGATATATATCTCGAGGAAGATGTTGAAATCATCTAGCAAAATTAACAATAAAAATAAGGGATTTTCGTACGTATAGCCTGCTATACTTTTCATAATTACATGATAAATCCTTCACAAATTCCAAATTACATGTAGAATCCTAAATAGTATTCTGCCTTATCAATAATTATCAATAATTACCAGTAAAGAGCTATCAATTCCTCTTTTTACCACAACTTACACGAGTAAACTTGATTAGCATGAAACTGGGTCTATTAAATTCATCTAATCAACCCAGACTCAATGGTTACAGTATTTACTTAAAAAAACAACTATAAATTAAGATATAATATTGATAATATAAAACAAAAACTTGAAGTATAATATGTTAAATGTACCTAAAATATAATTTTTAAACATGTATTTTTATATGTACGGGCCGGGCTGGGTCGGCCCATTTCTAAAATATCTTGGCCCAAACCCGGCCCATGAACGGGCTGGGCGGGCCCCCGGCCCATTGGCCAGGTCTACATATTGACCCCTCTCACATTTCCCCATTCCTCATCATCATCCCAATTCTCCCCCCCCCCCCCCTCCATCTTCATTTGGGATGTCAACGAGCGGCCCAAGGTCTCGTACAATACTTCCACCCATCTGCCAACAAGTGCCCCAAGGTCCCCTACAACGCCTTTTGGCAACAATGACCCTGTCATCTCCCTCGTCGACATCGACGGTGATACTGCCCCTCGCTTTGTTGTCCGCAACCACATTGTTAAGGCCTATGAGGAGTGGGTCTCTTCCAGATCATTGATCACAGCTTTGACACATCCCTAGTCTCCGAAATGGTGTGCCTCTCTCATGAATTCTTCACCCTATCGGCTGAGAACCCCTTTTTTTGACAAGAAGGGGGGCAAGAATGGAGGGTTGATCATGTCCAGCCACCTCCACAGGGAGGCTGTACGCTACTGGAGGGAGTTGCTTACCTATATCTCGTACCCGATTACCCAAAGGA
>JAZKJV010000655.1:0-471455 GCA_037367405.1 Ottelia alismoides | reverse complement strand
TATGTTAGATAATACGATTAAAGTACGAGCTATGGATAAAGTAGATAAAATATATACAAACACACCCCGCTATACTTAGCTTGTGTTATGTTCTCATGGCACAAAGTGAAATGTATACATAGCTCGTACAAAGTAAAGATGGCCCACAAATAAAAGAGAAGCGTTGTATAAACAATGGTAGAGGTCCCCCTATACTTAGGCTCAGGTCAACCTAAGTATAATCGGATAATTACATATGGGGAACCGGGTAGATTTGTGGATGTACAAGATCAAGGAGGTTTGCGACGGACCTTCTTGCGGGAGTGTGAAGGGAGATAGTATGGAGATGTGGAGTGTGATGAAGAGGGGGCCGATGAAGAAGACCAGCCATCGTCGGAGTCGTCCTCAGGAGAATAGTAGTCGTCCGCAGAGGATCTCCAACTTTTGTCGATCAGAGGTAAGTGACCTTGGATCAGAGCTGTACCTATTGCACTTATCTGATGAACCACATCAGGACCGGATGAGGAATCTTCAGAAATCACCTGGTGTCTAAGGTCAAAGGTGACTTTCTTGGTCGGTTTCTTTCCTTGAGAATATTGGGAGGAAGTTGGACAGTCTTCATCTCCCTGTCTTGAGTAACCGATGTGGCATTCGTGAGTTCCTTATCAGATGAATCCCCGTAAAAGTCGACCAATTCTTGAAGGGTCATGCACTGCTTCGATCGAGGGAGATTGTTCCTGGTGATTTTGTGTTTTATGGCTAGTGTTTTTGATGTCACTTCCGGATGGTCGTGAATTTTGGTGACATCGGACGTTTCTGGAGTCCGTTCCTTAAATGGTTCAAGTATCTCATGAATTACTGCTTACTCAAAGATTGGATCACTCAAATAATCGTGTTGATCTTCAATATATGGTCCAATTCGTCATAAGCTCCAAAATCATGATTTTTCCTAGGAGCAGTGATAGGGTGGTGAGAATCCGAAGTTTGTCCAACAGTCAGTCCTTTAGGTGACTCACCTAGGGTTTGTATTAGTGTGTCATGCGCAGATGTCTGATAATGTAAAATCTTTATTTTCTGATCATAACTGTCGGTTTCAAGTTGTTTTTCCTCAGAGCAGGACGTGTCATTGAGGATTTGTTCATTGTGGTCCAAGTTCGGAAACTTGATTTCCTGAGTCTCGCAATCGACGATCGCCTTAGTAGAGGCTAAGAACAGCTTTCCTAAAATGATAAGAGACTCAGGCATCCTTTCGGGGTGGTCAATGTCAAGGACAATAAAGTCCACTTTATGTTCTTTACCTCGGAAATTTACGACGACAGAAACGATCCCCCGCGGTCTTTTGGTAGATTGATCGGGTAATTGAACAATCACACAAGTCTTTTGAGTTGTCCGATTTTGAGTTGATCAAAGACGGACTTGGGAGGATGTTTACTGTGGAGTCGTCGTCTAACCGAACATGAGTGAATGTTGAATCCTCAATTTCACTTGTGATCCGAGTCAACCACTTGACTTTGCGGGCTTTGATTTTATGATTCATCACCAAAGAACTAGCCATAGATATGACATGATATTCAGTCCTGGATCGTTTCTTACCCGTCTTTTTGGGGTTTAGTCGACTCTTCACAAATCTCTTAAGATCGGGCACATATTCTATGGCTTTGATCAATGGAAGCTCTAAGATCAGACTCTTACAAAATGCTTCCATTTCCGAATTGCCCAATTTTTTTGAATTTTCAAATTTTTTAAATTTTTTGGTATTTTCTGTAATATGGCCAGTGAGGGGGTCAGAGGTCAGTGGTCGTGTCTGATAGTGAGTCACATGATAATCTAGTGGTTCGTATGGTGGTGGCCTCACTTTTCCTGAATTCTGCATGGATTGGATGAGATCATGTATTCTCTCAGTTAAAGTGTCTGCTCTATGATTAATCCAAGCAATCTCATCCTCAAACATCTCATGACTAGTGATTGAGTAATCATTCTCTATGTGTCGTGATTTTGGCATGTAACCTCGAGTAGAGTATTGATTGTTCATAAACATTGTGGTCTGGTCACGAGTTGTATTTCCTTGACTTTGATTTTCTCGTGGATTGTCGAAGGAAAATTGATTGTACTCAAGAGGATAGTCATCCTGAGGAGAGGATGGTTCAAGAGGCTGTGAGATCATAGTTACCGGAAATCGTGTTCTGTTGTCAATATCGGTCACTCTATTGTTCATCCTCGATTCTGGTCTCTCTCTCTCTCATATCTATAAGATTGTCAGAATGTGAGAAAGGTTATTCCAAGAAGTGTGGTCATAGGGTGGGATGTATGGGCGGGAAGAGAATGATGGTTGAAGAGAATTTGATTTGAAGCTCAGGTTCTCTTGAGGAGTGTGACGAGAAGAATATCAGGACAAGGTCGTGGGAGATCGGAAAAGAAGACCACAGTGCCGACATCTTGTCAAGACGGATGGAATGATTAACGAACCACCAATTGCTTGTGATTGCAAAGTCTTTGACGTACACAAATCAAACACAAAACAAACACATCGATTTACCTACTCAACACTGGTGAAGGCACATTAGGGTTCGGTCGCTTATCTTTTCAATTTTAATTTAATGAAAAAACAGTCTTAAAAATTAAGCAGAACTGTTAGGTGCCGAATATTTCACAAAGACTGTCCGAGTTCATACAACTAGTTGCACCTACTTTCAGCCGGTATAGGTGTAAGTACGGACTGTTTAAACGGCTACCTGTGTTACTTAAGGATGGAGCCTTCTACGGTGTCCTCTAAACCACCTACACTGCTAAGGGAAGTCGGACCGTAAACGGCTACCCGAGACCCTCACTGAAAAGTAGCTAATTGTTTTAAAATCAGTAGTCTGAATGAACCAATTCAGTTTTGGGCTCTTTCATAAGTGTGCATTCTAGTCCTTACAAACAATGAGTGGGTTTCTCTCCACCAAACATAGGTTAATTTTAGATCAGTTTATTTACAATCGCCTTGATTAGTAGTCCCAATTTTAAGTTAAGGTTATCATTGTAGTTTATGTGAGCACAAAAGTTCACGCCTAACGAGCAGTCCCAATTCCTTTAAATCCTAAGTTGTAAAACTTTGAGAAGGGAGGATCGGAAAAGCCGATGCAAACGTAAATCAATGATGCATGCTTAAGACATGCCTTACAGTGAATCCTCGCGTTCTTCATGCGGGATGCAAGACAAGGAATTTAAATTACACTATATGATATGCACAGAGGAAAACACCCTAAGTAGATAGTTCTATTAGCGGAAAGAATTGATTTAAAAATTTGGCTATGTTGAACGATCTATAGTGCGTATAGTTAGTGAATGTGTGGCCTAAGAATTACGAGCACAATCAAATAATTCTAGTCTCGCGTATGTGCTCCTAAATTCTACGTCAAGCCACAGAGAGTCCAGTCCTGAATATTACAAATTGACAGGGTACAAGGAGAGAGGGACCCTGTGAATTATGCAGAAATTTAAACCTATACTAAGATCTCTCTCACAAAAATCAAAATTCAATCTTCCTTGCAGATCCTTGATGAATATCCAAAATTCTGCTCCAAGTACTCTGCAAAGAGCGAAATTGCGGTTAGTATATGGAGTAAGAGAGAAATGCATAATAAGATGCAGAAAAAATTACACAAAAATTAATTTTACAAAAATTAATTACAAAAAATGATTCAAAATCCTAAAATTCGTTGTTCCCCGGCAACACCGCCATTTGAGAACGTCAAATTCGCCTCTTTAATAACAGATAATTGTCGTAGTATATGAGGCAAATTTCGATCGATCAAAACACCACAATCTTTGAATGTTGTGGAATAATTTTTACTTGGCAAGTCTACCAAGGTTGAACTCAGGGAACGGTGATTTTTAGTTGCGTGATCTTGAATCAAATTAAATAATTAATAACTGCTGGATTAATTTATGTGTTGAAGAATATACAATGCAATGATGACAATGCTATGCAAGGGGATTAAGTCCAGGATCTAGGATTTATAATCTAAAATATGTTTAATCAATATCCTCGAAGTTTATCACAGATCAAAAGATATAGTTCAAGAGACATATTAAAAATTAATCCCAATTTGCAAGCACAAGAGGAGTTCCCTAATTCTAATCAATCAATGGGAGTATCGAAGCATAGAATTTATCCTCAAAAGAATGTGATTAAAATCCTCAAATCTTATAATCAATAATCACTAAGGGGATGAATTAATGTAAAGTCCCTAGCAATGCTCCTACAAAAGAAATCATCAATTAAACCAAGGCAAATACGGGACAGATATGTCAAAATTAGCCTGCACTGTCAACAGAAGTCCTCAAATAATATTTGACAATAAACACCATCAGATCTGATCACAAGGATGCTAAATTGTAGAGCATGGAAATAGCTTCAAAATGACATATTATACACTAAAATTGCAGTCTGTATGAAAGAGATATGCTAGAATGAAATTCCAGGGACTAAAATGTAAACAAAATAAGGTTTTCTTGTAAAGAGGTCCCTGGGAGGACTTATCTGTAATTAATAAAAGCTTGAGGGGGCCCACTGTAATTTACCTATGTAGGGGTATTTTTGTAATATCCGGAAGTTACAGGGGGGTCAGTGCAATTTTTCTAATTCGCACGTGCCTCTAGAGGCTTGGGTCGGCGGCAGAGGCTTAGGTGGCCGAGCTTGAGGTTCGGGCGACGAGCCAGAGGCTTGGACTCCGAACCAGAGGCTCGGGTCTCGAGGCTGAGGCTTGGGGGCATGGCTGAGGCTCGGGGGTCTCGAGCCTAGGTGGCGGGTTAGCGTTGCTTCGGTGGACCCGGGCCTCGAGGCTTGGGTCGAGGCTCGGGGGTGACCTGTGGTGCCATTAGGACCGTTGGATCATGGGCTATCAGCCCAGATCCGACGGCGACTGTGCCTTGGGCACGCTCGATGCGGGGGAGGACAAAGTGCGGAGGCGGTGGCCGCGCAAGGCGATGGCGATGGCCGCACAAGGCGATGGCGGTGGCCGCGCAAGGCGGTGGCGGTGGCCGCGCGTCCTTGGCATCAGCAGAGGCGGTGGGGAGACCGAGCCTGGGCGACGAACGGCGGAGGTAGTGGCGTCGAGCGGCCGGGACCGCGAGGCAGTGGTCGTAAGCGGCCGAAGGGGGAGGGTCCCGCACCTCGGCCGACACACGGCGCGAGGTGGCAAGCGGCGAGCGTCCGGCCGACTGCGAGCTGCGGAGGAGCGGAGGTGGTGGCATGTTCCTGTAAAGGGTAGGAAACAAGGGCGGAGCTTTGAGCTTGAGCGTCGATGGAGGAAGGTATCGCCTGGAAGTTGGAGGTGCTAAGGGTCGCCTCCTGATGTTCGCTTCAGATGGCCGGCGAGGAGGCCTCGAAGCTTCTGTAGAGCGGAGAAGCGCTGCTACGAAGGCTAACCTTCGGATCACGCCTTTGCTTTTGTGTAGCTATCACCGGCTCTGAGAACGCAGGGTGGATGCCTACGAAGGTGGGGGATGCGAGGCTTTATAGGGGGTTGATCGAAGGGCGTTACGCAGAGGGGGTGTTGGGTGGACTCGTAACGGCTGGCGGAGGTGGAAGGGGAAGGGAGGTAACGGCGGAGGGGGGGTTGAGGGTTGAGGAAGAAACGACTGAGGAAGAAGAGGGTCACGTGTGTAGCATGTGACCCGGGGGAGGGGTCTAGAGAGAGAGTGGGGGTGCCACGTGGCACGCCCAGGAGCTGCCACATGGCGCCCCAAAAAATTTTCAAAATTCAAACTAAAGAAAAATAAAAAAATAGAGAATGACCTCGGATTGAAAATATTCCTACACGAAAGTTGTTCTTCTTGTCGAGAGCTACAACTTTCATGAAGGATCTGGGAGCAAAAGAGGTCATCTGTGAGAAGTGGTATTTTTGGTGGTTCTCCATGTGTATAGAAAACCGGGTTTTGGGATTTTGTATTTTTTTGGTGGTTTTAGAGAGGACAAAAATTATAGAAAAAATACGATAAAATACAAGAAAATTAATTACACATTAATCTAATTTTTTCCGATTTTTAGTAAATAAGAAAATAGGAAAATAAAATAGAAGTCAGAAACACTCAACTTTTGTACAGACCGAAAACGGACACTTGGACTTGGTCGGTTTCTTTGATTTCAGTTTTAATCTGGATTTGTATTTTTGTGTCGCTTAATAAAACTTTCATCAAAGAACACAAATGAAGAAGAAATAAAATTAAAAGAGTTAATTAAGGACATAAAAACTGAAGTCAAAATAGCAAAAAGTCAAAATGTGCAAAAGAGGCCCAAAATCCAACTTTCACAAATGAGCTCCAATTTTATGAAATTGGTCTTGTTTTGAAGGTATTTAAAAATGGAGTACTTTAAAAGTGAGTAGACTAAAATCGGACACCGTATGTGGGAGATATGCTCATTTTAGTCTATGAGATGTGAAATTTGACTTTGAGATTATTTGACACATATTGGGGTTAGTAATTTTTTGTATTTTTTATTTAACAAGGTTAGTAATATCTACACAATGAAGGTGGTTTTGGGTCAATCGGAATTAGGAATAATTAATTAAAAATGTGAGAACTTAGCGTCTTTTTGGGCTAATTTACACTTGGGATTTTTAATGCAATAATGCATGATGAAATGCAAATATTATTCACACATGTATGAATGCTAATAATGCTTTATTAATGATTAATTACAGGTGAATGATGGGTAACATAGCCTAAATGACCAATTTTAGCATGATAAATACAAGATTCATCATACCCCTATACTTAGACCATGCTCGTCCCAGAGCATGAATGAATGACTTAGTTGAATACATCCCTGACTGTGCATGTCAATTTTCAAGGCTTAATTCATAGAAGACCCTTAATTTGAGTGATCCTAAAATTCTGGGCTCAACCAAGCTTTAATCAAAAGGAATCCAACTTCTCTAATTTTTATACTCTCTTTTTGTACATAAAGTAGAAGGATATGATTCTTAGTGTACTGCATTCATGAGAGTCAAGTCGAGACATCACCCAAAGTTCCAATCCAAGAGACTCTCCTCTAGACCTAATCCTCAACACTAGGAAATAAGTCTATTCTTGCTTCAGTCAACCGTCTCATTAGTTTGTCAGACTTGAAAGTATATATGGACGGCCAGATTATAGAGGGCATAGGATTGTATCTAATTTTCTCTCCCTCACATTGGAACAAGGGGTCTCTCAAGTGCCTTATTACTCAACACAAGTATATTTTTGTTTTGTTGATCAATGTGTCCTTCAAGAGAATTTGGAGTCGTCGACACTTGTTTTTCTGGGAGTACACCGGGGTGTGTCTCTTTTGAGTATCTAAGATACCTTCGACACCCAGACTTGTAGCATTTACGATGCAGAACCCTTTTTTGGTGTCAGCCCAACTCCTTGGTCCTAATTAGTGCTTGGTCCAAGTAGACACTTTGAAAATGTTTGGGAGCGCTCGTCATTGGTGGAAGCTCATTTAGAGTTTGACTTGGATGATAGAGCTTTTCTTGACATTTCTATTTCTTCTTTTTTTGGCTAGCTCCACTGCTTTTACCAAAAGTTGGCGCACACTGATCAACAATTTTCATTAAGTTTCAACACACCCTAGCACTTAGGTCAATATCAAAAAAGATAGCATATGAACTTGTTCACATACTGGCTAGGTTTTTGCTGACACTCAGGTTTTCTGAAACCTTCATTAACTTTATCCCATCCTCGAATATCATTAGATCGGGTCTAAACTCAAATCTCTAGTCCTAGTTCCTCAAGTGATATCTCAACTCATCTCATCAATCATGCAGTTGTGGGAGTGATTGTGCTGATCATATTCTTTTTGAAGGTAGAGATGAAGAGTGCAATATAGCGCTCAAATCTTTCAAACTAGGGAAGTGTGGATTATTAAGTTCAAAACCCTAATAACTAAGGCAGGCTAACTCAGAAATCTTAAGATCTCAGAAATCAAGTATCCTAAAAAATCCTCAAGCCTTGAGTGATGGTGAATGTGTCAGGAATATATCGACCAAGGAATGCTTGGTGAAATTCAAGACCATGAGTGATGATTTTTTTAATGCAAAAAAGTTTTTTGGTGTTTTTTTTGTTTTTTTTGTGTTTTTTTGTTTTTTTTTGAAAAACAGGTATTATACACACTACTTATACCCATCCCCGATGTTAGATAAAAACGATTAAAGTACGAGCTATGGATAAAGTAGATAAAATATATACAAACACACCCCCCTATACTTAGCTTGTGTTATGTCCTCGTGGCACAAAGTGAAATGTAGGCATAGCTCGTACGAAGTAAAGATGGCCCACAAACAAAAGATAAGCGCTGTATAAACAATGGTAGAGGTCCCCCTATACTTTGGCTCAGGTCAGCCTAAGTATAATCGGATAATTACAGATGGGGAACTGGGTAGATTTACGAATATACAAGATCAAGGAGGTTTGCGACGGACCTTCTTGCGGGAGTGTGGAGGGAGATAGTATGGAGATGTGGAGTGTAGTGAAGAGGGGACTGATGAAGAAGACCAGCCATCGTCGGAGTCGTCCTCAGGAGAATAGTAGTCGTCCGTAGAGGATCTCCAACTTTTGTCGATCAGAGGTAAGTGCCCTTGGATCAGAGCTGTACCTATTGCACTTATCTGATGAACCACATCAGGACCGGACGAGGACTCTTCAGAAATCACCTGGTGTCTAAGGTCAAAGGTGACTTTCTTGGTCGGTTTGTTTCCTTGAGAATATTGGGAGGAAGTTGGACAGTCTTCATCTCCCTGTCTTGAGTAACCGATGTGGCATTCGTGAGTTCCTCATCAAATGAATCCCCGTAAAAGTCGACCAATTCTTGAAGGGTCATGCGCTGCTTCGGTCGAGGGAGATTGTTCCTGGTGATTTTGTGTTTTATGGCTAGTGTTTTGATGTCACTTCCGGATGGTCGTGATTTTGGTGACATCGGACGTTTTCGGAGTCGGTTCCTTAAATGGTTCAAGTATCTCATGAATTACTGCTGACTCAAAGATTGGATCACTCAAATAATCGTTTTGATCTTCAATAATATGGTCCAATTCCTCATAAGCTCCAAAATCATGATTTTTCCTAGGAGCAGTGATAGGGTGGTGAGAATCCGAAGTTTGTCCAACAGACAGTCCTTTAGGTGACTCTCCTAGGGTTTGTATCAGTGTGTCTTGCGCAGATGTCTGATAATGTAAAATCTTTATTTTCTGATCATAACTGTCGGTTTCAAGTTGTTTTTCCTCAGAGCAGGACGTGTCATTGGGGATTTGTTCATTGTCGTCCGAGTTCGGAAACTTGATTTCCTGAGTCTCGCAATCGACGATCGCCTTAGCATAGGCTAAGAACGGCTTTCCTAAAATGATAGGAGACTCAGGCATCCTTCTGGGGTGGTCAATGTCAAAGATAATAAAGTCCACTTTATATTCTTTACCTCGGAAATTTACGACGACAGAAACGATCCCCCACATTTTTTGGTAGATCGATCGGGTAATTGAACGATCACCCTAGTCTTTTTGAGTTGTCCGATTTTGAGTTGATTAAGGACAGACTTGGGAGGATATTTACTGTGGAGTCGTCGTCTAACCAAACATGAGTGAATGTTGAATCCTCAATTTCACATGTAATCCGAGTCAACCGCTTGACTTTACGGCTTTTGATTTTATGATTCATCACCAAAGAACTAGCCATAGATATGACATGATATTTAGTCCTGGATCGTTTCTTGCCCGTCTTTTTGGGGTTTAGTCGACTCTTCACAAATCTCTTAAGATCGGGCACATATTCTATGGCTTTGAACAATGGAAGCTCTAAGATCAGACTCTTACAAAATGCTTCCATTTCCGAATTGCCCAATTTTTTTGAATATTCAAATTTTTCAAATTTTTTGGTATTTTCTGTAATATGGTCAGTGAGGGGATCAGAGGTTAGTAGTCGTGTCTGATTGTGAGTCACATGATAATCTAGTGGTTCGCATGGTGGTGGCCTCACTTTTTCTGAATTCTGCATGGATTGGGTGAGATCATATATTCTCTCAGTTAAAGTGTCTTCTCTATGATTAATCCGAGCAATCTCATCCTCAAACATCTCATGACTAGTGATTGAGTAATCATTCTCCATGTGTCGTGATTTTGGCATGTAACCTCGAGTAGAGTATTGATTGTTCATAAACATTGTGGTCTGGTCATGAGTTGTATTTCCTTGACTTTGATTTTCTTGTGGATCGTCGAAGGAAAATTGATTGTACTCAAGAGGATAGTCATCTTGAGTATCAAGAGGCTGTGAGATCATAGTAACCGGAAATCGTGTTCTATTGTCAATATCAGTCACTCTATTGTTCATCCTCGATTCTGGACTCTCTCTCATATCCATAAGATTGTCAGAATGTGAGAAAGGGTTATTCCAAGAAGAAGTGTGGTCATAGGGTGGGATGTATGGGCGGGAAGAGAATGATGGCTGAAGAGAATTTGATTTGAAGCTCGGGTTCTCTTGACGAGTGTGAGGAGAAGAATATCGAGACAAGGTCATGGAGATCGGAAAAGAAGACCACTGTGCTGACATCTTGTCAAGAGGGATGGAATGATTAACGAACCACCAATTGCTTGCGATTGCAAAGTCTTTGATGCACACAAATCAAACACAAAACAAACACGTCGATTTACCCACTCAACACTGGTGAAGGCACGTTAGGGTTCGGCTGCTTATCTTTTCAATTTTAATTTAATGAAAAATCAGACTTAAAAATTAAGCGGAACTGTTTGGTGCCGAAATATTTCACAAAGACTGTCCCGAGTTCATACAACTATTTGCACCTACTTTCAGCCAGTATAAACGGACCATTTAAACGGCTACCCATGTTACTTAAGGACGGAGCCTTCCACGGTGTCCTTTAAACCACCTACTCTGCTAAGGGAAGTCGGACCGTAAACGGCTACCCGAGACCCTCACTGAAAAGTAGCTAATTATTTTTAAAATCGGTAGTCTGAATGAACCACTTCGGTTTTGGGCTCTTTCCTAAGTGTGTGTTCTGGTCCTTACAAACAATGAGTGGGTTTCTCTCCACCAAACACAGGTAAATTTTAGATCAGTTTATTTACAATCGCCTTGATTAGCAGTCCCAGTTTTAAGTTAAGGTTATCATTGTAGTTTATGTGAGCACAAAAATTCACGCCTAACGAGCCGTCCCAATTCCTTTAAATCTTAAGTTGTAAAACTTTGAGAAAGGAGGATCAGAAAAGCTGATGCAAACGTAAATCAATGATGCATGCTTAAGATAATGACTTACGGTAAATCCTCACGTTCTTCATATAGGATGCAAGATAAGGAATTTAAATTACACTAAATGATATGCACAGAGGAAAACGCCCTAAATAGATAGTTCTATTAGCGGGAAGAATTGATTTAAAATTTTGGCTAATGTTGAACGATCTATAGTGTGTATAGTTAGTGAATGTCTGGCTTAAGAACTACGAGCACAATCAAATAATTCTAATCTAGCGTATGTGCTCCTAAATTCTACGTCAAGACATAGAGAGTCCAGTCCTGAATACTACAAATTGACATGGTACAAGGAGAGAGGGACCCTGTGAATAATGTAGAAATTTAAAACCTATACTATGATCTCTCTCACAAAAATCAAAATTCAATCTTCCTTGCAGATCCTTGATGAATATCCAAAATTCCGCTCCCAGTGCTCTACAAAGAGAGAAATTGCGGTTAGAATATGGAGTAAGAGAGAAATGCAGAATAAGATGCAGAAAAAATTACAAAAAAAATTAATTTTACAAAAATTAATTACAAAAAATGATTTAAACCCTAAAAATTCGTCGTTCCCCGGCAACAGCGTCATTTGATGAACGTCAAATTCGCCTCTTTAATAATAGATAATTGTCGTAGTATAGGAGGCAAATTTCGGTCGATCAAAACACCACAATCTTTGAATGTTGTGGAATAATTTTTACTTGGCAAGTCTACCAAGGTCGAACTCAGGGAACGGTGATTTTTAGTTGCATGGTCTTGAATCAAATTAAATAATTAATAAGTGCTCGATTAATTTATGTGTTGAAGAATATACAATGTATTGATGACAATGCTATGCAAGGGGATTAAGTTCAGGATCTGGGATTTAGAATTCTGCTCCAAAACATGTTAATCAATATTCTCGAAGTTTATCACAGATCAAAAGATATAGTTCGAGAGACATATTAAAAATTAATCCCAATTTGCAAGCACAAGAGGAGTTCCCTAATTCTAATCAATCAATGGGAGTATCGAAGCATAGAATTTATCCTCAAAAGAATGTGATTAAAATCCTCAAATCTTATAATCAATAATCACTAAGGGGATTAATTAATGTAAAGTCCGTAGCAATGCTCCTGCAAAAGAAATCATCAATTAAACCAAGGCAAATGCGGGACAGATATGCCAAAATTAGTCTGCACTATCAACAGAAGTCTTAAAATAATATTTGACAATAAACACTGTCAGTTCTGATCACAAGCTATGCTAAATTGTAGAGCATGGAAATAGCTTCAAAATGACATATTATACGCTAAAATCGGAGTCCGTATGAAAGAGATATGCTAGAATGAAATTCCAGGGACTAAAATGTAAATAAAATAAGGTTTTTCTTGCAAAGAGGTCCCTAGGAGGACTTATCTGTA
Source organism: Ottelia alismoides (assembly GCA_037367405.1). NCBI lineage: Eukaryota > Viridiplantae > Streptophyta > Magnoliopsida > Alismatales > Hydrocharitaceae > Ottelia > Ottelia alismoides. Next base: position 458,811 of record JAZKJV010000655.1, on the reverse strand, counting down.
ATTAATAAAAGCTTGAGGGGCCCACTGTAATTTACCCATGCATGGGGTATTTTGTAATATCCAGAAGTTGCAGGGGGATCAGTGCAATTTTTCCAATTCGTGTGTGCCTTGCACGTGCCTCTGGAGGCTCGGGTCGGCGGCGGAGGCTCGGGTGGCCGAGCCTGAGGTTCGGGCAATGAGCTAGAGGCTTGGACTCCGAACCAGAGGCTCGGGTCTCGAGGCTGAGGCTCGGGGGCGTGGCTGAGGCTCGGGGGTCCCGAGCCTAGGTGGCGGGTTGGCGTTGCTTCGGTGGACTCGAGCCTTGAGGCTTAGGATGAGCCTCGGGGATAATGTGTGGCGTCGTTAGGACCGTTAGATCACAGGCTATCATCCCAGATCTGACGGCGACTGTGCCTTAGGGCACGCTTGATGCGGGGCAGGACGAGGCACGGAGGCGGTGGCCACGCAAGGCGATGGCGGTGGTCGCGCATCCTCAGCGTCGATCGACGGAGGCGGTGGGAGACCGAGCCTGGGCGACGAACGGCGGAGGCGGTGGCGTCGAGCGGCCGGGACCACGAGGCGGTGGTCGTAAGCGGCCGAAGGGGTAGGGTCCCGCACCTCAGCCGACACACGACGCGAGGCAGCAGGCAGTGAGCATCCGGCTGACTGTGAGTTGCGGAGGAGCGGAGGTGGTGGTGTGTTCCGGCAAAGGTTAAGAAACAAGGGCGGAGCTTTGAGCTTGAGCGTCTATCGAGGAAGGTATCGCCTGGAATTTGGAGGTGCTAAGGGTCGCCTCCTGATGTTCGCTTCAGATGGCCGGCGAGGAGGCCTTGAAGCTTCTGCAGAGCGGAGAAGCGCTACTACAAAGGCTAACCTTCGGATCACGTCGTCGCTTTTGTGTCGCTGTCATCGGCTCTGAGAACGCAGGGTGGATGCCTGCGAAGGTGGGGGGATGCGAGGCTTTATAGGGGGTTGATCGGAGGGCGTTACGCGGAGGGGGTGTTGGGTGGACTCGTAACGGCTGGCGGAGGTGGAAGGGGAAGGGAGGTAACGACGGAGGGGGGTTGAGGGTTGAGGAAGAAACGGTTGAGGAAGAAGAGGGTTACGTACGCAGCACGTGACCCGGGGGAGGGGCCTGGAGAGAGAGTGGGGGTGCCACGTGGCACGCCAGGAGCTGCCACGTGGCGCCCCCAAAAGAATTCAAAATTCAAACTAAAGAAAAATAGAAAAGACATAGAGATTGACCTCGGATTGAAAAATTTCCTTCACGAAAGTTGTTCGTCTTGCGAGATCTACAACTTTCATGAAGGACCCGGGAGCAAAAGAGGTCATCTATGAGAAGTGGTATTTTTGGTGGTTCTCCATGTGTATAGAAAACCAGGTTTTTGGGATTTTATATTTTTTTGGTGGTTTTAGAGAGGTTAAAAATTATAGAAAAAATACGATAAAATATAGGAAAATTAATTACACATTAATCTATTTTTTTGAATTTTTAATAAATAAGAAAATAGGAAAATAAAATAGAAGTCAGAAACACTCAACTTTTGTACAGACCGGCAAAGGACACTTGGACTTGGTCAGTTTCTTTGATTTCAGTTTTAATCTAGATTTGGATTTTTGTGTAGCTTAATAAAACTTTTATCAAAGAACACAAATGAAGAAGAAATAAAATTAAAAGAGTTAATTAAGGACATAAAAACTGAGGTCAAAATAGCAAAAAGTCAAAATGCACAAAAGAGGCCCAAAACCCAACTTTCACAAATGAGCTCCGAATTTTATGAAATTAGTTGTTTTGAAGATATTTGAAAATGGAGTACTTTAAAAGTGAGTAGACCAAAATCGGACACTGTATGTGGGAGATATGCTCATTTTAGTCTGTCAGATGTGAAATTTGACTTTGGGATTATTTGACACTTATTGGGGTTAGTAATTTTTTGTATTTTTTATTTAATAAGGTTAGTAATATCTCACAATGAATGTAGTTTTGGGTCAATCGAAGTTAGGATTAATTAATTAAAAATGTGAGAAGTTAGCAGCTTTTTGGGCTAATATACCCCTTGGGATTTTTAATACAATTATGCATGATGAAATGCAAATATTATTCACACATGTATGAATGCTAATAATGCTCTATTAATTATTAATTACAGGTGAATGATGGGGAACAAAGCCTAAATGACCAATTTTAGCATGATGAATACGAGATTCATCAATAACCCACAATAATTAATTAAGCAATGAAGTACCAAATATGTGGAGTTAAAATTTATTATAACTCTACGAGCAAATGTGTATAGGTGTAAGCATGTGTAGAGGTCGAACACTAGGAGTAAACAGGAGGAGCAGGCATGATAAATGCACAAAAATTTTCATTTTTTATCTCTTATCCTTGTTATTGTTTTTGTGGGTTTTGATTTTTTATATTATATTATTTTATTTTAGGTTTTATACTTTTTTATTTGATTTTTATTTATTTATTTTGTATTTTCTTTATTAAGTTGTATCTTTTTTATTTTCTTTTTCTTCTATATAAACAATATAGCCTATATAAGGCTTATACATACAATATATCGTAATATAGTTATACTATTAAATATAGAAAAAATTCAGAAAATATATTATTTTGGATTTTTTATATTTTTCTAATATTTTTATATTTTTCCAGATTTTTTGCAAATTATTTGCATTTTTAAAGTCAGAAATATCCCAAATACGAGATTAATAAATAAACAGAAATTAATTTGGGTTTTAAAAATAATAAATTGGTCCTAAAATTACCTAAATTAATTTTAATAGATAAATAATATATAGATAATTATAAAACAGGAAAACATTTTTTAGTATTTTATAGAATTTTTATATTTTTTGTTGGATTTTGGAGCTTTCTTATTTTTTATATTTGTTTTTCTTATTTTTAGGGGTTTTTGTTTTCTGGACTGAATAAATATCAAAATATACTATATATATTAGAATTTTTCAAAATGTTTTTATATTTTTTGTATTTTATAATTTAGACAGGGATTATTTAGGCTCTTTCTTAATTTTAATAAATAGATTAAATGCAAAAAATGCAAAGTGGACACGTGGCGTGTAAGCACAATGCATGGAGCATCTAATCCTATTTTTGGGGATTTTTAGGAGCAAGTTAGCTATTTTTAATAATTAGATAAAAGTAAGAAAAATACAAATCTTGGCAGGAGCATAACTGCAATTAAAATAAACTTCAGGAGCCCGGATGCAATTTACCAAACATAATAAAACATTTATTTAGTTTTGAAGACTAATTTACAATATACAAAAATACTTGGGTTTACTTTCCAACAATCAGACTCGGATGGATGCTTCATGTACTCATCAACTTTATGTTCCTCATGCCAAGTCATATTTTTCGTCATTTCCTTGCAATAATATAACCGTTTCAATCTCGACGTCAACGGGAATAATGTAAAATCTTTCTTGAGATTTTTGACTCACTCTTAGTTGCCTGTAGATATCTTGGCTTGTCACACTCCGACACCGTATCAAATGTTGATGTTCACCGTAATATAAAATATGGTGATTTATAGAAGAGTCTATTTTAACTTTTGCTAAACCCATCTTCCGCGGCATCTTCTTAGTTTTGTAATAATTATCAGGTAATTCTGCATCTTCTGGTAACATTTTCTTACTAATTTTAAGCATTGCATCAAAATTACAATCAGTCATATTATGCTCCATCTTCATGAATAGAAGATCAGAAAATGCAGAGAGTTTTGAATGTCTTACAACCCAACCACAATGGCTCTCATGCTTTTTTCAATAGCTCGTAGAAGTCTGCAGACTCTCCATATGATTCCTCACCATCCAGACAAACAGTGTTATGGACCCGCAAAGTCCACACCCATATCTACAAATGGATTAATATTGTCCGCTTCTTTGACTCATTCATCTTGTCCTCATAGTCCTCAACATGCCTCCACCAAATTTGATATCCTTCCATGAAACCATTTTTGTAAAGATGCAACTGAGTTTCATCCTTATATCTCTTCCTCATTAAACAACATTTTTGACACAGACATAAGATAGTTCCATCTGAATCCACAACACGAGAACCTTGTGTGTAAGCAAATTCTACAAATTCTTGAACACCTCTTTGAAAGGTATCTGTAACACGTCCATCTACTACACACTTGCACATCCACTCTCTATTAGTCATATTGATCAACCTGAATGAAACAATTCAGATTGTCAAATGAGATGGGAAGATTAAACTTTGACTTAATCTAGGAGAACCTATGAAGAAAACCTAACCCATCGTTGACCTAAACCTATTATACTTACTCTATAAGATGAGAAGAGAAGTGTGTTAATTATGTTATCACTTGAGCCCATCCATAAGGATTTAAACTTACTAAAAGGCGATTGTTGTATGCTTGCTTATTTCTAAGGAAAATTCAGCAACATAACCCTGCACCTCTCCCACATACCTCAAAAATCAATCACAATCAACTTTCAAAATAATCATCATAGTGATTATTTCGATAGTATGACTGATTTGGTATACCGAAGAGGAAGGGGTTATGGAACTGAATTTTCATCAGAAACAAACAACTTGTGACAACGATCGTCTTTTAGTAGGTTTGAATTCTTATGGACCCCTGATAAATTGAGGTTTGGTGAGGGTCAAAATATGTCTCACACAAGGCGAAGACAAAGTCGCTGCGGCGACCAGCTCACGAAACACCAATTAGTCAACAGATAACCCAAAATTATTAATTAAGCAATGAAGTACCAAAAATGTGGTGTTAAAATTTGTTATAACTCTACAAGCAAATGTGTATAGGTGTAAGCATATGTAGAGGTCGAACACTGGGAGCAAACGGGAGGAGGAGGCAAGATAAATGCACAAAAAATTCATTTTTTATCTCTTGTCCATGTTTTGTTTTTGTGGGTTATTTTTTCATTTTTTATTTTATTTTAGGTTTTATAATTTTTTTATTTGATTTTAATTTTCTGATTTTGTATTTTATTTTTTAATTTTTATCTTTTTTTATTTTCTTTTCCTTCTATATAAACAATATAGCCTATATAAGGCTTATACATACAATATATAGTAATATAGTTATAAATACGATTAAATATAGACTAAATTCAGAAAATGAATTGTTTTTGGATTTTTTATATTTCTCTAACGTTTTTTGTATTTTTCCAGATTTTTTGCTAATTTTCATGCATTTTTAAAGTAAAAAATATCCCAAATATGCGCTTAATAAATAAATCGAAATTGATTTGGGTTTTTAAAATAATAAATAAGTCCCAAAATTACCCAAATTAATTTTAATAGATATATAATAATATATAGATAATTATAAAATGGAAAAAATATTTTTTGGTATTTTTTATAATTTTTATATTTTTTGTTGGATTTTGGAGCTTTCTGATTTTTAATTTCTTTTTTTTATTTTTAGGGGTTTTTTATTTCTGGACTCAGTATATATCAAAATATACCATATATATTTTTGTAATTTGTCAAAATGTTTTTTTAGTTTTTGGTATTTTATAATTTAGATAGGGATTATTTAGGCTCCTTTTTAATTTTATAAATATATTAAATGTAAAAAATGTAAAGTGGATACATGCATGTAAGCACAATACATGGAGCATTTAATCCTATTTTTGGGGATTTTTAGGAGTAAGTTAGCTATTTTTAATAATTGAATAAAAGTTAGAAAAATACTAATCCTAGCAGGGGCATAACTGCAATTAAAATAAACTTCTGGGGCCCAGATGCAATTTACCCAACATAATAAAATATTTATTTAATTTTTAAAGACTAATTTATAATATAAAAAAATACCAGGGTTTCTATGCAATGTAATTTACCACTTATAAGGCACGATCCAATGGTGGCTGTCTAGCCACTTATCCACATGTCGAGCGCGCAACGGTCGATGACGCTTTGTCTTCTACAGCCTAGATCAGATCGAAGAATATGATCGGACGGTGGATGCGTGGCTCGATCTAACAGCGGGCGATCCATCTGGAGCAGTTAGAAGATCCGACGGTCGGGAAGCGGCCTAGAAGAACAGGTCACGAACTCGCCTGGAGCGAGTTTCAACCCAACTTCCTGGGATGTTCTAGCCATCAGGAGGGCTCAGAGGTGAGGCAAAATGGAGCTTGGGCTCCTCCGCTTCAGATGCGTCCTTCAGGGGGCACGTCGGAGCTCAAACGACGACGAGTGAGCTCTGAGAACATAGGAGCTCCAAGTACCAAGTTCTTCAACAAAATCGCCTCGATTGAGGCTTACACGCACATGCACCTGCATAGTTAGCACAAATACGAGATAGCAGAGGTGTCTGGAGTTTTTTGGGGGTGAAATGGGCGAAGGGTGGTGGGTGGTGATCTCCGACGAAGGGTGGAGGAAGGAGATCGGATTTCCAAATCCACCAGGGATCTGGGTGAGCGGAGGGGTGCAAGGCGTAGGGAAGCGACTGGGACAGGAAATGAAGGTGGCAAGTCGTTGAAAAAACACGGGAAACATGGTGGAGACATTCACTGGAGCGGAGCTCCGACGAACTGTGAATCGAGCTATTTAAGCTAACATACTACACTATTGACTAATCTAATTGCATAAATTAAAAGCATTAATGAAAATCTAACTAAATAAGGTAAAACATGCAGTCATACCTAGGTATTAGCCAAGGAGCAGGGCCACGTCGGAGCAGCAACCATGGATGCATCCCCTCCCTCCTTCAGCTGGCTCCAAGCTCCAGGGGTCCTCCCCCTGTCACGAGGATGCATACTAGGTCGAGTGGAGTGGTTTTAGGAATCTAGGAATGACCAAATTTGAGAAAGGAGGAGGAGGTTCTTATTTATGAACATGTATGGCACCCTTATTTGACCGGCCAAAATCAATGAAATCGAGCTATGTATAATGGATCTAATGATATGCGTAGATGATGATGAATCTGGGAGTAATTCTCGTGAAGAGATCGAAGTTGATGGATGGTTGGATCATGCGCGAAAAATGGCAGAAATTGTGGGGACAAGACACTTCTGACGGGCCAGGTAGTAGATGGGACAATTGACTAGAGGTCACGATCTGAGCCCTGCCATTGGTCCACGCATACCACAAAACAACAAAACAAGAATTTTATTAAAGAATAATTAATTTAAAATAGTAAATGATTTTATTAATTTTTGAGTGTAAAATAAAAATGTTTATTATTTTATGTAGTATTTTATTATGATTTTTATTTAAAATTTGCTTATTTTATTAGTAGTTAATTTTTAAGGTCTTATTTATAGGTATAACTACCTATGTTTTGTATATTTTTATTTTTATTTTGTATATTTTATTTTATTATTTTATTCTATTATTATATATATATTTATAATTCATTTTTGTGAGTATATGTATATTTTTATTTTATTTTTATGATGTTTGTACTTTTTAATAAATAGATATGTATATTATGTAAGTAAATTTATAGGAATTTTACCTGTATTTTATGTATATTATTTTATTCTAATGTATTTTATTGAGTTTTATTTTAGTTTTATATTTTTAATAGAATTTATATAATCTTTATAATATTATAAAGATTATATAACATAGGTATTTTGCCTATATAATTACATAGACTTATTTTATTTTTTTTATTTTATTTTTGATTTTATTCTATTTTTAATATGCACAAGTATTATAAATAATATTTACAAAATTATAAAAATATGAAGTTGTAAAAATAATGAATAAATTGAATATTTGAATCGGTAGAATGTACAATAGGGGTCAAAACCCAACTTCTACACAGTAACTCCAAAAAATATAAAACCACCACCATTAAATAGCTTGTGAAAAGTTATATATAATTAGAAGTGATTTTGTTATGTTTTGAGTTTTTATTGAAAAGATATGGGTCTGTGAAGTTTGGTTTTTAGCTTTTTATTTTGTGTATAAAATGAACATTATATATTATTTTTGTACAAACTCAATTTTATTTTTTATTTAAATTATTATCTACAACTTTTATGTTCAAAGTTTATTTATTTGATGAATAAATAATGGAATATAAAATAGGTGTCAAAATGCATAATTAAAGAATGAATAAATAGGAATTTTATTCTATTCTGGGCCCTTATCTCCCCCTACTTTATTCCTCAAATGTAATAAATGATGGATGCTATTTCGTACAAATTAATGTTATTTACATGCATTAGCTAGGTTTTTTTAAGGTCAAAATGATAGAATAAAGGTGATGAAATAAAGATTCATCACCCCCATACTTGCCTTTGCTAGTCCCTAGCAAATACTTATGCAATAAGTATAAAAAAGAATAAAGAAGAAAAGAAAAAGAAAGAATAAAGAATAAATGGAATTGATTTCAATAATTAGACTTGTCTATGCAAAATCAAAGTTTGGAGCTCAGGTTAGACCTTGATGTGAAAATGTGTGTGGAACCTGGTTAGGAACCAATATTTAAACATAACAGCCCTCGAGAGTCACAGAACTCGGTTCAAATCTCCTCAATAGCCAGGTCAGAACTAGCCTACATCATATGCAAACCCTTGTGATTATGAAGTTGACTTGTACAACGTAAATGATAGTGGCTCTCCCCAACTAGAATGACAAAGGGATTGACTTCTCCATAATGATAACCCAATGATTCCACAATCCAACAATCTATCCTCGAGGAGCGGGATATTCCCTTCTAAGTTCAAGTGGCATCCAACTCAAGAGGAGGAGGTGAAGAAGAGAATGGATAGTAGCCAGTGTAGCTACCTATATGGGATGCATGACTAGTGTAGTCAAGTCATCCAATTGCAGGCTCTCGCATGGTATAACTTTGGTGCTCAAGCTTGCTTATTTTCTATACAACATATATACATACTCCGGCAAGCATTTTATTTTTATTTTCAAGCCTGACCACTTTTTTGGAGTTTTTTTTCAACATAATATTTACAACAGCATTTACATAAGGAATTTTTCCTCTTGAGCCAGAAGACTATACCTCTTTTGAAGCTTTATTGCAACACACACTCTCCTGTCATTCGACTTCATTGTAACTGGACCAGGTTGGGGTGCACTTCCCTCCCTAGACGAGGATGAATGTTTCCACCCGTGTGCGTCTCAGACTAGCAAATCCAACCCCCTCACCACTCCAACTGAGTTGAGCCAAGTGAAAGTTGCAAGTGTCCAAGTTATGTCACGACCGACAAGAGTCATGTGTGCGTCTCGAAAAGTTCTAGTTAGTCAGTTGAGGTGACTTGAACCCAGCCCTGAGTCTCAAAGAATTAAGTCCTAATGGACCTAAAGTACCCTAAACCTAGCTCCCTTAAGGTTCCAGTGCAGTCAGGTGCGGTAAGGTCCAACCAAGCTCTAATCTTCGACTTTATTGGACTAGTTCAATCATCAAGCTCAATTGAAAAGAATATGAATGCTATACAAATGCTTATGTATAATGCAGAAAGAATGTTGTAATTTTTCAAAGAATTTTGTAAAAAAATGATTTTTTACAAAAAGAATTTTGGAAAATAAAAATGATTTTGGCGCACAAAGTATAAAATATTTACAGCTATTTACATGGGCATGCTTCTTTATTTTACAAGAGTTAAGAATTTAAAGAATTTACAGGTTTACACAAATTAGGTATATTTATACAATTGGTAAAGAATTTTTTTGATTTATATGAACATTTTATCCCTATTTTATTGATACATTCATTCCTTAAATTTATTTGAAAACAATTTTCAAAACTATAGTACAAAATATTTTTTGCAAATATTTACAAACATTTGAAAGCCGTTTTGCAAAGATTTTTCACACAGTATATATACAATTTTTAACATATTTTTACAACCATTTTCAAAATCATTTGCAAATAGGTTTTCAAATCCTTTATTTCGTACAAAGAAAAGAATTTTTACAAATAAAATATTTTTACAAAGGTTGAAAACATTTCAAAATGTTTTCCAAACGGTTCACACCATTTCTAAAATCATTTTGCAAAAGTATTTTTAACCTAATTTATTAAGCAGTAAATGCAAAAACAATTTAAGGAATGATTGTTGTTATTAAATGATTTTTAATGAAATATATATGTATATATAGTATATTTAGCCTTATTTATTATTAATTATACGAAAGTATGAGTTATGGCTAAAGTATATACAGAGTGTATACGACCCCCTATACTTAGCATGAGCTATGTCCTCATAGGTCGAAAAGAGGACGAGAAGACATAACTCGTACTGAGTATAAAAAGCCTATACTACAATGACTGAAGAAAGAATGGAAGGATGAATAGAGAAATGAATAAAAAGGTGACCGTCCCCCCTATACTTAGGATCAAATAATCCTAAGTATAGCAGACTGTGCATAATGCAAGGAGGGTCGAGGGTGGGAATAAAGAGATCACAACTCGGGTTGTCTCCCCCTATACTTAGGGTAAAGTATCCCTAACTATAGCAGAGCAAACCAACAAGAGAGGAGACAGTGGAGGGGATCAAAAAATGAATGAATCGAGGTGCACACCCCTATGCTTAGGACAAAGTACAGCCTAAGTATAGAACAGTAACACAAAGGGACGGCACCTTTTATGTAGATCAAGTAAAATGAAAAGGAAAAGAAGAAAAGACATATATATATATAGATGAAAAGATCATAGAGAATGTACGCATCACTCCCCCAATATTTAGGGTGAGATGTCCCTAAGTATAAGCAACGACAGGAGTGATAAAATAGGATGGAGAAAGAACAACGCGGTGTGTACCCCCCTATATTTAGTACAATCTACGTCCTAAGTATATACACACAGATATGGCGAAAGATCTGAGGCACACATGACATACAGAAGAAAGAAGGAACAGAATACAACACTTATATACAATAAGTAAAGAATGTGAAGAACAGGATGGTATCTCGTAAGAGAATATTGTGCTCTCGTCGTCGTCTCCCTGTGAGAACGAGGATGCAGTAAGAAGGTGAAAAGACACCCTAATAGTCAATCAAGTGGGTGTCAGCTATCGGGGAGAAGAGATCGAAAACTAAAGGATGGACCGGTAACGTCAATTAGATCATCGGCTCACAAGGAAGAAATGAGTGAGCAGAGTCGATACTGTAAGACTTGGAGGGAGAAGGAACAATGCAGAGCCCTCCAAGTCAATCAAAGTCTCCGACAGGTATACGACTGAAGAACAGGAGACTTTCCTAATGTAGTGGCGTGGTATCCGGTGAACATAGAGTCAGAAAAGTCACAGGAATACACTGAACAACAATAGACAACCCTGCGAGGGTCCACAAGGTGAGAAGGATGATAGAGTAATCAGAAGACTCGGCTCCGTGCTCCAACAGAGAGGAGACACAACCAGGGAGGAGTCCGAGTACCAAAATCAACAGACTCGACTTCGTGCCCCAACAGAAAGGAGACATTGACAGTAAGTCGAGTACCAACAAAATGATGTACCCTCCCGCAAATAACCCTCGGGGAGTGGTACATGCTAGTCAATGAATAATCATAAACAGGAGGGCTCGGCCATGCAAGGGTCGTCAAGTTGAGTGGGCTCAAAGGATCCTGATCCATCAGACTGATCAAATAAAAACAATCTCGGTAGAAGGACTATCATCAGAAGAGACCAACAGATCAAGAAAATGTGGCAGTGTCCCGTAGACAACCCTCGGGGAACGTGCTGCCAACTAAGCAAAGAATAATCAAAGAAAGAAGGTACGTCCTTGCGAGGACCGTCAAGGAGAGAAGACTCAGAGGAGTTTAATCAGATGGGTCCCCAGGATCCAACAGATCAGACACAATCAAGGTAGTGGGGACCAGAGAATAAATCAGACGACTCGGTTCTGTGCTTCGACATATAAGAGACACAATCAGTAAGGGGAATCGAGCGTAAAGAAAATGTTGCATTTTCCCACAGATAGTCCTCGAGGACACTGCAAACTAAGCAATGAATAGGCAGATCAGATCTTGTCCTTGCGAGTGTCATCAAGGAGAGAGTACTCATAGGAGTCGGGGGCATGGCCTCGTGCACCTACAGATCGGGCGCACAAACATCGGGGAGGCCGAATAATCAAATCAGATGATGCGGTTTCAGGCTCCAACAAGGTGGAGACATAGTCAGTGAATGAAATCGATCGTAGAGAATGTGTAGCATCCTCCTGCAGATAGTCCTCGGGGAGTAATGCGAACTAGGTCAATCAAGTCTTGGAATTGCTGGCATCAAATCTCAAGGCCTCAAAAGCAATCAATCAATCAATAATCAGGAGGGCATAAGATCATCGAGGGATGAATAATCATATCAATCACAGTACGTCCCTCAGGTCAATCTAATCTAGCTGAGATGGCACAAAAGTTAATCAGGAATCCTCAAAGTGCCACAGGTGGATGATAGAGTCAAGAGATTGAGGATGGGTTATTTAAGGTAGATGATAGACATCATTTGGGTTCCACACACCTTTGCTGGAAGTCCAAATCATAATAATCAACTAATCCTTAAAATCAAGATGGGTGGAACCTCAAAATGGATAAATCAATCAAAGCGCATGGAATCTTCATCAAATCATCAGAATTCATCACATCCTCAATCCGGTGTGCCAGATCAAAATCCTTAAATAGGAATCATACCTAAAGGTCGTGCATCATAAAAGAAATCCTCAGGAAGCTCCCAGCACAAATCTCAACTCAGATCCACCAAAATTTAGGTATCAATCTCAGCATCCTCAAAAAGCGTCCGACTTACTCTAATAATCAATGTAAGTCAAAATCCTCGACGTGGGCGATACCTACCAGCACAACAATACTGGGTAATAGAAAATATGATACGGGGGACACGAGGAGGGTGGTCAAGAAGAGGGACCGAAAGATCTGGCGAAGATGATTGAGCTCAAGCATCAATATCATGACTCAATGCAAATGAGGAGATATATGTATAAGAGAGATATAGAGACTCAAAGATGAAAAAGGATGACTCGCACGGACAGGACCGCATACTCAAAGAAATATGAAAATGCAAAGGGACTCCAAATCACAATCAATACACAAAGCAAACCCCGATTCACCTACTCAACACAGTGAAGACGGGGATGTGGTCTTTTTATCATGTCGATTTTAGAGTTAGGTGATCATAACAAGTTGTACACATCGGAATTAGGTTTTGGGATTGGGGCACTAATCCTTAACGTGTGCGTAGAAATAAAATGCTCAGACAAGGAGGGGGTTTCTCTCCCCAATACAAGGAATCCATTACATTTTATTTTAAGTCCAATGGAGTTAGCAACCCCAATTTTATTTTTTTTATTTTCAATTTTTTGGTTATTTTTTAATGCACGTGCCTGACGGGGTTTCATATTCCATTTAGCATCCTAGGTGAGCAAAATCAGAGGGAGAAGATTGGAAAAGCCATGCAAGTCAGAAATCGATGATGCATTCAAAGTAAGAGGACTTACAGTGCTTCACGGCTCTCTCCATGCGGGATGCAAGACTGAATTGAAAGCCTATGTTATATGCAAATGCAATCTGATAAAATCGCCCTATCATCGTAACTGCTATTATCTGAAGCACAATTTGCAAAATTTGACTAAGTCCAAAATGAGTCTATAGGCATATGCTGGACCTCGGGAAGTCGGAGTGTGAGAGTCTTGTATTATCACATGCCAAGTGTCGCTCTCTCACATAAATTACATTTTTTTCAAATGCAAAATAAAATAAAGCTCATTAATTGTCTCAAAAATTCTTCTCCGTCTAGCTTGGATGTTGTCTCCTGTCAGCCGAGCCAAAAAGGTTGCCTCCGCCTTGCTTGGGTGCATAGGCCTTCCTAGGAAGCCCTCCTTCACGTGGTGGTCCCTCGCATCAAAGACAAACAAAGAAGGGTGTCACACAGTTAATCAATCAATATAAAATAATAAAGAATAAATAAATAAATAGACACAAAAATAAATAAATGAATCAACAAGAGATGATAGACAAAAAAACAAATAATCTCCTACTTCGTGACATTGATCTCGGGCAATGTCGCCATTTGATAAACTGAGGTTTGGCGAGGGTCAAATATATCTCACACAAGGCGGAGAGAAAGTCCCTGCGGCGACCACTCACGAAACCCCAATTAGTCAACATATAACCCATAATAATTAATTAAGTAATGAAGTACCAAAAATGTGGAGCTAAAATTTATTATAACTATAGGAGCAAATGTGTATAGGTGTAAGCATGTGTGAGGTCGAACACTGGGAGTAAATAGGAAGAGGAGGCATGATAAATGCACAAAAATTTTCATTTTTTATCTTGTTCATGCTATTGTTTTTGTGGGTTTTTTATTTTTTATATTTTTTATTTTAGTTTAGTTTTTATACTTTTTTATTTGATTTTTAATTTTCTGATTTTGTATTTTCTTTTTAAAGTTTTATCTTTTTTATTTTCTTTTTCTTCTATATAAACAATATAGCCTATATAAGGCTTATACATACAATATATCGTAATATAGTTATACTATTAAATATAGACAAAATTCAGAAAATATATTGTTTTTGGATTTTTATGTTTCTAATGTTTTTGTATGTTTCCAGATTTTTTGCATTTTAAAGTCAGAAATATCCCAAATATGGGATTAATAAATAAACAGAAATTAATTTGGATTTTAAAAAAAATAAATAGGTCCCAAAGTTACCTAATTAATTTTAATAGATAAATAATAATATATAGATAATTATAAAATAGGAAAACATTTTTTGTTATTTTTATAGAATTTTTATATTTTTTTGTTGGATTTTGGAGCTTTCTGACTTTTTAAATTTCTTTTTCTTATTTTAGGGGTTTTTGCTTTCTGGACTCAATAAATATCAAAATATAATATATATAATTTTTAAAGAATTTTTCAAAATGTTTTTATATTTTTTTATTTTATAATTTAGACAGGGATTATTTAGGATCTTTTTTAATTCTAATAAATAGATTAAATGAAAAAAAATGCAAAGTGGACACGTGGCGTGTAAGCACAATGCATGGAGCATCTAATCCTATTTTTGGGGATTTTTAGGAGCAAGTTAGCTATTTTTAATAATTAGATAAAAGCCAGAAAAATACAAATCCTAGCAGGGGCATAACTGCAATTAAAATAAACTTTAGGAGCCCAGATGCAATTACCCAGCATAATAAAACATTTATTTAATTTTTAAAGACTATTTTACAATATACAAAAATACTAGGGTTTCTATGCAAAATTTCTACCATCACGTGGGGACTACATGTGACGCTAACATGGACCAAGTGCAAATACATAGAACTCAGGGGCTTAAATACAAAATACCCACTTATTTTAACACTTTAACTTTTAACTACTGGACTAAAATTAAAGTACAAAAATGTAAGGGTTGAATACGCAATTTACCCCTTATAAGGTGTGATCCAACAGTGGTTGTCAAGCCACTTATCCACGTGTCGAGCGTGCAACGGTCGATGACGTGGCTCGATCTGACGGCAGACGATCCATCTGGAGCAGCTAGAATATCCGACGGCCGGGAAACGGCCTAGAGGAACAGGTCACGAACTCGCCTGGAGCGAGTTTCAACCCGACTTCATTGGTTGTTCCGGCCATCAGGAGGGATCGGAGGTGAGCCAAAACGGAGCTTGGGCTCTGCCGCTTCAGATGCATCCTTCAGGGGGTACGCCGGAGCCCAAACGACGACGAGCGGGCTTTGAGAACATAGGAGCTCCAAGTACCAAGTTCTTCAACAAAATCGCCTCGATTGAGGCTTACACGCACATGCACCTACATAGTTAGCACAAATACGAGAAAGCAAAGGTGTTTGGAGTGTTTTAGGGGTGAAATGTGCGAAGGGTGGCTCGAGTGGTGATCTCTGGTGAAGGGTGGAGGAAGGAGATCGGATTTCCAGATCCACCAGGGATCTGGGTGAGCGGAGGGGTGCAAGGCGTAGGGAAGCGACCGGGACAGGAAATGAAGGTGGGCGGTTGGAAGAACACGGAAAACACGGTGGAGACGCTATTTAAGCTAACCTACTGCACTACTGACTAATCTAATTGCATAAATTAGAAGCATTAATGAAAATCTAACTAAATAAGGTAAAACGCGTAACTCATACCTGGGTATTAGCCAAGGAGCAGGGCCACGGCAGAGCGGCGGCCATGGGTGCATCCCCTTCCTCCTTCAGTCGGCTCCAAGCTCCAAGGGACCTCCCCCTGTCACGAGGATGCACGCTAGGCCGGAGTGGAGTGATTTTAGGGTTCTAGGAATGAGCAAATTTGATAAAGGAGGAGGAGGTTCTTATTTATGAACATGTATGGCACCCTTATTTGACTGGCCAAAATCAATGGAATCGAGCTATGTGCAACGGATCTAATGATATGGCATGGATGATGATGGATCTGGGAGTAATTCCAGTGAAGAGATCGAAGTTGATGGATGGTTGGATCAGGCACGAAAAATGGCAGAAATCATGGGGACAAGACACTTCTGACGGGCCAGGTAGCAGATGAGACATTTGATTAGAGGTCAACGGTCTGAGCCCTGCCATTGGTCCACGCAGACCACAAAATGACAAAACATGAATTTATTAAAGAATAATTAATTTAAAATAGTAAATGATTTTATTAATTTTTGAGTCTAAAATAAAAAATGTTTATTATTTATGTAGTATTTTATTATGATTTTTAATTATTTTTTTGGCTTATTTTATTAGTAGTTAATTTTTAAGGGCTTATTTATAAGTATAATTACCTATGTTTTGTACATTTTTATTTTTATTTTGTATATTTTATTTTATTATTTTATATATTTATAACTTATTTTGTGAGTATAAGTATATGTTTATTTTATTTTTATGATGTTGTTTGTACACTTTAATAAATAGATATGTATATTATGTAGGTTAATTTATAGGTAATTTACTTGTGTTTTATGTATATTATTTTATTCTAATGTATTTTATTGAGTTTTATTTTAATTTTATATTTTTAATAGAATTTATATAATCTTTACATTATTATAAAAATAGGAAAGAATAAAGAATTAAAGAATATATTCCCCTTTTATTTATATACATATATAACATAGGTATTTTGCCTATATAATTACACATACTTATTTTATTTTTTATTTTATTTTTGATTTTATTCTATTTTTAATATGCACAAGTGTTATAAATAATATTTACAAAATTATAAAAATATGAAGTTGTAAAAATAATGAATAAATTGAATATTTTAATCGGTAGAATGTACAATAGGGGTCAAAAACCCAACTTCTATACAGTAACTTCAAAAAATATAAAACCACCACCATTAAATAGCTTGTGGAAAGTTATATAAATTAGAGGTGATTTTGTTATGTTTTGAATTTTTTTTGAAAAGATATGGGTCTGCGAAGTTTGGTTTTTGGTTTTTTATTTTGTGTATAAAATGAA
This sequence comes from Ottelia alismoides, assembly GCA_037367405.1. Classification (NCBI taxonomy): domain Eukaryota; kingdom Viridiplantae; phylum Streptophyta; class Magnoliopsida; order Alismatales; family Hydrocharitaceae; genus Ottelia; species Ottelia alismoides. Next base: position 441,425 of record JAZKJV010000655.1, on the reverse strand, counting down.
CAATGTATATTATTTTTGTACAAACTCAATTTTATTTTTTTATTTACATTATTATCTACAACTTTTATGTTCAATGCTTCTTTATTTGATGAGTAAATAATGGAATATAAAATATGTGTCAAAAATTCATAATTAAAAAGTGAATAAATAGAAATTTTATTCTATTCTGGGCCCTTATCTCCCCTGCTTTATTCCTTGTTGACCAACTCAATTCTTGATTTGGTCTCGAGGTTTAGGGCTATAAAATATTTTCAATATTTTATTCTTTTTTCTTTTCTTTTCTTTATTCTATAATTTTGGTATTTAAAACAGTATTATTTATACAATAAATGTAATAAATGATGGATGTTATTTCATACAAATTAATGCTATTTACATGCATTAGATAGGTTTTTTAAGGCCAAAATGATAGAATAAAGGTGATGAAATGGAGATTCATCACTCCCTTAGTCTGGGATCTCCGAACTAAGGAAAACTAACATAAATGTAATATTTTAAGATCACTTTATGTCGTACATTTTTACGTGCTACAGATGAGACTATAAAATAATCTTAAAATATTTATTCATTTATGTTAATCGAGCATTTACGTATATTTGGTTAGTTAACGATGGGGATATGGATAAGTGTGATACTAAAATGGTGCCTAATAAAGTGGTTAAATGAATATTATTGGAAGTGTACCTGCAAAAGAAAATTTATTCACTTGCAAACATCAAAATCCACGACCATTGGACTGGGATATCTCAACCCATAGTGAGTTCAATAGTACTATGCAAAAAATATAAAAATATAGAATAGTTGGAGGTGATGAAATCCTTCAATGTGTTGCACACGCCTCCCGGTGTGCAGGGCCATACACCACCCAGTGTGGAGGGACGCACTATGTGTGAATGATTTTGTGCGATTTACTAATAAGTTGTTAGTGTTTTAGCCTTATCATCAACCTAACTATAAGTTAATGTGATGCACTTGGTCGCATTAACTAGAATTTAATGAGATAATAAAATATCACAAAGGAGATGTTGTTGTTTGTCATATCTCATATCTACACTATATGAAGTAGTCTATCTCATATGAACACTATATGAAGATGATGTTTGTACACAATGAAGAATGTTTAAGTAAACTAATCCTAATTGGTAATTAAGCACAATTATACCTAATGTTATTCTCAGGTTATACCTAATGTTATTTAAGCACAATTATACAATATCATGGCATGATGTCCCTTTTTCGTAATTCTAGTCATTGTAAATAATCAACAAGGTATACTAACAAGTACAAATGTTATAGGGGTATTCCTATCCTTTATATACTACCAAGTTTAGTCATATTATTGGTTGTGCCATTTGAACAAACACCTACCACGCATATGAATTTCCATATAAATAAGGCAACCATCATCAAATATAACAAGAAGATATTAAACAAGTCTTATCCTAAACATATAAAGCATATTCAATCATTGGAATGTGATGAATCTGTGATTCATCACTTCAAAAGTCAAAAATAGAGCCTTGTTCCCAAGCAAATAGAGGCAAATTTCCCTTTATAATGCATAAATAGCATTCATGCATACACACATAATACATACATTTTAGCAGTCCATTTGCATTTAAATAATAAGCCAAAAATCCTTTGTAAAATATCCACTTACTAAAATAAACGCTTCCTTATAATATGTACTCCTTAGTTAAAAATATAGGGAAGAAAGCCACTTGTAAATTAATCATTAAAGCCCTAGAACCCCTGGACAATGAAATACACATAGGACCCTCACACAAACTCCAAAATAGGTCTACTCACTCTTAGAATACTCCACATTAAAAGATCTTTAAAATGAGACTAATTTCATTCAATTTGGAGCTCGTATGAGAAAGTTGGGTTTTTGGGCCACTTTGTACTACATATATGTATAAATTGTATCTTTGTATTTTTTGTATCATACTTGACCTCATCTCCATCTTTGGTCAACATGAAACTTGTAGATCTCATCAAGATCTACAACTTTCATGTTTGGAGTTTTTCCAAATTCGGTCCCCTTCTCTTTCTACACTCAATTCTCTTCTCAACCAATCACAGCATGCCACGTGGCGCCTTCTGGTTGCGCCACGTAGCCCGCTGCCCTTGCCTCATCCGCCCGCAGCCACAGCCGTTGGATTACCCTCTAGATCCAACAGCTTAGCTGCCTCCACGTACGCCTCGATTTTTAGCCATCCGATCATCTCCATCTCCGATCCTAACCGCCCGTTAGCGCCCTCACCAGAGCTCGCCACGTGGCGGCGTGTAGACCGCTAGATCGCATCCCCGATCCTCTTATCCAAGCCGCTCAATCCGCTCTCAGACCCTAACTGCTCGATTAGCCTCAACTCCTCATCCAAACCGTTCGTTCGCGTCGCTGCCTCTCCACGACACGTGGCAGCTTCATGACCTGCCGATCACTTCGCTTCAGATCTGATCTCACCCGTCGTTCCACGCCCACTCCTCCACCGTTGGATCTCCAAATCCAACGGTGGAGACTTCATCTCCTACCTCGGGTGCCCCTCTCTCCCACGTTCTCTGCCTTGCGGGAGGGGCGCCCCCTTCCTATTCTTGGCAGCGCCTCTACCACCGCAGACGATGACCACCACCTCCACGATGAGCCCCACTCATCCCTTATCCTCGCCTGCTACTCCATCACCCACGTCGACCTCCAGCTCTCTCCCACGAACTCCGTCAACCTCGCTCCATCGACAGCATGGTCGAGACCTTCGACCTATAAATCCCCCCTCTCCGGCCATCTCGCACCTATCCGCCATTCCAGAGAGCTTCCCTGAGCTCCGATCTTCCAATTGGTGACAACGATTTGACGAATCGTTGAGCGAAGAAGGGCTTCTTCTCCGGCGAGATCCACGGCATCTCCGCCGTGTCGCAGCTGCTCTCCGCGATGCTGCACGAGCTCGGGACCCTATCGACCCCTTGAGCGACGACCCAGAAGCTCCCTTCGAGCTTTTGATCCCAGGTAGCCCCCCTCTATTTCCCCTCCGATCTTCTTCTTATTCTTCCTTTGTCTTCTCCGATTTAATTACACATCCACGATCATCTTCTCGCTTCGCCTTCACTCCGCCGAGCTCCGTGACGGAGCTCTCATCCTCGCTGACCCCTCCGCACCCTCAGACACTCCACTCCACCATCTATCGATCTCCAGCTCCGCCACTTGGCCGGAGCACCGTCACTGGAGCATCTCCCTCCGCCTTAGGCCTCGCCAACCATCCTTCCACCTTCACGATTGCACGCACGGGCTTCAGCTCCTTCTCTAATACTTGCAGGTACCTCTTCATTCACTGATCGGAAGCCCACCGGAGCACCTTTGGAGCTTCGTCGCCAGCTACCTCCGATGACCTTCTCCAGCTCCTGAGACCATTAGGATCTTCGCCGTCACACCACGAATCTTCTGGGATATCTCCGACAAGTCGGAGAGCTTCATCGACACGAGGAAGGGCGGGCGGAGCAAAGGCATCTTCGCCGGAGCCCCGCCATCTCCTCTGCAGGCGGCGGAGGATCATCGGAGCAGACGCACAGCTGCCGTTCGATCAAATCGATCGAACGGCCCTCCGCGAGCCACGTCACCTCTCAGCCGGGCTTCACAGGAGTCGTTGGATTCACTTAGATCCAACGGCGCCTAGTGCGCCACGCGTCTTCCCTCCGCAGCAGCTCTCAGCCGTTGATCTCTCATCTGATCCAGCGGCGGATCTTCAGCCACGTCGCCAGCTCCATCGAGCCTAGTAGCCGTTGGATCACCATAGATCTAACGGCCTGAGGTCACGCCACGCGTCGTCATCGACATCCATTGGATCGAGCTCGATCCGAGGGTCCCCAGCCTGCCACGCGGCTTCATCCCCGAGCCTAGGCTCGGGTCGTCCGAGCCTCACTCCAGACCTCCAGAAGCGACCGAGCCTAGCCCCGAGCCTCCGCAGCCATCCGAGCCTAGGTCGCCCACATGGGGAGCACGTGCGGCCTGGGAAATTTACACAGAAGCCCCTGGAGCTTTTAAATATTGCAAAGAGGTCCCTGTGAAGCTGAACCCACGTGAGGAGCACGTGCCTGGTGGATAAATTGCACTTGAGTCCCCAGCATACTAGGTAATTGCACTTAAGTCCCTGTCAGCATATTTGCTTTATGTATTTTTATTTTCCTGTATTGCATTTACACCCCTGTGTTTGCACGCATCCCTAGGCTGCATTTTACATCATTTTTCAATTCTAAAAATTGCATCTTGTTGAGAAACTTGTCCTCTGTCTATTGGTCTACGTGTCATGCTTTTGTAATTTCAGTGGAATTTTTAATGAATTAATTGGTAGATTTGTGGAATATTTTGCCCAGTGACACCTCTTAATTTATAGTTAATTCTCTGTGATTCCAAAAATCTTCAAAAATTCACAGTAGCTTAACGACAGTACTCTTAACATGCCATAAAAATTTCATGTCATTTGCACACATATCGAGGCCTAAATAAATTGTTGAGTGATTTTCTTACTTTAGTTTTAATAAATTCATTTCACATTGAAATTAAGATCTGTCAATTTTCCTGGATTCCTTATCATTAGTGCTATCTAGGATAATTTTATTCTTGAAAAAATTGTGATTTGTTATTTATTAAAAATTAAATAGTGAAAATCACCATGTCTGCATATTTAGTTCACAGTAAATTCATTTAGTGTCTAAAAATTCCAAAAAAATTAGTGTAGATCATTTTCATCATAATTAATCACCTGGCCAATTTGTAGAATTTTTGGACTTCATTTAATATCCTAATTGAATTGAAATTTTTACTGGCCTGCTGGTTGCATGTGTCTGCATCGAAAATAAAAAAAAGAGAACAAAAAAATTACTCCTCGATAATCACACACTTGATATTTGCTTAAAATCTACCTAAGGAGACAGATGTCTCCCTGAGTTCGACCTTGGACTTCCACCAAGTAAAAAAAATATATCTGCCGCTTGAAATTAACTTGACATTAATTAATAGTGGTTTTTGACTAGCCCCTCATATCCGACTGCAACGAATAACGATTAAACTTAATTTGGACATTAATTTGACCGAGTTAACATAGGATGCTGGGCGGTTATCAAAATGGCACCGTTGCCGGGGAGGCACGGCTTAGATTAATTTTTAGTGATATTTTGAGTGTTTGATTTCTTATCCCCGGGTAGTCTGACCCCCGGTTTTCTTATAATTATTCTCTCTTTTATTTATTTACACCATTTTATTTTTTGAGTCACTCTCTGACCTCCCTCTTTTTCTGTGCGAGGAACGCGAGGAGTCTTGGACGCTTCGACAATCGAGCATTTGAATTGAGTGATTAGAGAGGCGTTGTAATTTTATTTATTTATTTTCTTTTTTTCGAATCATTTCCAGTGGTTCCCGTTTGGGATCTCGCGCGTGTAAAGATAGTGGAAATGTGTCCTGTGTGCTGTGTGGGTGAATGTAATTTAGATTGCATTAGCGGCTCCTCGAGCCACTCTAGGATTTGCTTGTGCTCGTAAATTATTAGGACCACACAATACACTTAAAAGACGCACCTAGACCGCAGTACTTAGTCAAATTAAACTATTCTACACGCTAATAGAACTACCTGTCTAGGAACGGTTTTCATCGCTTGCATTTGCATCTAGATTAAAAAGTTTTCAATTCTGTTCTGCATCCTGCATAAAAAAAAGCGAAGGGATCACTGTAAGTATTCTTCACTCAGCATAAGCATCATCGATTTTCGTGCATCGACTTTTCTCGATTTCCCCCTCTGATTTTCACATTTAAATTAAAAAGGAAATTGGGACTGTCCGATAGGCGTGCTGTGTGGTGGACTTAATCAGTGATAACCTAACTTAAAATCGGGACTGCTCAACAGTATTGACCAAAAAAAAGAATAAAATTTGAAAATTGTTTGCGGGAGATTAATCCCCGACCTTGTTTTCAGGCTGAGTGAGGGTACTTGAGTGTGTGTGAACACCTTAAGGCAGAGACCAAATCCCCGCCTTCCATATCACGTTCTAACTGATCCTAGCAAATATCACAAGCCGAATAATTTCAGATTCTTTGACTAGTACCAAGTAGCCTCCGCCTGTCTCAGGTAGATAGGGGCGAAATTGCGGTACTCTGCGACAAGCTTCCAGTAACCCCCAGGGTGAAGTTCCGGCCTTGTCATCCTCCGCCTGCTTGCAGGTAGATAGGGGTGTGGTCGTTGAATCCATCGGCTTGGGATAGGAGCGAAGAAAGGAAGGAGCGGCGGTATCTTAGGCGATAGGTTAAACAGGGAAGACGCATCCGGCTCTAAGCCAACTTCCCTATAGGCCGCGTAATCCTTGCTAATTTTGCTTGAAAATCACACTTAAAAACTACAAGATTAATTGGACTCGATTTCGAGTCCTTCACTGTGTTGAGCGTGAACCCAGGGTCTTGGATTAATTTTTGCTTGCTTCAGGTAGGAGTAAAATCCTATCTCCTTCTCGTCTCATCAAGATGAGTAACTGGGGAGATCTCGACGCATTATTCACCGATCTCTCTATGAGTCCCCCAAGTAACTCAGCTTCATCGGTCCAAGCGCACCTTGGACCACCCAGGACTCATGACCCTCTTGAGTCCTGGATCCCTCATGCTCAGGGTGGTTACTCTCAAACCAACCCTTTCATCTCCTCCGAGATTACCGAGGAAGACCATCGCCTTGGTAATCTCTTCCTTGATTTGCCCTCTAACACCGATCTTATTTCCCAATCCCCAGAACTAGAGGACAAGATGCCGCCAAGGATGCCACCGGATGAGGACCGGATACGACAGATTCTTGCTCGCCTCGCCGAAGCCGAACAGAAGAATGCAGATCTCACGGCGCGGATGGGACAGATTATAGTAGCTAGAGGAATCGACCGACCAATGGTCGATACCTACAACCCGGCGGAGAACGAGATCCAGAACTGGTTAGCACCCGCAGTTCCTGCCCAGGCATTTGAGCTGAAGCCCCACTTCCTTAGTCTGCTTCCGAAGTTCAACGGAAACCTCAATGAAGAACCATACACTTTCCTCCGTGACTTCGAACTGGTGTGCAACAATCTTAGCCATCCCAATGTTGGCCAAGATTATATCCAACTGAAGGCCACCCCTTTTGCCTTAGGAGATAAGGCTGCTTATTGGCTGAAGAACTTAGGGGTGGTATGTACTACCTGGATGCAGTTCAAGGACCTATTCTTGAAAAAGTTCTACCCTCTCAGTAGGACTAACCAGATGAGAACGAAGATCGCCAGCTTCGCTCAAGGACCCAGTAAACCTTTCCATGAAGCTTGGGATAGGTTCAATGATTTAGTGCAGAAATGCCCATGCCACATTTCGAAGGCGATCTTAGTCCAGACCTTGTTCTGTGGTCTATCCCCGGAGATGCAGGGGTTAGTCAGCGCCGCATGTGGAGGAAGCTATCTGAATAAAAATGAGCACGCAGTATGGAAGATCTTAGAGCAGATGGCGGAAACCGGCAGGTCATAGGCCACAAGGGCCTATCAGTTGTCTCCCTTAATCCTATCCAATGAGACAACTTGAAGGACTGTAGCAGATCTGACTGAGGACCTCATTCCCAACATGGGGATGATTGCCGACAAGCTTACCATGGTCGAGCAGATCCACAAGAGAGTCGCGGAGATGGAGTCTCTTTCGAGCCTACCGAAGCAAGTGGAGGAACTCTCTGAGAAGGTTAAGATCAAGCTACCTACCCCTTCTGCACCACCTGTACCTGTACATCGAGTCCATCTTGTACAGGAACAGGCACCGGGGTCTCAGAGTAGCTGGGACCAGACGTACACCCAGCAGAACCAGCATGCACCCCCACAAGTGGAGACGGGATACGAGGAGCCTCCGCCAGTATACGAGATCAACGGGCTTTGGTATAGCCGTGACCCGATTGTCCGGCAGATCGAAATGGGGAAGGATCAGTCACACCGCCCATTCCCAGTTTACCAAGAAACCAGGCCCGCCCCCACACCACGCTTTCAGTCCAGGCCAGAACAGGGGTATCAGCAGCAGCAACGCACCTATCAGCAGGGGCCAGCACCGTCCCATCAGCAGCAGCAATATCGGCATGGCCAGTAGGGCCAATACAGAACCGCATCTACACAGCAACAAGCCCAGCCCATCGAATTGGAGTCTCTCACCTTGGCGATCCAGACCCTGTCTGATAGGGTCCAGCAGATACAGAATGACTACCTGGACATGAGAACCGACATCAATCGGGTCTCTCATGCCCAGGACCAATAGATGGCGCCAAAGACCCCAATTCCCGCATAGGTTCAGGCCAACCCGAACAGCTTACACCAGGGCCAGAACCGACCTCGAGATCAGGTATATTATTCAGATAATTATTTATCTGAACATGAGATCCTTTCGTACGATAATGTAAATCATATGTCCCTCAGGAGCGGAATGACCGTGACCATACCTGATCGGGCACGGGCGCAGAAGGAAGGAGCCTCCAAGACTCTACCTGAGGAGAACTCGGAGGAAGAAGAGGAGGAGCATCACCACCACCATCGTCGGCAGAAGAAGAGGACATCTGAGTCCTCGAAGCAGCATTCTCGCATTCGCATGGAGTCCGACGAAACCGATGAAGAGCCCGCACCTCCATCTGAGGAGGATCGTCCAACAGTCGCGGAAGAAGCACCACCGGTTTCGCCTCAACATTTTATTTTCAGTCAGAGTCAGAGTCCTAGTCTGTATCAGAGTCAGAGTCCTGTTAAGAACTCAGTTCCCGAAGTTAATGAGAATATTTCAGTTTCCGAACCTGAGTTGGAGTCAATAATCCCTTTCCCCCGAGCTCTCAAGGGTGGGAAGAAGAAAACCAAAAAAATCCAAAAAGATGACCCTGAGATGGCTGAATTCTGCAATAAACACATCAAGGTTACAATCCCCTTTGACAAGTTCGTGGAAATGACCCCTGCATTCCAAAAATACCTTAAGGTGAGATGCACACCTACTAGGGTTAGCAGGAAGACCAAAAGCCGTGTTGAGAAACACGTGTAATCAGTAGCCACGACTTGTGCAATAAAGAACTCGTTTACTAGGAAACGAAGAGACATGGGTGCACATTATGTAGTGAGTCATGTTGATGACATCGCGTTTGTACGCACTCTCCTAGACAATGGTTCCTCAATCAATCTGATGCCTACAGCCCTCTATGATCGGCTTAATCTCGGACCTCTTAGGAAATCTAGAGCTCTTCTACAGTTTGCTGACAAATCAACCAAGAGGTCCCAAGGAGAATTAAGGAACATTTTGATCAAAGTCGAGGGCAAGAATACATGGTGGACTTCACTGTCCTGGATATGGAAACCCCTCGTAATTGGAGAGATTCCCATATTATTCTAGGTAGGCCCTTCCTCAAAACAGCAGGGGCCTTATTTGATTATAAGAATGGGAAGATTCAGTTCCAAACTCCAGGCGGAGATGAGGAACTCGAAATGAAGCAAACAAGATGGCAGAGACCGGATTCCGAATTCAGCACCGAGTACTCTTCTACCGGAACAGACTGCGAGCATGTAGACTTAGTTGGGCCATGGAGACAGAACCCAGCCAGCACCGATGTGTCCATCTCCTCCGAAGATGATCCAGTGCATGAGTCAGTCTGCGAGATCCTCAGGAACGAGTACAGCTCTGAGCCTGCATCGCCCTACATCTTCGATGACGTAGAGGCCCAGTTGGGCCTGTCAGTCATTACATCTTTAGGACAATCGGAAGATGAGGATGACGAGTCGGACGAGGCATTTGCCGATTGTATGGAGACCTTTGACGATCCGACTCCAGAGCCGAACTTGGTGGCAGCTATCACAGAAAACGATCTAGCCACTTCCAACACTGAACCAGATCAGATTGAGCCAGATTTTTTAGACGATCACACTGTTCCTGAGCTCAAACCCTTACCCACAACCTTAAAATATGCCTTCCTTGTGGGCCAAGACAAGAAATTTCTTGTCATCATCAGTTCGCAATTGACCGAGGAGCAGGAATCTCGCTTGCTAGAGATCCTGGAGAAGAACCGCAAGGCGATAGGCTGGAGCATTTCCGATCTCCACGGGATAAATCCCGCTCTGTGTTTGCACCATATTTACTTGGAGAATGAAGCCAAACCCTCTCGTGAATTCCAACGCCGGTTGAATCCAAATTTACGAGAGGTCGTGAAGAAGGAGATAGAAAAATGGTGCGACGCGGGTTTCATTTACCCAATCTCTGACTCTAAGTGGGTGGCCCCAATCCATGTTGTCCCGAAGAAGTCGGGAATTCAGACGACCACCAACGAGGATGGAGAGGAGATCGTGACGAGAGTACCCACGTCGTGGCGTGTCTGTGTGGATTACAAACGCCTGAATGCCGCGACGAAGAAGGATCATTTCCCCCTACCGTTCATGGATCAGATCCTAGAAAGACTAACGGGGAAAGAGTTCTTCTGCTTCCTAGATGGGTTCTCGGGCTACAATCAAGTAGCCATAGCTCCAGAGGATCAGGAAAAGACCACGTTTACATGCTCCTTTGGTACCTATGCTTTCAGGCGCATGCCTTTTGGGCTATGCAATGCTCCAGGTACTTTTCAAAGGTGCATGATTGTTGTATTCGCCGAAATGGTCGGCGAATTCCTGGAAGTCTTCATGGATGACTTCTCGATCCACGGCGATTCTTTCGATTCCTGTCTTAGGAATCTGGACCGAGTCCTCAAAAGATGTTGTGAGGTTAATCTGGTGCTCTCCTGGGAGAAAAGTCACTTCATGGTGACGGAGGGCATAGTGTTGGGGCATGTCATCTCCAAGAGAGGAATGGAGGTTGACCCTGCCAAGGTGGACGTGATCAGACGACTCCAGCCACCAACCAACGTAAGGCAGTTGCGGTCGTTCCTCGGGTATGTTGGATTTTATCGGAGATTTATTAAAGATTTTTCTAAGATTGCCTGACCGCTAACTGAGCTTTTAGGCAAAGACATGGAGTTTGTTGTAGATCACAAATGTCTTGAGGTCTTTAAGCTTTTACAAGGAATGATTATGGACGCACCCATCCTACAAGCCCCAGATTGGTCTCTACCTTTTGAGATCATGACGGACGCCTCTGATTATGCTGTTGGGGCTGTGTTGGGACAAAGAAGAGATGGCGTCCCGTTTTGCAATTCACTACGCAAGCAAAGTGCTTGATTCTGCTCAGCGTAACTATACAGTTACGGAAAAGGAAATGCTTGCGGTAGTGTTTGCCTTGGACAAATTCAGATCTCACCTAATTGGATCCAAGGTAACTGTGTTCACTGACCACACGACACTACGGTATTTGATGGAGAAGAAGGACACGAATGCGTGTCTTCTTCGATGGATTTTACTTATCCAGGAGTTTGATTTGGACATCCGTGATAAACCTGGAAAGAAGAACGTAGTGGCCGATCATCTTTCTCGTCTCGAAGATCTTAATACTTCCGAGGTTTCACCAATTCGAGACTCCTTCCCTGACGAGTCGATTTTTGTTATCGACTCACTCCCATGGTATGCCAATATCGTGAATTATCTTGTCTCCAAGAAAGTTCCTGAAGATTGGCCCAAGAGCCAAATCGACCGACTAAAATCGGACGCTAGACACTACCATTGGGAGGATCCGATCCTTTTCTTTGAAGGACCGGATTGTGTCTGGAGACGGTGTATTCCTCAGGAGGAATACCAGAGTGTCCTTTCTTTATGCCACAACTTGGAGGCAGGAGGACACCACTCCGGGAAGAGGACCGCATGGAAGGTACTTCAGTGTGGCTTCTACTGGCTGACTCTGTTTCGCGATGCCACCGCCTTCGCGAAGTCGTGCCCAGTTTGCCAGAGAATGGGAGGAACCGTTGGTTCCAAGGATGAGATGCCAATGCAGCCGGTCATCATTTGTGATGTCTTTGACGCCTGGGGCATCGATTTCATGGGCCCATTCCCTGTCAGCCACGGGTTCGAATATATCCTTCTTGCGGTAGACTATCTGTCCAGATGGGTGGAGGCTATTCCGACCCGAGCCGCAGACAGCAGGACTATCTGTAAATTCATCAGAGAGCACATAATCTCTAGGTTCGGGATCCCCAAAATGATGATATCAGACGGGGGTAGCCACTTTGTGAATCGGGAGGTGAAGAAACTCCTGAAGGACTACGGCATTGAACACCGTGTCGCGAGTCCTTACCACCCACAAACCAATGGTATGGCTGAGGTGTCAAATAGGGAGGTGAAAACCATATTGCAAAAGCTTGTCCGCCCGGACAGGAAGGACTGGTCTCAGATCTTGGATCAAGTCCTCTGGGCGTATAGGACGGCTTACAAGACACCGTTAGGCACCTCCCCATTCTGAATGGTATTTGGAAAGCCGTGCCATTTGCCCGCAGAGTTAGTGCACAAATCAGAATGGGCAATCAAGAAGGTCAGCTGGAACACACACCTGGGACAGAAGTAGAGAGACATGGATCTGAATGAGCTTGTGGAAGTCAGAAACCACGCATATGATAACAGTTTGGTGTACAAGGACAAGGTGAAGCGTTGGCATGATAGATATATCAGACGAAAGACCTTTGTTCCTGGACAGAAGGTATGGTTGTTCAATGCTAGGCTGAAGATTTTCCAGGGCAAGCTGAAGTCTAAGTGGACGGGCCCATTTGTCGTCCGTACGGTGCATGATAGTGGATGTGTCGAGATCTCAGATCTCGCAGATGACGCACCGACATTCCTAGTGAATGGGCAGCTGTTGAAGCACTTCGTCGAATCCAATGAGCAGTTAGTCCATGTCGAGGAGATTGTATTCATGCGCGAGACAGATTCAGCAGATACATCTCGAGCCGCGTATGAGACCTTGCAGCAGTGAACTCCAGCCATCAGCAGCATCTTGAAAGATTCACACCGACTCATTTGTGTATATCATCATTCTTGTACATTCTATCCTTTCTCCCCCGCGACTCTAGTAAACCATCCCCATCTCATTACATCATGATCTTGGACTATACTTAGGATGACCAGATCCTAAGTATAGGGGGGATGGGTCACCTGAGTCAGTTCACTGTACATTCTCCAGACCACATTGGTCCTCATACTCACTTCCTGCCTATACTTAGGCTGACCTGAGCCTAAGTATAGGGGGACCGATGCCCGCATTGTATATTCACCCAGTTTCCTCTTAACCTCGTCCGCCCCATTTTTTGATCTTCTTCTACACTTAGGCTGCCAGAGCCTAAGTATAGGGGGGCGGGACGACTTCTATACATTTTTTTGTTATGTTAGCTCTCCTACACTTAGCCGAGCTATGTCTTTTTAGTCGCTTTCGTGCTCTGAGGACATAGCACACGCTAAGTATAGGGGGGAGTGTATAATTTACATATATACTTTACCCATAGCTCGTACTTTCGCGTATTTTCACGTATTTTTGTATATATTTTACAATAACTACGGGTGGGTAAGAATCGAAAAAAAATGATGAAAAATTTTGTATACTTGTATAATACTTGTAAACCTTTTGTAAAAACTAAAAAATAATAATAATAAAATTTTGTATACTTGTATAATATGTACTGCATCTAAAAATAAAAGGAAAAGAGTCTTGCATTTTCATTCATCTTCATAGCATGACACCTCATCTGCATACTTTGCATATGCAAAGTGAAAAGCTAGTGGGTTCTGAACCAAGTTATGAGTAGATATTGAGAATGGACTTGATTTGACCTTAATCCACCTAATTTCAGAGGAACCTTATAGGAACTGGAGTTAAGATTTCTCAGGTCAAGTGACTTAATTCTTCGAGTCCGCAAGTCTATGTTCACATGTCATCTTGATTAGTCTAAGTAGAATATCTCGTGCATACGCAGGATTCTTTTAGATAATGACCTAACTTGGACAAAGCACTATGCACGTAGCTCTTCATTGATGAGGTGGTGAGGAGGTAGAATCCTTTAGCTTGGGGTAGCACACGGGTGGAAACATCCGTCCTCCTCTAGGGAGGGTAGTGCATCTCAACCTAGTCTGGTGGTGTTGACATCTAAGGACAGGATGTTGTGGATTGCAATAATGCTTCAAAAGAGGGATAGTCTATTGACTCAAGAGGAAAAACTCCTGATGTACATGCTGCACTAAATGAAAAAAAAGTGCAAAAACTCCAAAAAAATCAGACAGGTCCAAGAGAAAATTAAATACCTGTCGGAGTCTGTATACTAGCAAAGAAATGCAGCTGGATGACTTGGCTACACTGGTCAGGCATCCCGGGATAGGTAGCTACACTGGCTACCGTCCATTCTCTTCTCTACCCCCTCCTCTTGAGTTGGTCGCACTTGAACTTAGAAGGGAATACCCCGCTCCTCGAGGAAAGAGTTACTGGAACAGGTTATAGAGTTACCTTGTTAGAGGAGGCTGGTTCCGAGTCATTTCTGATGTGGAGAGCTATACCTCACTGACACCGTACAAGTAAGAATCATAGTCATCAGAAATTTGAGTTTGAGGATTTGTTCTAACCTGACTATTGAGGAGTCTTGAATAGAAGACTTGTGGAACTTGAAGTCTGTTAGGTCTTAGGTTCAGGTCCAAATAAGGTTCCGCCACACAACTAATCCAAAGGTCGAGTCAAGCTCCATTTTTAATTTTTGTTCATGACCTTGATATGGAACCCAAAAATCATTTCACTCTTGCATTTCATTTAGTTGCTCGGGGACGAGCAAGGTTTAAGTATAGGGGGTTGATGAATCTGTGATTCATCACTTCAAAAGTCAAAAATAGAGCCTTGTTCCCAAGCAAATAGAGACATATTTCCCTTTATAATGCATAAATAGCATTCATGCATACACACATAATACATACATTTTAGCAGTCCATTTGCATTTAAATAAGAAGCCAAAAATCCTTTGTAAAATATCCACTTACTAAAATAAACGCTTCCTTATAATATGTACTCCTTAGTTAATAATATAGGGAAGAAAGCCACTTGTAAATTAATCATTAAAGCCCTAGAACCCCTCGACAATGAAATACACATAGGACCCTTACACAAACTCCAAAATAGGTCTACTCACTCTTAGAATACTCCACATTAAAAGACCTTTAAAATGAGACTAATTTCATTCAATTTGGAGCTCGTATGAGAAAGTTGGGTTTTTGGGCCACTTTGTACTACATATATGTATAAATTGTATCTTTGTATTTTTGTATCATACTTGACCTCATCTCCATCTTTGGTCAACATGAAACTTGTAGATCTCATCAAGATCTACAACTTTCATGTTTGGAGTTTTTCCAAATTCGGTCCCCTTCTCTTTCTACACTCAATTCTCTTCTCAACCAATCACAGCATGCCACGTGGCGCCCTCTGGTTGCGCCACGTAGCCCGCTGCTTGCCTCATCCGCCCGCAGCCACAACCGTTGGATTACCCTCTAGATCCAATGGCTTAGCTGCCTCCATGTACGCCTCGATTTTTAGCCATCCGATCATCTCCATCTCCGACCCTAACCGCCCGTTAGCGCCCTCACCAGAGCTCGCCACGTGGCGGCGTGTACACCGCTAGATCGCATCCCCGATCCTCTTATCCAAGCCGCTCAATCCGCTCTCGAACCCTAACCGCTCGATTAGCCTCAACTCCTCATCCAAACCGTTCGTTCGCGCCGCGGCCTCTCCACGACACGTGGCAGCTTCATGACCCGCCGATCACTTCGCTTCAGATCTGATCTCAGCCGTCGTTCCATGCCTACTCCTCCACCGTTGGATCTCCAGATCCAACGGTGAAGACTTCGTCTCCTACCTCGGGTGCCCCTCTCTCCCACGTTCTCTGCCTTGCGGGAGGGGCGCCCCCTTCCTATTCTTGGCAGCGCCTCTACCACCGCAGACGATCACCACCACCTCCACGATGAGACCCACTCATCCCTTATCCTCGCCTGCTACTCCATCACCTACGCCGACCTCCAGCTCTCTCCCACGAACTCCGTCAACCTCGCTCCATCGACAGCATGGCCGAGACCTTCGACCTATAAATCCCCCCTCTCCAGCCATCGTCGCACCTATCCGCCATTCCAGAGAGCTTCCCTGAGCTCCGATCTTCCGATTGGTGACAACGATTTGACGAATCGTTGAGCGAAGAAGGGCTTCTTCTCTGGCGAGATCCACGGCATCTCCGCTGTGTCGCAGCTGCTCTCCGCGACGCTGCACGAGCTAGGGACCCTACCGACCCCTTGAGCGACGATCCAGAAGCTCCCTTAGAGCTTCTGATCCTAGGTAGCCCCCCTCCATTTCCCCTCCGATCTTCTTCTTATTCTTCCTTTGTCTTATCCGATTTAATTACACATCCACGATCATCTTCTCGCTTCGCCTTCACTCCGCCGAGCTCCGTGACGGAGCTCTCATCCTCGCTGACCCCTCCGCACCCTCAGACACTCCACTCCACCATCTATCGATCTCCAGCTCCGCCACTTGGCCGGAGCACCGTCACTGGAGCATCTCCCTCCACCTTAGGCCTCGCCAACCATCCTTCCAACTTCACGATTGCACGCACGGGCTTTGGCTCATTCTCTAACACTTGCAGCTACCTCTTCATTCACTGATCGGAAGCCCACCGGAGCACCTTTGGAGCTTCGTCGCCAGCTACCTCCGACGACCTTCTCCAGCTCCTGAGACCATCAGGATCTTCACCGTCACACCACGAATCTTCTGGGATATCTCCGACAAGTCGGAAAGCTTCATCGACACGAGGAAGGGCGGGCGGAGCAAAGGCATCTTCGCCGGAGCCCCGCCATCTCCTCCGCAGGCGGCGGAGGATCATCGGAGCAGACGCACAGCTGCCGTTCGATCAAATCGATCGAACAGCCCTCCGCGAGCCACGCCACCTCTCAGCTAGGCTTCACAGGAGTCGTTGGATTCACTTAGATCCAACGGCGCCTAGTGCGCCACGCGTCTTCCCTCCGCAGCAGCTCTCAGCCGTTGATCTCTCATCTGATCCAGCGACGGATCTTCAGCCACGTCGCCAGCTCCATCGAGCCCAGTAGCCGCTGGATCACCATAGATCTAACGGCCTGAGGTCACGCCACGCGTCGTCATCGCCATCCATCAGATCGAGCTCGATCCGAGGGTCCCCAGCTTGCCACGCGGCTTCAGCCCCGAGCCTCTTCCCCGAGCCTAGGCTCGGGTCGTCCGAGCCTCACTCTAGACCTCCAGAAGCGACCGAGCCTAGCCCCGAGCCTCCACAACCATCCGAGCCTAGGCCGCCCACGTGAGGAGCACGTGCGGCCTGGGAAATTTACACAGAAGCCCCTGGAGCTTTCAAATATTGCAAAGAGGTCCTTGTGAAGCTGAACCCACGTGAGGAGCACGTGCCTGGTGGATAAATTGCACTTGAGTCCCCAGCATACTAGGTAATTGCACTTAAGTCCCTGTCAGCATATTTGCTTTATGTATTTTTATTTTCCTGTATTGCATTTACACCCCTGTGTTTGCACGCATCCCTAGGCTGCATTTTACATCATTTTTTAATTCTAAAAATTGTATCTTGTTGAGAAACTTGTCCTCTGTCTATTGGTCTACGTGTCATGTTTTTGTAATTTCAGTGGAATTTTTAATGAATTAATTGGTAGATTTGTGGAATATTTTACCCAGTGACACCTCTTAATTTATAGTTAATTCTCTGTGATTCCAAAAATCCTCAAAAATTCACAGTAGCTTAAGGACCGTACTCTTAACATGCCATAAAAATTTCATGTCATTTGCACACATATCGAGGCCTAAATAAATTGTTGAGTGATTTTCTTACGTTAATTTTAATAAATTCATTTCACATTGAAATTAAGATCTGTCAATTTTTCTGGATTCCTTATCATTAGTGCTATCTAGGATAATTTTATTTCTTGAAAAAATTGTGATTTGTTATTTATTAAAAATTAAATAGTGAAAATCACCCTGTCTGCATATTTAATTCACAGTAAATTCATTTAGTGTCTAAAAATTCCAAAAAATTTAGTGTAGATCATTTTCATCATAATTAATCACCTGGCCAATTTGTAGAATTTTTGGACTTCATTTGATATCTTGATTGAATTGAACTTTTTACTGGCCTGCTGGTTGCATGTGTCTACATCGAAAATAAAAAAAAAGAGAACAAAAAAATTACTCCTCGATAATCACGCACTTGATATTTGCTTAAAATCTACCTAAGGAGACATATGCCTCCCTGAGTTCGACCTTGGACTTCCACCAAGTAAAAAATATATATCTGCCGCTTGAAATTAACTTGACATTAATTAATAGTGGTTTTTGACTAGCCCCTCGTATCCGACTGCAACGAATAATGATTAAACTTAATTTGGACATTAATTTGACCGAGTTAACATAGGGTGCTGGGCGGTTATCAGAATGCATACAAAATAACAAATAATAAAACAACAATTTGAAAACATAAAACTATCCAAACAAGAGTGATATACAATTAGATGTTAAAAAATGACATAAAGGATGAAGTAATATACTGAAGGAAAGATGCGTATATACTTGAAATACGCAAAGGAGGGTCGCTGATTGCGAGGAGGGACGTGCACGGATCGCAGGAGGGCATGTTTGGGGGAAAAGACGAGTAGAATGAGGAAGAAAGACAGGGCGATGTTCTTTTTAAGGGTTTGGGCGAGCACACTTATGTGCTGTCAATCGCTCCACCAGTGCTCACCTATATATTTACACGCGCTCGCATAATCCACACATAAAATTTCAAGTGGACGAGCACTGTAGGGCAAGCACATGTGCAATAAAAGTGCTCGCCCATATTTTCATACGCGCGCCACCGGGCCGCGCCTCAGGATTCAAACCAGCGAGCAGCCTAGGCGACCGCATGTGGTCCTCGTGTGCTAGGCAACAGTTGGGCGAGAACATATGCTCGCCCATGGCATGCAAGGATGTGCACACCAAACACGTCTTTTTTATATTGATTCTTTTGTCAACATATACATTTTGGGACTCATTTTGTTTTCATATTTTTACTCCTCAAATCAGTAAGTTTTGAACATGAACATTGTACATAATAATACAAAGAAAAATACAAAAAATATTCATTCAAAAATAATGCATAGTGTGCCCAAGACATACGGAATAAAGAGCTACAAGGAAAACTTCTCAGGCCCGTATCTTCTCCATACAGATTCAAAATTCACCAAAAT
Organism: Ottelia alismoides; assembly: GCA_037367405.1. Taxonomy (NCBI): domain Eukaryota; kingdom Viridiplantae; phylum Streptophyta; class Magnoliopsida; order Alismatales; family Hydrocharitaceae; genus Ottelia; species Ottelia alismoides. The sequence goes on along the minus strand of JAZKJV010000655.1, from coordinate 422,252 downwards.
CACTTTTAATTTGTGTATACCTTTTAATAAATATTTAATGAAGATAGTTTCATCTAATTTGGACTTAAGATGTAGAAGTTGGCTTTTGTGCCCTCATTGTACAACATACCAATATAAAATAATCAATTTATTTATTCTTTACATTTTCATATTTCTTATATTTTTATAAATTTGTAAAAAATACTTGAATTACATATACATGATAAAACTAAAATAAAATCATTAAAAATACACTAAAAGAAGTAATGTACTTTATCACACAAGTAAATATACCTATTAATTACCTATAATATATGTGTATATATTTATTGAAGTACATAAACAACTTCAGGAAAATAAAAGAAAAATATGTACATGTGTATTTAAATATAGTGTAAATATTAAAATTATGTATATAAAATAATAAATTATATAATACAAAATAAATATATACATGTGTATAAGTATGGGTATTCATATTTATAAATTACATGTAAATATCAAAACCTCATAAATAACGTGATAAAAATAAATAAAAATAATCAAAAAATTAGTTTATTAAATATGTAACATATTTCATGTTTTAAGTTTATTTAAATAAAATCATTTCCTTTTTCTTTTTTTATTTTCTTTTCATTTATTCATCGGTTTTGTCATGTAGCGCCTAGGTGGAACTGATGTGGCCCAATCGTGGGCTTCGGACTGTTGACCTCAGGTCAACAGCCCCCTCCCCTCTACTACCTGCCAGAACTGGTTGGACAGCCAATTTCTCCAATTTCCATGAGCATATTTTCTCTTTTGGGCCTGATTCCTTTTTGAAAATCGAAGATCAAATCATGCCCTTGCTCGTAGATCATCTGTATTTTATCTTTGTCAGGAACCCGAGCAGAAAACCTAATTTCCTTTTCCAACTTTTCCAGCCAACTATAAATAAGCTGCCACCTCCTCCTTTGATCCATTGATCACTCACTACCTGTCTAACCCCCTTGAGCCCTAATTGTGATTCGTCTTAATGTCAAGAAGGTCAGACACTGGCTCTTGAGAGAGGACGAAGGAGGTGGATGTGTATCCGCCCTCTATCGGAATCACCTCTCGTGAAACTCTGCTCCATGGTCTCTGATTATGGTGAGATGCTCATTTTGTTTGCATTTCATTTCTTAGCTTAGCATTAATATAGACATTTTATCCATTAGATCTGGAAGCTTTGCTTCCAGGTCCTGGTTTTAACCGTGCAGGTCTCAACTCAGGAGGACCCCATCTGAGGGGTCCCAGCTACCAGTATAGGTAGCTCCAGGTCCAGTTCCTTCCCCGACATCTAGGATCCTCTCTGTGGGTCCCGGACCTTCTTCCGATCGTCCATCGCTCCGACGTCCTCCTAGGAAGCTTCATAGCCCATCAGTGCAATGGGAGGAGGTCGGAGAAGCGCGGGATATTCGATCCAAGTTCCTCAAGAGGTTGTTCTTTGACAATTCTTCCAGAGCCTTCAACAGTCGTCCGATGAAGAACAACCGCCCAGATTCAACATCAGCCATCCGATCATAGGCCATCAGTACCGTCCGATCATGTAGAGGATCTAATATCACCCCTTTATCTGCAAAGGGGTATTGACTACTGGATAAGCACCACGTGTATAAGTGAACGGATCCCAGCCATTCGCCAGTGCACAAGTGAGGGTATTGCATCTTTGGTATTTACATTTTCATCCAATAATTATTAATCCTAATTTAAAAACTTGTGGATATTTTGCATATGGAACACTAGAGTTTCTACTATTTACCATGTCACCTCACACGACGTGGGTAAATTGCACATTTTATCCCATGGCTTTGGTGGACTTGTTTGGAAATATTGAAAATATTTTTAGAAATTACAATTTAGTCCCTACTAGTTTATATTAAAGTTATATTTTTATTGGGATAATTGCTTGGATGTCCCTGAGCCTTTGCTTATTTGCATAAATGCCCCTGTCAAGCACTTTTTAATTGTAAAATTAATTGGAAAATTGTGATTAAGACCCTGGACTTTGCATATTTGTTAAAAATACATGCTTAAGGTTCCTAGAGTTGCAGAATAGTCCATGTGCTTTTTAGTTAATTGTCTACTTTTATTTTAATTGTATTAATTACCTAATTAAATCCATAAATTTTAAGAAAATTAATTTCAATACCTTACATGATATTATATCACATATATTTTAATTAAGGTATTTAATATTATTTTTCTAATAAAAATTGTAAAACTAGCTATATTTTATTTTTTACCTTTGAAAATCATAAAAATTAAAATATAACACCAAAAATTACAAAAAAAATAGGATAGGTATTTTACTGCATGTTATAACATAACCAAAATTCAAAAAAAAAACAAAATGGAAAGCTTAAAATTTGCAAAATACACAAACTCTTAAAAAATCATTACAATCTATAGAAAAATCAGAAAAATATGTTGTAAGGTTTGAAATTTTCTTTGTTTTATTTCCTATATAGGAAAAATCACTTTGGCCCCTTTCCGATCTTATGGACATTTTCTGGGCCCTTCTGAAGTTCCTGTATTTTCTATTTTCTTTTATTTCATGTATTTCAAATTTTGAAAATCCATAAAAAGATTGAAAAATACCCTAAAAGTTACCATAAATAGAGAATAATATAAAAATCCAAAAATATTTTATTTATAACATTTTGACTTTATTTGGTATATTTGAAAAATCCAAAAAGACTCATTTTTATCTCTCTTTATTTATTTCTCAACTCTACATTATTATATTATTTATCACATGTTTACTATTACGTTTAATTAATTGAAAAGAAAGGAAAAACATTTGCAAAATTAAAATCCACAAATAAGTAGATAAATAAATAAATATTAAAAAATCCATAATAGTAAAAACCCACAAAAACACATAAAAACCTAATTAGGTTGCGAAACCGACAATTTTGTGCTTGATTCTTTGAGATGGGTTTCATTTTTGTGATTTATCTCTCTTTGTTCTTGTGGGCGTTTGTTCCCGTGGGCGACACTTTACTTGCTTGCCTTATACACATCTCTTATAGAGTTGAATAATTTTCATAGCTCTCACACTTGCATGATCTCCTTATACATACACATCCCATGGTTTTGATTATTGATTGGATTGAGTTAGGGTGATTGGATCCGAGTACCGCGATAGGCGTTGATATAACGATTGCCAGACCTGACTTTTCAGGCACCGCAGACCCTACAAGATCGGGTGTTAGGAACTCCATCATGCTGTAAAAAACTTTCTCTTCATCACCTACCCCTTCCTTCTCCAACACCTGATGCCCTCCCCCTCCCTCCCGCCCCTCTGCCTCCACCCTCCGTCCAGCTCCTCCATGATGTCGCCCTCTGCCCTCCTCCTCCTCCTCCAGGTTGCTGCCCTCCGTCCTCTGCCTCCTCTCTGACACCCTCCCACTCCCTCATGTCCCTCCGCCTCTGCCTTCCTCCTCCAAGCTGTTACCCTCCGCTCCTCCTCGACACCCTCTCCTCGCTGACCACCTCCCCCTCCCCTTCTTCCTCCTCCAGCCTGTGCTACCCCCACTGACCGCCTCCCCCTCCCCTTCTTCCTCCTCCAGCCCGCGCTACCCCCACTGACCGCCTCCCCCTCCCATTCTTCCTCATCCATCCCACGCTACCCCCACTGACCGCCTCCCCCTCCCCTTCTTTCTCCTCCATCTCTCCCCCTCCTCTTCTTCCTCCTCCATCTCGCCCCACCCCCACTGACCACCTCCCCCTCTCATTCTTCTTCCTCCAGCTCGCCCCACCCTCGCCGACCACGTCCCCTTCTTCCTCCTCCAACTCACCCCACCCTCACCGACCACCTCGTCATTTGGAATCGTCGTTCTGTTGGTTTTCACAGTCCCTTTCCACCGTACAAGTAGTTATATGCTTTGCAGGAGATGGCAGCAAGAATGGGCGCTTCCTCCACTCCCCCTCCTCCATGCGTCGTTGACCACCTCCCATCATCCCCTTACTTCTTTGTTCAACTGCTCAAGAAGAGGGCTTGAAGGGGGTGCTTCATCAAGAATTGGAAGAGCATGGGGTGATCAATGTGATGCCCATGACGAGGGGAGGCATTGGAGGAGGCACGAGAGGGGGAGGTGGGAAGGTGGCTGATGGCGAGGGAGGGGGTACTGGAGGAGGACATGGAGGAGGAGGTGGTCAGTGAGAGGGGCATCTTGGGGCATGAAGGAGGAAGGTCTCATTTGTAAATAATGGGAAATTCAAGGGTATAAAATATAAATATTAGACAGATTCTGTCATAATTAACGGGAAATTTGATGGCAGTTAGCATGGGGTTATAGATGTAAGAGTTAAGCACTATTGAAGGTCCCGGGTGTAATTCACTATTACACGGGTTATGCTTGTAATTACGAAATTACTGATGGTTATGGGTATAAAAATCCCTTTTTGTTTTTTCCTTTCAGGACTTATATACAGTCATTATAAAATGTTAGACTATATGTTAACTCAATTTATTCATATTTGAAATACGAATTATCCCTTTGTATTTTTAATGAAAATTGCACATTTCATTTCCAAACTTTAGTTATTTCCTTTCTCATCCCTACATGGGCTCAAAGTAGTTTCACAAACCAAATTAAGTTCTTATGTAATTTCCCTTTAACAGAAAATTCAGCTAAGTTTAAACTAAAATCATGGTGGTTTTAATTAAATAAGTTAAATTTACCGTAATTGGGTTTTTTGTTTAAATTATTCCATGGTTTCCTAGATTTTTACAATGAATTACAAAATTTTTAAAGAAGCTACAAAAATTCATTAAATTTTTTAATACGGTTGGAAAATATCTAAAATAGCTTACTATATGTTTCACCACATTTTGAGAACCCAAAACAAAAAAAAGATATATTTTAAGTCATCTAACGTTGAAATAAAGTTCGAGATATAAAAAAATTTTTTTGTGAAAACAATGGAATGCTTTATATGTAAATAAAAAAGTTATGCATTTTATTTTTTAATTGTTTTGAAGACATCTAAAACACATATTATAGCGAGATTTCCCTAGCTCTCTCCGTCAAGAGATTTCATGTGCACGCCATGTGTACCCCATCTCTCTCGTTCTCTTTCTCCACGCCACTCTTTTGCTCTCTCTCCCTCAAATTCTCTAACTCCCCCTCCTCTTCTATCTCCACCCATTCACATTCTCTCTCCTCCACTTCATATAATTTAATTAGGGTAAATCATACATTAATGTCATTTATAAGATTTGAAAATTGGAGGCTATATTTTTTCTTTTAGAATTACTTTTGGAAAGGTAGTATGTACATTATGACTTTCCATATTTTTAGTGTGCATCGCCATAAAAAATTTAATTCAAAATAATATTACTCTATAAAAAGTATGTATGTATGTATGTATACAAGATTATTAACTGATTTTATTATTTTAAAATATCATGTGTCGAGATGACGAATTTCTTTCCATTTTTTATACACCTTAAAATGAGACTTATATAAATCGATATTTTTTGATAATATTAACATTGTTGAAATACAAAAATATACTTGTGATTTTAGCTTGATTATTAACCATATCTTCTATATTGTTGAAATCTGAGAACGTGTGCGGATGTAGATTTCAACTGATATAGCGACAAATAGTATACTAATATATTTGTATCCGTTTGGATATCTAAAATATTTTTCTTATATAGATTTTTAAAATTCAATGAAAGATCATGCGATACATAATTATAATGAAAAGTGCTTCATAAGTATGTTACATGTGTAACTGAACAATGTTGATGGGTGTATATGGTTGTGCCAAAATGATATTTTTGATTGGAAATATATTGCATGATATTATCCAAGCTGTCATGCAATACTAACTTAGACTTTAGTGTTGTCATTTAATTTGTACATATTTATTTTTGCTTTATGTTATATTTTGATGAACTTTGTTATTTCAATATTCATAACATATGAAGCTAACATCTAATACTTATACCTACAGTTGCTTACAATTATTTTTATATCTTATAATGCTAAGAAAAGTGATAAATTTAGGTTTAATCACATCAATTGTTCTAACAAATAAATCTCAGCAGCAAGCGCGAAACTGGGACCAGGAGCGACGTGCACTCGTTTGTCCCGTAGAAATGGCCAACGCCACGGAGCGCGCCATCCGCCGGAAGCGGAAGCGCGACGCTAAACCCTCGCGAACCCCTTCCTTCCCCCGGAGCAACAAGAAGAATCACCACCCCAAGCCCCAGAGGCGCCCCATTCCCGCACCCTCGAACCCCAACCTCACCCCTCTCGGCGACAACGCCCTCCTCGAAGCCAAAGCTCCAACACATAATACTAAGAAGCAGAAGAAGGATCAGTCGAAGGTCGCCTCAAAAAGGAGGAGCCGCTGCTCGTCTCCGCGCTTCCCGCCACCCAGCAGCTCCGCTTCTTCCTCGGGGCCTTCCAGTCCGCCGGGGGCTTCCGGCTCTCCCTCCCTCGAGCTCGAGGCCTTCAAAGGTTTAATCTTTTCTCTCTCTTTTTAAAGTTATTTCGTTTGGTTATGCTGTTTTTTAGATGGATTTGTCGCGTGCAGAGTCGTCCTTCGTGGAACTCAGTGTAGACGCAAGTCAGGATGCGGGGGATCTGTGTAGGCATGTCAGGGGACAGTTCGGAAGGTCGTGGAAGGAGGAGCTTTGTTCTGGGGAGGCGATGGAGGGGACGATCCAACCCGGGAGCCCCGCGGTGCTTGTCGTCTGCGCGTCGGCGATTAGGGCTTTGGAGCTCCTAAGGTGCAATGTGATCTGTATTGGGACTGGTTGAAATGCTCAGAAAACATCGTCCTTGTTTTCTCTTCCGATTTTATTAATCTTTATCACGCTTTAATTGCTGTCTGTAAGATTGATGGTTTGTTGAATGCATGAGATGACTCTATATATAATAAGTGGATTTAATTGACGTCTTTTTAATTTTTAACAGGGGATTGAGAAAACTGACTAGAGATTGTAAACCGGCGAAGTTATTTGCTAAGCATATGAAGGTGGATGAGCAGGTTATTTCCTATGCTCTTAATGCACCACATGTCTAGCTGTTGATTGCTTGTGACGGACATTGTCACCGTAATTATGTGCTATTTTAGTATTATAGCTGATGTAACATAATAACATAATATCTTAATTGCAAATCAATAGTTCTGTTGTACTCATGGAAAAGCATATGCAAGTTTATATAAATGAGGGAATGGCTGGAAAACTTTATATGTTCTGTGGGCATGCTTTATTTTAATAGGAGAAGAATTTGATAATGTTAGAAAATAGGAGGCAGAAGCGGAATCAGAAATAAAGATAAAGAAATTGAAGAACACAAAGATTTAACGTGGAACCCTACTCCTTAAAGAGCGGGATGAAACCACGGGAGAAGCTCTCAAAGGGGCATATGCTTCATTGCTTTTTCTCAATGGACACAGGAGGTCTGGGGCTCCTTATATAGCCTCTACATAGCCTCCAAGTCCCACCACTGGTAGATGTGGGACTAAACTCTGGATGGGACATGTGACACATATAACAAATACTCCAACAGATAAGATTCATAACTTTCCGATTCGTCTCAGTTCATAACTTCATATGCACGAGTTTCAGGTTACTTATATGGGACTAAACATGAAGAACAGACATATAGCCATGGACATTGATATGAGCAGCCCATCTACCTGGTAGATTTAATAATATATGTTTCTCAACATCGTTCTTCAGAAATAAACTATAGCTAATGATTGAGGATATAATAAATCTTTTGTCCTCATGTAGGATTTAACTTTTACCAATTATGATTTGCACCTCCAAGAATCCTAACAATGACATCTATTCCATTTCTGTAGTGGGCAACTACTATATTATACATGTGATGTATATTTATTATAACCACATTGTGTCAGCAGTGGATTGGCTACCGACCTCCAATATTGAGTTTTTTTTTTCAAACAAACTTGTAATAACCGAAGATTAACCAATTTTTGGCTTTATTCATGCAGGTTCAATTTCTAAAAAATAGAGTGAACATTGCTAGTGGTACACCAAGCAGGTAACTTTTTTTTTGTATTTCTGTATTTGTTTACTTCCTAATATGAATTTTTTGTGTCGCAATATTTGAAGTTGCCATGTTTCTCATTTTCAGTCCTCAAATATTTGTGGATATCAAGTCTAAAGTAAAGCTTACAAATTGCCAACCATTGTGTTCAATGGGAATTGTTATGTGTTGGGTGGAAATCATTGTTGGCAATCTTGTCTATGTGAGTCTCTTTGTCCTTCTTGGAGGGATGATTTTGACGATTTGGGGGGGGGGGGGGGGGTTGCACTGGCGTGGTGGGTTGTTTGGGTGGTGGTCTACCTAGTCTTGGTGGGGAGGACTGCTATGTGATGGCATCAACAATGATTGTGGTGTCTTTCACCAATGGGTGTGTCAAGGGAGGGTGATTAAATCTTAAATCGTAGGGTGGTTGGAAAGGGAAGGGGCTAAAGAGAAAGAAGGGTTGTATGGTAAAGCGAGATTGAACCGGGGTATGGATATGCATGTATGTTTGCGCACAATTTTGCCATTTGGAAGAGGAAAAGAGGGTCCAATTTTCGGTGGATGAACTGAGGTTACTCAATGGTTTGATGGTCTTTGGACCTCTGGTTGGTGATAGGGAAAAAGAAACTTTGTGCCATTGCCACGAGAAAGAGGGGCGACATGTTGTTTTTTTTGAATCCATAATAGGTGGAAACACACGTAGGTGTCCGCTCCATTAAATTATAAAAAATGATGACAACAACCAGGACTCGAGGAGACCCCGAGCATGGTGGACTACATTCTCAACATAAAACCTCTCTGAGAGGAAAATTACACCATTCCTCGCAAGCCATAATGCCCATAAGCCCACAATCGGCACTATTCTCTCCACATTTGAAGGGAATCGAGAGTTGAGGAGGGACTACCAGAAAGGCGACATGCTGTTATGATTAATCCAAGCCACATCCAACATCCGCCAAAAATCTTTCGCATTTTCACAATCAAGAAACAAGTGCTCAGCAAACTCTAAACATCGACCTACATAGAAAATAAGAGTTATCCTCTGAGTGAAAGATGTGAGCCCACCTCTCCCTTGTGTAGCTTCCCATGTCTTAGGAGCCACAAGAATACTCTAATGCGTGCCGAAATTTTCAACTCCCAAATCATCCTACAATCCGTAACATCCTCTTGAAGCGGTTTCGTTCCCCTGATCAGCAGGTTGTATTCTTGACAGTGAAATCGCCTTCTCTGCACACCAAGCGGTCACTGCTAATAGTGGAGCCCTCAGTCTTAGATAAAGATTCCATCAAATACATAAAATCTTACATACGTCATTCAGAGAAGTGCCTGTGAAGGCGGGTATCCATACACCATTAACCCAATAATCAACAACACGAGCATTCTTGTCAGCTGCCAAAGTAAAAAAAAAACATGAGAAGCGGGAAGCCAGAGGTCCGTCTCTCATCCAATCGTCAGCCCTGAACGAAAAATCACAGCCATCACCTAAACGCGGACGGAAGAGATGGGAAAGATCCTGGAGAATCACACGAATACCCTTCCACAATGCTAACTCAAATTGCACAAGACGAAAACCACTAACAGAGTGCACGTAAGCGCACGGTTCATCAATAGATACTGTATATGAATCTACAACGTACGTCCTCCTTGTTGCCTCAAATTCTCATTCAGTATAAGTGCACGGTTCATCAACTCCAATCTCCGCATACCGACTCCCCCATCCTCCTTGGGCAGTGTAAATGTCTCCCAATCCACAAGATGCATAGCATGGCCATCTCCACCGGTCCTACCCCCAAAAAAGTCTCCTCATAATCTTCTCAAGCCAATTGTGAACCACAACTGAAAGAAGTCTCGTTGATATAAAGAAAATTGGGATTGCCGTCAAGATTGCCCTAACCAGAACTTGACGGCCACTACGTGAAAGGAAAGAGCCATTCCATCCCGCCAGCTTCCTTTCCAACTTCTCCACTAATGGGAGTTAGTCCGAAAGATGAAGACGACCATAACCCAATGGTAGCCCCAGGTATCTAATCACCTCGGACTGCAAGAGCACCCCAACTCCAAACTACACGCTTCCACCTCCTCCTCCAATAGGCCAAAGGGGATCATGCTTGACTTTTCTCTGTTGAGCTTAAGACCAGAGAGCTCTCCAAGATCTTCAAAACCAACGACATTCGCCTCACCTCAGTTTCCTTGCCCTCGATAAAAAATATAGTATCATGTGCATATTGGAGAACCAGAAGGGAGATGTCTCCCAAAGAATAACCCGTCGTGAAGCCACGTGCCACTACCTGATTCACCATACAAGGTAAAACATCCACCGCCAAGACGAAGAGGAGTAGGCCAAAGGGGAACCCCGACGACCCCTGATGCAGAAAAAGAATTTTGCGACGGCGGAAAATAAATTTTGTTGGTGGATTTTCGGAGGAAGAAGAAATTGGAGGGGAGAAGGAGAGAAGTTGCGCCTATTGCGCGAGATTCGAGGGAGAAGAAATGCACAGATCGCGTGGGAGAAGGAGAAGGGAGAGGAGAGAGAGAGATAAATCTCTAACTTTTATATCAATTGAACTGAACTAAAACAATAGCCTATCATCCCTTTATATAGGAGGGATGAGGTTACAAAAATAGAAATTCCAATCCAAATTCAAACTAATTATCCTAATTTGACTCTAATCGACTAACTAAATTTGAAATTCAAAATTAACTACTTGGAGATCACATGCGATCTCTTTTATTTAAATAAAATTACGGCGACTCAAATAAACAAAAATAAATTAACGGATAAAAAGTAAAAAAATATGGCCCTATTTATCCGTTTCACGCTGCATCAATTCTCCTCCGCTTGAAAAATTCATCTCCCGACGAATTGCAGGATCTGCAGGCTTGGATGTTGATAAGTTTAAATCAGCGTTCTCGATCATCCCATGGAAGAACTGCTGCGGAGCAAATGGTGGAATCCATGCGTGCGTGGCGCGAATGTTGGAGACGTTGGCTTCGTGACGGAAGAGCTTGTGTGGCGCAAATGCGGGCGCTCATCCGGGTTTCGTCCCCTTGATATGGTGCTTGAAGAACTGGTGGGGCATCTTCATTTCGTGCTTCATCGTCGTTGGAGGCTCCATAGCAAAGCAATAGCACAAGTAGAGTAGAGGGGGAGATGTGGCCAATGAATTAAGCCATGGGGCCTTTAAATAGGTGAAACCCATGATCCTAATCCTAGTTGGATAAGGAAGCCTCCCAAATTTCTTTCTTTCAGCACTCCTCTTTAAATATTTCTGCAGCAGGGGGGTGGGTTGCAGTTTTCGTACCCCTTCAATTAAATAAATCTTGTAAGAGGAGCTTTTGAATTTCCCCTTTGAATAAAAACTTTTGCATGGGGGAACTTTCCTGCAATTTTTCCAAATTAACTTCCAATCCCAAATTTTATGGGATTCGATTCCCGTGGATACGGAGCCCCCTATTAGGGTTCTTTTCCTTTGAATGCTCGGTAACCGTGGCACCACTCGCAAGGGCGCAGGCGGACCTCGTGTTTGAGGAAGTTGCGGCACGTATGGTGGTGTGGAGGGGCTGTAGCGGAGTCGGGGTGGCGCCTGTTGGTGGCGGAGGTGTCGCGGAGCATCGCGGTGCTGGCGGCTGCTGCGTGTGAGGCGCACACGGTGGTGGTGCTGGCTTCGAGTCGCGGGTTGCGGTGTTGGAAGCGGGATGTGCGATCCACGATGGGAGGGGTGGCGGCAGAAGGGGGGGCAGCGATGGAGCAGGCGGAGGTGTTGGCGGTGTTGGTGGCGGTACTGGGGTTCGCACAGGAGGAGGTGGTGAGGTTAGGGGCTCCTCTGGGCGCACAGGGGCAGCGAGAGGGGGTGTTAAGGGTGTGCGGGGGACTATGGGGGTCGGGGGGCTGTGTCGCTGGGGATGCGGGGGCGGCGAGAGAGGGCGCGGGGGGTGTAGGGGTTGCGTCGGGAGGGGTTACTGGGGGTGTGGGGTTGGAGAAAGCGGGCGCGAGGGCTGGGGCATGTACCGCAAGGGATGCAGGGGCGGAGGGGTCCAGCAAGGGAGCCACGGATGGGCCGAAGATCGATTCCTGCGGCTTTTGCGAATCTGAATATACCTGGACAGCAAGCGTTTCGTCACTTTTTTCTTCTGGAATGGCATGGACAGCGAGCAGGTCGGCGTATTCCTCCTCTGAAACAACCATGATAGCGAACAAATCATCCTTGACGTTGTTGTTTTCGCCTGACATGGCCCGGACAGGGAGCACATTGTCGTTGTTGCCTTTTCTTCCATCCACAATGATCTGAGCAGCGCACAGATCATTGTCGACGACAATATTTTGTTCGTCGTCAACTTACACCATAAAGATATCAACATCGTACCATGAGTCTATCCATTGTTGAACCTTGACGCTTGTCCGGAGGCGCTTCTTGAATTTTTGTTGACGCGAACGCGCATGTGATCCACGTGATAAGGTTGCTTGATCGAGCTTCATCCTCCAATATGCGACATGACCGTCGAATCGTGAAAACGATTCAACTTCCATGCTCTGATACCAATTGATGCAGAAAAAGAATTTTGCGACGACGTAAAATAAATTTTGTTGGTGGATTTTCGGTGGAAGAAGAAATTGGAGGGGAGAAGGAGAGAAGTCGCGCCTGTTGCGCGAGATTCGAGGGAGAAGAAATGCGCAGATCGCGTGAGAGAAGGAGAAGGGAGAGGAGAGAGAGAGAGATAAATCTCAAACTTTTATATCAATTGAATTGAACTAAAACAATAGCCTATCATCCCTTTATATAGAGATATAAAGGGATGAGGTTACAAAAATAGAAATTCCAATCCAAATTCAAACTAATTATCCTAATTTGACTCTAACCGACTAACTAAATTTGAAATTCAAAATTAACTACTTTGAGATCACATGCGATCTCTTTTATTTAAATAAAATTACGGCGACTCAAATAAACGTAAATAAAATTAACGGATAAAAGTAGAAAAATGCGGCCCTATTTATCCATTTCACGCTGCATCAACCCCCCTGCTACGGCTGGAAGGACCCACCGTCAGGACGACCATTCACTAGAATTGAGTATGATGCAGTGGCCACACACCTCTTCATCCAAGAGATCCACATGTCCGGAAACCCCCCTCTTGGCCAGGACAGATAGCAAGAAACACCAAACAACACTATCACAAGCCTTGAAGAAGTCTACTTTCCACAACACCCTCTGAACCTGTCGCTGCTGCCAGTCTGCTATAATCTCAGAGGCCGTCACCAAGCTATCACCAATTTGTCTTCCTGAGATGAAAGCGAACTGCACTGGAGAAACCAGATCATCAAGAACCACACTGAGCCTCTCAACAATAACCTTGGCAATAATCAGATAGATAGCATTAGAGAGGGTGATGGTATGGTAATCCTCAACACATTCTGACACCTCCTTCTGAAGAAGAAAATAAGAGCTTTGTTGATTTTGTTGAATCCTGCGTTACAACTTCTCAACTCCTCCAAAACTGCAAACACATCATCACCAACGACCCCAGAATTCGTTGTAGAAAAAAACAAGAAAACCATCCGGTCCAGGGGCCCCGTCGCCATTCAATGCGGAAATATCCCACTTGTATTCCTCCTTCGAGAAAGGTCTAAGCATCTGCTCACTCTGCTCAGGCAAGAGCATGGGCGTCCCCATTCCTGCCCACCTCCACGATCTCGGCACCACCATTCTCGAGAGACCGCGAAAGTAGTTCACTAGTGCCCTCCCAATCTCCTTCTCTCCCTCCACTCTTGACTCCCCCACCACCACAGCTCCGATCAGATTTCTCCTTCTCCTCCCACAGCCACCGCGTGAAAAAAAAATTGTATTTACATCACCTTCTCTAATCCACCTCTGCCTTGATCTTCGCTTCCACTCCACCGCCCTCTTCTTATCATCCAAAACAACAACCTTCATATAATCCCTTCTCTCTTTCAGCTCTTCTTCCATCAAATCTCTGGAGTCCTCTACCCTATCCAGCCTTGCAATCCCCTCCTCTGCCAACGTTTTGCTCGCCCTCCTGGTCTCCCTTACCTCTTGCTTGAACTCACTTAGCCTTTTCCTCAAGCTTACTAACTTCTGCGACAGACGGGAAGCCATCGAATCCTCTCCCTCCACTGATCGCCAATGATAGATTACCAACTCACGGGAGCCATCTTCAAGCAATCGTGCCCTCTCAAATATGAAAAGAGTGTGGGGCATCCCCACCACGTCTCAAATGAGTGGTGAATGATCAGATCCAGATCTCAGCCTCGAGGAAACACCATATACGCGGAACAACTGCAACACCTCAGGTAAAATCAAGAAGCGATCTAACCTTGATCGAGACCCAAAATTTCTTCAAGTGTACTTGGTGTCAACTGCATCAAGAACCTCCAACTGCAAGTCTCCAACCAACTCCATAAAGCTTATGATCCTGGATCCTGTCCCCCCCCAGCCCTGGTCTGTCAGTAGAGAACATCGTGATGTTGAAATCACCGACCACGGCCCAGGCTGCATCATGGAACGCCTCTCTCACATCCTGCAACTCTGTCCAGAGGCTTCCACGAAGCGAGTGATCATTTGGTCCATACTTCATAGACACGGGATATCACTAATATGGAGCCCAAACGCTTGATGAGAAGCTCAACCGTTAGCACAAAAATGTCCCTTCTCTCTGACATAGATTCGAACATATCCCCATCCCAAGCACCACCACCACCACAAGCACTTCCCACAACATTAAGCACTGAAAAATTGTTTACGCGCTTCAATCCGATATACTTCTACAACTAGTCTGGGCAATCACTTAGCTTCGTCTTCTGCAGAAAAATGACATCCGCCGTCCAATCATTCAGAAGAGATCCCACATATCCTCTTTTCTCGGGGTTCCCCTACCCTTACGCATTCTAGGAGGTCATCTTCATTCACAAACCTCAATTCTCCTGATGATGGGGATCACACCCGCCACCTTAGCCATATTCATTTTCAATGATCCCCTGACTGAAACTTGTGATACATTGGCGGCAGGCTCCCCGCTCCTTATGGATCTCTCTTTCCGAGGTATGTAGCGTTTCCTACGGTGCTGCCCGCTGCCCCCTACATTAGACCCCTCCACGAAGCCACGTGAGGCGATCCTTGTATCTGTGTCATCGCCTTCCTCAAGATCGCCCACCACTTCACCAATCTGCGACGTCAAACCGGCGTCCCTGTCGCTCCCTAAAAGAGGTGCTTCTGGAACAAAGAAACACCTTAAGTCCACTGATAGCATCCCAATACTACTGCAAACCATCAGAGGAGGAAGATCTGGAGGGATGCATCTGACGCAGCCTGGTCGTGTTCGTTCCCCTGAGGGTTCAAGTGAATGTCGAGAGGTGAGAAAGACCTCTCTGATTCTGGTTCAAGAGTAGCACGCCATTAGCGGAGGTAGCTTTGTGCGAATTCAGAAAAAGATGACTGAACGTATCTGGAGAGGTGTGTTCGATTGGATCCATGGTGGATGGTCCATGCACTTCAGACGTCCGGGGCAATGGGTCAAATATTCATGAA
Organism: Ottelia alismoides; assembly: GCA_037367405.1. Lineage (NCBI taxonomy): Eukaryota > Viridiplantae > Streptophyta > Magnoliopsida > Alismatales > Hydrocharitaceae > Ottelia > Ottelia alismoides. The sequence continues at coordinate 406,684 of JAZKJV010000655.1, read as the reverse complement.
TCCCCACTCTCACCAAACTTTGGGTCCAAGACAAAAGGAGGATCTGGATCCGGTTCACGTGCGTCCAATCCAAAGTGGACCCTTTTGAGATCACGATCAACCGAGACTCCAACCATTGCAACAATTTGAAAAGGATTGGTGTTTAATATTCCCACCTCCTTCGCCTTAAACCCCACAATAACCGATAATGATGTTGCTTCGTTAATTGCGCTAGGATCTCTGGCATTGATGAGGTCTAGATCTTTCGCCTCCCCACTACATCTTCGCCGCATGCGGTGGCGGAGGTGGAAGCACCTCCTCAAGAGAAATCTGAAAATGTGCTCGCCCCACCCCGAGGAGCAGGTGATCTGGTGACCGACCCCTTGTCCAAATCGCAACTGTCAGCACTGCCGCATCCGCTGTCGGCAGCAGACCGTCTGAGAGCAAAACCAGACCCTCTCCAACACATGCAAATAACTCTCTCAAGCTTCCCTCTGACCTCGAGAGGCAATGCACTCCCCGCAGATGTAGAACAAAACGAACGGGAGTCATCTCTCCATCAATGAACTGCGGCCTCTTCCATGATGTTTTCATATCACCCCCACCAGCCAGGAGTGTACCAACATCTCTGGCCAAGAGCCCACGCACACGAAGCAACCCGAGAGAAAGCCCATCGACATCGCCCTTGAAGGTCTCCCCCATGAATGAAGAAACTTCTGCGGCAACCACCTCTGAAGGTCCGTTCATTCTACCAATCAGAATACCACTTACTGGCACCTCAAAGGGACAACGAGGCCCCTCTATGACCACTTCTGCAAAAGAACGTCCTCCCGGAACGACCATCGCTGATGCAGCGTGGAACCAACGGATAGGGCCCAATATTTATCTAATTTTATTGGTCAATTTTATTTACGTTTATTTAAATTGTCGTGTCTTTAATTAAATAAATGAGATCGCCTGTGATCTCAATAAATCCGTTAGAGATTTTTGAAACTCAAATTAGGTAGTTAGTCGGTTAATTAATTAGAGTCATTTTAGGATAGTTGGTTGTCAATTTAAAATTTGTTTTCCATTTTTGTAATCCCATCCCTCCTATATAAAGGGATGGTGGTCCATTGTTTTTAAACAGTTCAGTATTTATAAAAATTGAGATTTTATCTCTATCTCCTCTCTCTCTCTCTCTCTCCTACGCGTTCTTCGCGGTCTTCTTCCCCAAAGTCCCTCGTGTTCCCGACGAGCCGTCTTCTTCTCAACCCCTCCATTATTCTTCCACCAAAAATTCCACAAAATATTATTTTCCCGTCGACGCCAAAATCCAATTTGCATCAATTGGTATCAGAGCATGGCATCTAGATCGTCCTCACGATCTGGCGATCCATCCAGACGGTCGCACGGAAAATCCAACGGATCCCGCTCCAATGACCGTACATGGCGTGCCAAGGTTAGACAAACATTATCAAATATGAGCCAAATTTGTGCTGATATGCAAGTAGTGACATCCCAGATGCGAGATACATTGAACGTTGCGATAACACGCCAGCTTGAGGAAAATGTCGCCAAACCGAAGTCTCCAAGCACCGAACCCGAAGTTGAAGACGAAGATCTAGCCGTCAACGACGAAACGGCCGCTGTCCAAACCGTTTCAGGGGAGAAAAATGCCGAAACACCTGTTGTCCAGGACGTTTTAGATCAGCCGCCATCGCCGAAATCACCTCCGATGCCGGTTCCAACATCACTACTGGCCGGCCTTGGCAGCCCCGCACCCTCGGGCCCCCTTCCCGCAACCACGACGCCCCCCCTAGCCTCGTCAGACCCCTCCACGATCTCCCCCCTAACCCTGACAGCACCAACCGCAACCCCTGCGCGGCAACCCCCAACCCCAACACCTTCTCCCATCGCTACGCCACCACCAACGCCCCCCTTCGCCGCCACCCCCTCAATTCCAACCCCAGTCCCGCCACCCACCAACCTCGTGCCCCCAGCGGCCCCAGCCCCGGCGCTGCCATCCCTCGCCCCCGCCCCTTCACAAACCCCTCCCCGCAGCCCCTGGTACCGCCTGACCCCCCCAGCGACCTCCCACAGGTCGCCCCTTCACGACCTCCACATCACCGCGCGCCGCCTCCAGCACGGATACCCGCGCGATTGCCCTTGCGCCCTCGCGCGCAGCTACTCGACCGCGAACCCCAGCCCGTGTCGCCCGGTTCGGCGCCGCCCTTGGATCCCGAGGCCACGCCGCTGCCAACGCCAAGAGGAAGCCCTAGACACGTTTCCTAAGGGGATCGAATCCCGCCAATTGAGGGCTGAAAGGTTAAATTGGGTTAATTACAGGAAGACCCCTACTCCCACAAGTTTTTATCAAGATAATTATTTGGAGGAATTATGCCATGACTACAACTTAAGTGAAGGGGTATGAAAATTGCGGAGGCGCCCTCCAATTGGAAAGAACTACAAACGTAATGTTGAAAAAGATCTAATTGCAGGCTACAATTTCAAAGATGATTTCTCCAACGACGCATCTAGATCAAGCAATTCGTCGGGAGGAATTTTTAAAAGCGGAGGAGAGTTGATGCAGCGTGGAATCAACGGATAGGGCCCAATATTTATCTAATTTTATTGGTCAATTTTATTTACGTTTATTTAAATTGTTGTGTCTTTAATTAAATAAATGAGATCGCCTGTGATCTCAATAAATCCGTTGGAGATTTTTGAAACTCAAATTAGGTAGTTAGTCGGTTAATTAGTTAGAGTCATTTTAGGATAGTTGGTTGTCAATTTAAAATTTGTTTTCCATTTTTGTAATCCCATCCCTCCTATATAAAGGGATGGTGGTCCATTGTTTTTAAACAGTTCAGTATTTATAAAAATTGAGATTTTATCTCTATCTCCTTCTCTCTCTCTCTCCCACGCGTTCTTCGCGGTCTTCTTCCCCAAAGTCCCTCGTGTTCCCGACGAGCTGTCTTCTTCTCAACCCCTCCATTATTCTCACCAAAAATTCCATAAAATATTATTTTCCCGTCGACGCCAAAATCCAATTTGCATCAACTGCCATCCCATGCTTCAGCAAAAGCTTTCAAGCGCTTATAGCCTCTGACGCCACTTTTCCACGATCATCTGTGCAAATCTCAACGAGCGGACATCATGACTTTCTGCAATCGGAACTTCAATGGCCAACTCCGCCGCACGCGAAGCAACGAACCTCAACCATACAACAAGCCGTCCGATGGCCTAACAACTCACACTGAAAGCATTGTGAACCTCTTCGAGTAACCTTCCTCCTATTGGTGACCGCCTTCCAACCGTCTTTATCGTTGGGATCAATCTGCCCATGACCCTTTGCCCGTGACATGTGGTTGTAAGTGGGGGATGACAAGAGATGTTGGGGTGGCCTCAACTGGGAGAGGTAGAGTGCAACAATGGAAGGTTGGTGGTTGAATATATCATGCAAGGTCAGTGGTGGACCATGGGCCAAGTGAGGATGTTTAGGGGTGAGATCCGCTACAAAGTCTGTGGGGGGAAGAGAAGGTTTAAAGTTTTGTGATCGGGGGGTGGGTGGGGGGGAATGGTTCTCAATGATGATCATGATTTGGAGTTGGAATATGAGGGCATGGGGGATGATGAAGAGATATTTGGGAAGATACTAACTTGAGTGACTATTGTCTATGAGATGCGTCTTGAATCCTGTGAAGTAAGAGTGTAGGGGTAGGTTAACAACACTCATGTGTCTTGGTGCTTTTCTGGCAAAGATTTATATTGATAAATTTGATGACCAATCATTGGCTTGGAGGAACAACATGTTTGACTTGATGAGATCTTTAGAGAGCAGATGGAAGGAGATTGGAGCTATGAATAGAGTTCGAAGGGAAGGGGTAGTGGGAACATATCCATAGTTGAGATTGGAGATATGCTTGATGAGCTCTGTTTGGTTGATTATTAATGGCATGGATATGGTATAATCATCAATATATGCTTTCTCGATCGAGAATCGACGAGTTATTGCTTCGATTGGGCTTATTAAGGCCTCTTCGATTGCTTTCATTACTATAAGATCGAGTCTATTCTTGGACCACCATTTGTTGATCGATGCATCTGATGACGTGGATTGACGAGCTTGCACTTCAAAATTCGAGAGGGCATGGTTGGTTGAGCTGGATTTTCATTGGTTGGTGAATGAGAATTGGAGTGTCTCGACTTTTGTTTGTTGTGGTCATTTGCTAGCTAGATTGAAGTCTTTGAGGCTCTACATGATCAAGTACATGAGCTCTTTGAAGTGGTGTGGGAGGCAACTTTTGATCCTTGAAGTAGGGGGGTCATTAGATGTGATGGATTTGTGGTGTCTTTGACAAAGAATTCGGGGATCTTGTTAGCAACGATATGCTATAGATGGTTGTGGAGTTCTCATGTGGAAACTCAAGATGTGAGAGAGTGAACATGTTCTTCATATCCCTTTTACTAGTCCTTATGTCAAAGCATGATACAAGATCTGTTTGTCGAGAAGTGTTGGAAGAAATAATATATGTGTTTATTCCAGGGAACCCTAGGCTCTCTTATATAGAAGAGAGACCTATGTGTAAATTACATAAGATAGACATAAAGAAATAAAATACCCAAGAAGGTACATAGGAACATAGAAATATCTCTACACTCCCCCTCAAGCTGGAGCATAGATGTCAATCATGCTCAGCTTGGACGAACACTTCTGAAACGACCCCTTGAGTAATGTCTTGGTAAAGATATCTGTTGTTTGCTCTCCTGAACTAACATGAGAGGTAGAAATCAAACCCTTCTGAATCATGTCTTTAGTATAATGGCAGTCTACCTCAATATGTTTCGTTCTCTAATGGAATGCGGGATTGTTTGCAATGAATAAAGCAGCTTGATTATCACAGTGTAACTGCATTGGTAGAGAGACATCTACATGCAAATCTGCTGACACTGCTCGAACCCACGCCATTTCTGTACTTGCCTACGCCATAACCCTATACTCAGATTCGGTACTTGACCTAGCCACAACTGTTTGTTTCTTGCTTTTCCAAGAAACAAGAGAACTACCAACAAATATTGCAAAGCCTAAAGTAGACTTCTTATCTTTAAGGCATCCCGCAGTCTGTTCTTCTTAGCAAAGTATAGTAAAGAAGGTATCATGGTGCATAAACTCTTGCTAAATACATTTTTATATAATTAGATGTCGGAAAAACTTTTGTGAACTTGCAGTTGCCATATTTTCTTGTAGGTTGTTTGAATCCTATGATAGGATGTTCTCTACTTGTTTGATTTTATTCATTAACCTTTTTTGATGAAAATTATTATTTAACAAAATAAGAACATTGCAAAGGGGGTATTTACATGCATTCCCCATTATTCATTCGATATCATGCGTATACTATACATTTCTGAAAAATTTACATGCACGGATTAACTTGGTTCATGGTCTCTTAATTAGCTAAATGAATTCTGAACCCATCCTGGCTCGACTTGGCCTACAAAATCTCTGCATTATCATCTCAAGGTGACGACAAATATGAACAGAAAGAAGACACGATAAATCCAAAATTGCCACGAGCATGACCTTTATAAACACCAGTTGTCTACCATGCAACATGGTGACCACCTTCCAACCGAAAAGCTTTCTCTCCATCTTATCAATGATAGCTACCCAATCACTATTCTAAGTATGCTACTAGTTAAAGGCAACTCAAGGTCGCGGATCGACAGAGACCCACACTATGTACCTAATTCCTCACCACAGGACAATGCGCCTGCTTCTGATAGGCCAAGAGGGATAGCGTTCGACTTGCTTAGATTAAGAACGAGGTCTGAAAGTTCATCAAAAATCTATGGAGTCACAACCATCCCTCTGGCTGCCCCCTATCACCTTTAATAAAGAAAACAGTGTCATGTGCTTATCGAAGGAGAGGAACGGAGATACTGCTCGTGATCACACCCTGCTGCATCACATGTTCAACCATACAAGCCAAGACATCTGCAACAATAACAAAAAAGTATAGGAGCAAGGGAGTAGCGCTATCTCATGCCCCACTGTGGCTGACCCCCCCCTCAGGGTGACCGTGGACAAGGGCTAACTAAGATGTCATTATGATGCATCTTTTAATCCATCTAATCTAAACATCTGGGAATCCCCACCTCACCAATGTTGTCCATAGAAAATGCCAATTTACTCTATCGTAAGCCTTTGAGAAATCCACCTTCCATAGAATGTTGTTCATATGTCGTCTTTTCCAATCTGTTATGACTTTGGTGGCCACAACCAAGCTTTTTTTCCATAAGGGCCACAACCAAGCTGTCACAAATCTATCCTCCTCGTATGAGTGCCGATTGGAGTTGGGAAATATGTAGTCCATGATCATGCTTAATCTGTTCGCCAGAACCTTTGCAATCACCAATTATATAGCATTAAAGAGGGCAATCGACGGTAAGTCCTCCACCCTTTCAAACACCTTGTTTTTCGGGAATAGAACAATGAGAGCTTTATTAATCCTGTCGAAACCAGCACGCATCATTACCTCCTGCAAACTCTTCCAGTACATCCACTACCTCTCTCAACCACAATCCAAAATTCCTCGAAAAAGAAAACAGGGAAGCCATCTGGTAGGGGCGCCCATCTGCATTCAAGTTCCAAGTTACGACTTTAACCTCCTCCATCGTAAAGCTTTAAATCAAATGGCTTGCATGCTGCTTTGAAAGATGCGCCGTCCCCAAACCAACCCACCTCCATGTTCTACCATCAGCTCTTCGAGATAAATCACGGAACTGTTCTGCAACCGCTAGTCCAATATCACGATCGCCCCCACCGCCTACCATTCACCACTACAAATCGAATCAAATTATGACGACATCTTTCACTTGCAATCCTATGGAAGTACTTAGTATCAAGATGAAAGGCGGAACGAGACGTTTTCCCTGGAAGCGAGGCGAGGCGTAGCCTCAAGGCGTTCGAGGCGTCAGCCTCAGTTTGTATAGGAAAATAATTACAAAATGTATAATAAATATATTTATTGGTGAAATAAATATATGATGATATTATGAAGATCAGGCCATGAAAAAAAGGATATGTCAATGCCATAAACCTTTCTACTAAATTTCTGCCCAGTCAAAAGGAAATCATTGGCTATCACTAATATATTTATTAAAAAGGGATTGTCTATAGTTGTCATTAAAGATATCCAAGTTGTTGATATGAATCATATGATTGAATTTTAACCGCATATTCTACCGAACCCATATGAAGAACGGTTCGGTGTCCCCTTGTGCCACCATACCCTACAGGTACGAGGGTCTCGTTGTCCGGTCAACGAGCCTGGAGTTGGGGGGGGGGGCTAGGGAGGCCCAATTTCCCCCATGCGGGGGTTGCAGGGGTAGCGCCCCCGTCCCAAATTTTTTTCTTATACGGGTATTCGAATTCGCACATTGTTTTTTATATGTTTAAGGGTGTAATAGTAAGAGTTCACTGAAATAATTGGACATGTTAATGGTAAATATGAATATGAAGAGGTCAAATTTAAGCATTCATCTTGCATAAGTATGTACTCAACAACTAGGCCTTTATAAACATATGAAAATACCAATATGACTAATTATTTTCTTTAAAAAATACTTGAAAAAATTAAGAACGTCTCAGTAATCGCCTCACAACGCCTCGAGGCGCAACCGCCTCAGGGTGTTTTCCCTTCAAGGCGCTCGCCTCACAGGAAAAGGTTGAGGTGTACGCCTCAAGACCAAATGTGACCACTTCGAGGCATGATTTTTCATTCCATGCTTAGCATTTCCATCACCCTCTTTGAGCCATGTTTGCCTCGACCTCTCTTTCCGTTCGACAATGCACTTTCTGTCTTCATGCGTGATTACCTTTTGGGCTGCCTCTCTTTCTTTTAGCTCATTAACGACAAGATCTCTATCGTCTTCGATCCTGTCTAGCCAGCTCACTTCAGCCTTTGCAATCGCATGTCGAGCTCTTCTCGCGTCCCGTATTTTCTTCTTAAACAAGCAAAACCTGGAGCGCAAGGAAGCCGCCTTCTGTGCGTTGCGAGCGATGGCTGATCTAAAATATTCCATAGAGGTACAATTATCGGAAACTAGCTCTTTGAAGGTCTACTCTAGCAGTCATGCTCTCTCAAACCTGAAAAAGCTTTGATGTGTCGAACCATCACCGGAATCCCAGATCAAAGGAGTCCGATCTAGATCACGACCTAGAGGAAGCTATAAACAAAGGGAATAACTATAGCAGTTTCGACGAGGTTAGGAAATGATCAATCCGTGAACGTGAACTAGAGTTCCTCCAAGCATACCTCGTATCTGACACATCAATCGCCTCTAGTTGGAGGTCATCTATTGGTTCTGCAAACTCCAACGAACTCGAATCTTGTGCATTAAGAAGGTGAGGTCGATTTGAAGAAAGGAGAGACACATTAAAGTTGGCATCGACTAACCATGCCTTGCCAAAGAAAATCTTTCTAACGTCACAAACTTCTGTCCAGAGGTCAATCCTCTGTGCCGATAAGGAAGGCCCATATACTGATACACACATGAAACTTCCAAGTGCGACCCTGTGCAAGAATTTTGGAGAAGAACACGCGTATGTCCTTATGCTCAAAGAGAACTCTTCCAAGCAATGGATGCTCCACATGCTCTGCCACCAACATCTAACACTCTGAAATCCGAAAGGCTTCCAGTCCAGTCCCCACGGAGTTTCAAACAAAATTTGCACTTGCAGCATGCTTTGTTTCTTGTAGCATGACAATACCACAACCCCAATCTCGCAAAAGTGCACTAGTCAATCTCCTCTTCTCCGGGTCACCCAGACCTCTTAACATTCCAAGTCAAATTTCATTTAGAAACCAATTGTCTCCCGTTTTCGGGACCATGTCGGCCTTGAGCCACCCGAGTCTTTTGGACGAAAATAACTAAATTACCCATTTAAGCAACATCGACTTCGTTTTCGATATCGTTCATTTTCCCTTCATTCGCCCTCCCCAATGCAGAAGAAACATTCGAGGAGGTGCGCAAGTCACCTTCGAGTTGTTCCTAAGGCAAATGAATGTTCAAGGAGGCGTTGTGAGTCTTGTGACTGTACGCTGAGTCCAACAACCCAACAACCTTATCTAAAGCCCTCATCCAAGTAGGGACACCATTCTGTGACATACCTTCTTGAACCATAGCCAACGGATTGTTGCCCTGGACACCTTCAAGGGCATGAGCCAAAGGAGCGTCGCCTTGTGAAACACCTTCCTCGAGAGTGACCTCAGTTATGAGAGGCACCAACGAAACAAGTCCTTCCAGCTCCATGGAATCAGAACATGGCTCCAACGATTCGCAAATGGGCTGAAGAGACAAGATGGGCCCGTGCAACACCAACAGGTCGGATCTGGATCCTTGCTCAATGAGCAAATCGAATTGTGGCAGCTCCACTAAAGAGCAAGTGCGATTTGGACCCGCAGAAACCCAATTATCAAAACATACGTTACTTCGTAAAAAAAGCCAAGATCATCGTTGGGCCTCAATGCCTTGCATATTTGGGGCTTTTTGAATTTTGAAAGCGGGGAGATCCGTAATCACCTCCCCCGAAGATTTTGCCTCCAAATTCATTTCTGAAATTTCGTTTAGTAGAAGAGCGGTGGCCTCCAATGTTACAAGCTTCTTCGGCCAAACCATTGACAATGAACTTCTGACCTCACAACCTTGATCAGGCCCTGGCGACGGCAGTGGTGGGGAAACCACCCAGACCAACGACTGAAAGCGAGCTCGACCCACCATCATCGACCACCATGATTCCAATGGGAGGGCCTTCTACCCCTCTACGATAGTGATCGTGGCCTCAGGATCGAACCCCGGTTGCTTACCATTGGAGCGAATCTAAGAGGCAACACAAAGCTCCCACAGTGATGGTCTCATAGCTTCCACCATTTGAGAAAGGAATGCGACACCATAGATCCGAGCAACACACTCTCAAGAGGGCATTTCTTCTCCATCAGTGAAGCGAGGCAATCTCCAATGAAGTCCCCCTTCCAAGCATGAAGAAAGCATCATCACAATCTCCCGAGAAGAAAGTCCCCGAGCACAACACACCTTGTTTTCCACCATAACCACGTCTCCCGAAGAAGAACCACCTATATGCTACTATAGGACCAATGTTATCGAGCATATGGATGATTGACGCATAGGTGCGAACTGACGACCACACCTCCTGCAAGAGCTTGGTCCTTGGAGTGATGCTGACCGGAGGTGACTGACGACGACGCTTCTGAATCCACGGACACTCCCCCCGCCCCACAGCCAAAACAATGGGGCAGCATCGAGCATGTGAAAGCTCAATGGCCATGCACCCCACACTTGTAACACCGGTGGCCACGTTTGCGTTGAAATATAAATGTACAGCCCTCCTCTCCCTTCCCATCTCCGTGCTTGGTGAATGCTCCTCACATTCTTTTCTCCAAGATTGGTTGCCCTCCTCTCCCCTCCCATCTTCGTGTTTGGTGGCGCTCCTCACCTTCTTTTCGCCAAGATTGGTAGCCTTTCACATGCGCCTTCTCCCCTTCACGAACAACCAACTGCAGTTGATCTCTCTTATGCCGAGAGCTCTCCAAGTCTCCATCAGCAATATGGAGAAGGCTTTGATGATGATCTTGTTATTGTCGTCGTAGTGTGAGATGAATTGAAATTCCAGTGGATTGATAGGAGGAGAGAAGATGTGTTTTGGACAAGTTTCCGACCAGGAAGAGGAGGTGACTGTCAGGTGTATAGGCAGCGGCGAGACAAGTTGGACACTTGTGGTTCTTTGGATTATTGGGTGCCATAGGAACTCATTGGTGTTCAGAGCCTCCTGCAGAACGTCTTATGTAGAGAATGTGGTGCACAGTGCTATGCATTGTTGGCGATCTTGAATCACTCGGAGCATAACATTGGTTTCTTCTTAAAACTGCATATTTTAATGTGAGTGATTTTCTCCCTTAATGGACCAGACTAGATTAGTTAATATTTTTTGTTTAAAGATCAATATGGGCTAGCCATCTCCATCAATAGATGAAAAGTGATGGAGTTTATTTCTAAAAGGCATACTTTCTTACACTATCTAATTGGACTTAATCCATTCAGTACATAATAAACACTTACATCTGCTCAAACTGGCTGCATTTTATATGTTTGCTAACTATATCTAAATAAATATGATCTCATCTGCTTTCTCCTTGGGCAATACCAGTTTCTTACCTGGGAACCCTCATTATGGTTAATACTGAAAGGTTCTATTTGCTTTATACATTAACGACATCATTTTTTTAGCTTTTGTATTTTGTGCCCATTAATCTTATCACACAAATACCGCTTGAAAAATTATTTTTATAAGTGATGAGGGTAACAAACACCCCTGCAGAAGATTTTAACTGCTGGTAACATGGTTTTGGTCATCCTTTTTGTTGGATATAATCAGGATTAAGAAGTTGATAGATGTGGATGCTCTGGGTCTATCTCGCATGGCGACATTGGTGCTGGACATGCAAAGGGACGCGAAAGGATTCTCCCTCTTCACTCTTCCGCAAGTGTGGTTAGTCCTCCGCCCCCAAGTAAAAAAAAGATAACCTTGTTAGCACGGGTCGTATTCTTCACTCGTGCTTTGTTAATTTTTATACAGTGATGAATTTTGGGAGCTGTACAAGAGCCATCTCCACCAACGCCTCCTTCAAAGTGAGCTTCGTATATGCTTTTACGGTTCGACATCGGTTGCCGACTTTGAGAAGTCACTGAAATCCGCAGAATAGTGCTCTGTTTTGTCGTACCAGTTCGCATGTACACGCTTGATTATTAAGCATACAGAGTACCATAGGTTTTTTCCTGTCATTTTTTTGGAGTTCTGACCAATTTTGGCCATCATATTTAAGTAGTTGATAAGTTATTTACACTGCACTGTCTTCTGCATGTTCGTTACCTGGGAGGGTATCTTGGTAAACCGGAGTGAACTGTTATAACCAAGGTTTTAAAAATCAAATCAGACATCAAATCGGGCATGTATCAGTTTTTGATTATTATGGTCAGGCTAATGGGACCGACCTGGCGAACTGGTGATGATGTCGGCAGTTCAAAGAAATCGGAAAAAAATAAATTGTTGTATTGTTGGTTTGGTTCGTACGGTTCAACCGGGTCGAACCGGTTAGACCGATATATAATACAAATAAATATGAAAAATTGGACATCCTATCTTTCGAGGATTTGTTTACTCTTGTACTTCATAGTTTTTTCAATAAAAAATATAGCCCTATTTTTAATACAATTGCATGTGTCCCCTATATCTTTACAAAATCAATGGTAGTGATATTTTATCAGTACACTTGTGCTTCCATTTTATACCAACATAAGGATGATATTATGAATTTTTTAAGAAAATATAGGATCATTGAAATTGCTTAAAAGTTTGGGGTATAATTGTTCTAAAAAAACTCAAAAGTGCATAATAATCATATTTCATAATATATATGTGATGTAAAACATTAATAATTTTAAAACTATTTAAACTCTAATTAACAATAAGTATTGTTAATTTATTGCTACTCATAGTATGACTATGACAACGTCTTTGTTTGTTATTGTTTTAAGTGGTTAACATCATATATATATATATATAATGTGAGAAGAGAGAGGAAATGCTCATTTGGCAGGAAGGGACAAGTGATAATGAGTCCATTGGCACATGTGAAGAGAAGAGGTAAAATGATACTATACTATGGGTTAGAATGAGATTAAATTATGAATATTTCTGAAAAAGGTTGCATTTTGTTAATTTATTGGAAATTAATTTTTTTCAAAAAATGGATAGTTGAACCGATGGTTTAGTTCAATCAGTTCAATCGGGTTCATGTGGTCCAACTGGATTTTGACCGATTTTTATTTTTTAAATAAAAATCGGGTGGTTGAACCGTTTTTTCTCCGATTCTTAGTTTAATTGGTTCTGATTTGGTTTGATTTTTAAAACCTTGATTATAATATCGTTTTCACTTGTCACTGTCTCAGACAACCCGATGTAGCAATCAAGATTAGAGTAAGTGGCTCGATCATGATCTCTGCTCTTTAAATTCAACTGATATGATTTTTGGTCTGAGATCCCAATTGCTTGTTTTGATAGGCCAACTAGAATGAACCTGTGTTCAACTGGGACATGATGTAGACGTTAAGCCATAAGTTAGCGGTTGCACCAATCTTTTAAACACTATCATTATTCAAAATATACCAGTGGATCCAGGAATGTGCATATGAACCCAAACAATCTAGCCAATGGACTTGATTCAAGTCACGTGTTGTCATCAATAATACTTTAGTCAGCTTTCGCCCAATCAATCCAGAAAGAATTATGGCATTCTAAGATAAATGTATATAAAAAAACAACTATGAAGAATTTCATTTAATAATGTGCAGCCTAAGCATAGGTAGACCCTCTAAACCAAAATACTCTGAAACCTGAAAGGCACGGCATACTGCCTTGAAACAACCATACAACTATTCCACGTTATTCCAGCCATGAATATCCATCACATGTATAGAACAAACCCCCCCCAAAACATCCTCATAACAGAACTCAAAAATCCGATTTTTCACTATGCAAAGTATAGGAAGCCAATCTAATCAATCAGATGGAACAGATTGATCTTTTCTGTTTTCCTGCACAAGCTGTGTAAATTAGCCTTGGCAGCATGTTTTTTTTGCTGTTTGTTTTGCTTCGTCGGAGCTGTTGCTGTGAAGGGTAACTCTGTGAAGTGATAGTTCAGCTTTGTATGAATCTGAATTAAGGACCTTTCTGCTCACGTTTTTATAAATCTCCTTGATCACGATCTCAAATGCGGCCTTCACGTTTGTGGAGTCCAGCGCTGAAGTCTCCATGAAGAAGAGCCCGCGCTCTTCCGCAAGGGCTTTTCCCTCTTCCACCGAAACATCCCTGATGTTATCCAGGTCACATTTGTTTCCCACTAGCATCCTCACGACAGTCGTGTCCGAGTGTGCTACAAATGCAAACAATATGAAAATGTTATCTCCAACAACATTCTGAAGTAAATTATGGCACCAGACGCAAAAATGATATGGTTGTCATGACTAAGATAATATATTTCTGAATCAAAAATATGCAAGGGACTAGCACTCTCTAAGAACCAAAAATAATTTGCACTAGGGAAGTATATGGGCAGGAACCGCCAGTTCAGTAGCAAGTAGATCCCCTAACCCATGCAAAGAACATATTTGACGCATTTTTTTGGTTTAGTTAAAATTCCAATGTTCTAAGGCCCATGTCTGAGTAATCGACTGCTGCATATTGCAGTGATTTCAACTAGAGGTACCACTCATCCAAAAGTCACAATGGGTTTATTTGCAATATCATCTGCTTCATAATTGATTTTTTTGTCATGCCAAATCCTTTTTGCCATTCCAAAGTACTCAATTCATAGAATTTTTTTTTAATAAAATCTTCAAAAATCATTTGCACCTAAGCATGGCATAGGTTATTATACTGAACTGTAATATAGTATGAACGTTAGGTATGATTAATGTTCTTTTTAATAAACTAATCTTTAGTTTTTTTATAATCCATGATTTCTTACATCCAATAAATCTGGAAGAATGCTAAGAGAGCCCATAGAGCATCACCTCAAGCAATGCCATGCTATTTGTGAGATTCCAAATGTATCCTCTATCAAAGTCAGGGGCCAACACCAGTTAGACTACAACATGATGGGCTTTCCTATGTCCGTCCACTTTTGCTACACCGATACCGCAAAGGAATGAGATGAGTTTTGGGCTCTTTTCATGCATAAGAATTCATGGTCACATGGGAGAGGGAGAACAATACTTAAGAGTTTGACAAAATATATACAAGGAACCACACAAAGCCATAGAGTGCTCACATTGTCAACTATAATTCAGATTGTTCCAGTGAAAATACAGGAAAATAACAATGCTTATGATTGTCGTGTTTCATTTGGTAAAATCACGACAAGAAATCTGCTCAATAATCGAAGGACAAAAAACACACCAATGATCTTCATGCAATTTTTCAAAGGATTTACAAGTCTGAAAAGTGATAAGAATTACCATAAACTCAAACTCCATGATCATTATTTTGGGAAACCTCCCAAATTCATCATACTTTTCATCTCTTTGACACATTGAAACTCCATTAGAAATGAATCAAGTTAAAAATCATCGTAATCACGGTTATACTCCAAAACTATCAATTTATAATGCCAATCAAGCAAGGATTCATCAAAGCAGACACAACCACGCATTTTATTGTGAGGTTGAATTTTAGTCCTTTAGACTATTAGCATTCTGTTCAATCACCATACCGTTCAAGTCATTCTTCCCTAAAATTATTACATTATTCGGTTGCCATCTAGTGCTCGTTTAACCATCATATTGCGATGGAGCATTCAGGTCGCATGTTCTATAAACAATATGGTACTCAGATTTAAACCTCAGGAATTACCATTTGTAACCCTATCGGCCAAATAATTTTCATATTATGGTCAACCAACTTCTTGACGGTAGATCACATTTTTCGAAAAAAACACAAAAAATAGAAAAATTGAGAGAAAAATCGTCACATTTTTTAAAAATGTTTCCGCTACTAATCCGAACTCGGCATGAAGTGTAGATCTGGACTTCGATTGGACTCACAGAGATTCGAACCGTTTAAAACCCTGGAACAGAGAGCGAAATGGAGATGGGGGACTTACTGTCGAGCTCCTCGAGCCATCGGGCGACGCTGTCGAAGGTGGTGCGGCGGGAGATGTCGTAGACAATGAGAGCGCCGAAGGCACCCCGATAGTATGCGGAGGTGACCGCCCGGAAGCGCTCCTGGCCGGCCGTGTCCCAGATCTGTGCCTTGACCTCCTTGCCGTCCATCTCCATGCTCTGCGTCTGGAACTCGACACCGATGGTGGCTTTGGAGTTGATGTTGAACTCGTTCCGGGCGTACCTCGACAGCAGGTTCGACTTCCCCACCGCCGAGTCCCCGATAATCACCACCTTGAACAGGTACTCCTCCACCTCCTCTTCCTCCTCCATCTCCGACCACCTCGAGAGGCTCTAAGGTCTAGGGTTTGCGGCCGCGACGATGGCGGGAGTGGGGAGTGCGGTCACCGCTCGGAGGGGGAGAGCGGTGAGCGGATCCGCGGGAGGGTGAAGGGGAGGAAGTGGTGGGAGAGGTCTTCTGCATGGCTGTGCTGTTGGTGGTGGTGTTTATTATTATTTGTTGGGTGCAGGTTATTATTATTATTATTATTATTATTATTATTATTATTATTATTATTATTTGTGATTTTTATCCAGTAGACCTTATAAACTTTTTAAATTACCTCTACGACCTTTTGCACAACGTAATTACACCATCGACCTTGTAAATTACCCCAAGAACCTCCACATGCTTCAAATAGATTACCCGGAGGGTTCAGAGCGCGGATCGTCTGCTGTAGCCCCGCCCCAGCAGAGTCTGTTGCGGCTATGGGGAGCCGCTCGATCATGATCATGATCGAGCGGTTCCCACGAATTCCCTCTGATCCGGTCCCACACACAGGGGAAATTCATGGGAACCGCTCGATCATGAACGAGCAGCTCCCCATAGCCGCAGCAGACTCTGCTGGGGCGGACTACAACAGACAATCTGCGCCCGAGGGTTCATGGGGTAAGCGTTGGCAAGTTTACGGAGTCGATGGGGGAAGTAGATTGTTTCAAAGGTTGTGGAGATAAATGACAAAGTTTACAGGGTCTGCTGGGTAAAAATCCCTTATTATTTTTATTTGTTTGGGGTGGTTGTCTGGCTATTCGAGCTGAAGAGACCGAAATGCCCTTTGCATGTCTAAATGGAAATGGTAGCTTTAAGGCATGCGGTAACAATAGAAGGGATTTTTACGCTTGTGCCCCTTTGCGTTTCTGCACATACGTTTAAACCTTTATTTTTTTACAATAAAGCTCGTACTCATATATTTTTTACAAAATTGGCAGCATTGTCATTTCTCTGTTACACGAATTCTCCTATAGTAGTTGAAATGGTGAACCATTTTATATTATTGAAAAATACTAAATAAGTAATTGTAGTGAATGCCAAACTCGAAATAATAATAATAATAATAATAATAAACTTTGGACTTGAAAGACCTATAAGCATGGGTAAAAGAATAGGGTAAATTAACCAATAAGTATTCAATATCCTCATTATCCCAATATCTTTATATAAATTTATTTCAATTAGTTTGTAATTAAAAAACATGGTTAATCTTGATATTTTCTGACCTTAAATCACATTAACCGCATATGTAAAAAAGGAGCATGTTGATTTTTCTCAGTTTGTTGCCATTTTGATTTGGCAGACACATGCACGCACACATGTAAAAAAGGAGCATGTTGCTGAGCTACAAGAAACTTGTGTGTTCATCTGTCTTAGATGAACAAGTGCAAGAAATCAAACTTTTGGAATATGTGCTAATTTTAAATTTTGAGACAAATGAATGACGGGAAGGTAATGAACAAAGATATTACATGCATCTAAATTGCATACTTCTCATCATCTCTCTATACATAGATGGATTTGGGATGGTAGATGATATAATTTCTATCTAGGAAGGGGAGGGTAAGGTCGTCATTTTGATGGAGAAAAAGACATTAGAGCAATGAGGGGAGGTGGTGGGAGAGTGATGGGAGAGAGCAAATCTAGTGTCAATTAATGATCATTAACAATGTGCGCATGTTGGGGTGTCCTCATCATTTCCATCCCTAAAAGTGCCCTTTACTTATGGTGTTCCTTTTCCCCCTTTCTTCCAAGAATAAATGCCACTTTTTATATGACAGATTTTTAATATGATTTCAATAAATAGGAGAATTCTCCTATAAATATTATTTTAATAAACCTACTCTTTTGGAGTTTTTAAAATTATTATTAATTTAATCTTAATTAAGTAAATACCAATAGAAATTGAGTATTTAAAATTTTTAGTACATTTCAACACCCCATGTGATGAAATGGGGAAGAAAGCCCAAAGCACACCTCATGTGCCAAATTGGAAGGGAGGAATTGTACTCACGATCGAAACAATTTGCCTTTATACACTCTTCAAGAAGTTGTTGTTTTAAATAACCCTCTCATATCATCGAAGTGAAGTGAATTTTATTGTATTGCCTTGCATCGTGCATTGATTTTTATAATCCTAATGAAACATTAATTACTTTTTAATTTCACGACTATGATGAGTGAAATTAACATAGTCTGGCATTGAATTTATCATTACATGGACAATTTAAAGCTTTGCATGTTGAATGAAACTATATATGTATTTTTAGGTAATCCATTGCAATCAGTCATGGATATGTGTATTTATGTTGGCACATAAAGGATATGAGGAAATGAGTTTTATTTTTTTAAGATACAGACATAAATACATCTATAGTTTTCATTTTTTCAGGATACGGATACATGTTGATTTTGTATTTTTTTCTGCAACTACAAAAATATCTATTTTTACTAAATCTATGTGTGTACATTGTAGATGCATATATTATTGTGTTTCTTATCTTGAGTGGAGATCTCCTAGAAAGGATTTCATTCATAATAAACAAGGCTTACAAAGCAGAGAGTTTTAGATTACTCACTCAAGAAGAGGATATATAGTAATAAGTCGAGAAAGTTTGAGGCAAAAAGGAAGAAAAGATGCTATTTTTTGTCAGCTTTGAGGAGGTGAGAAAGCCATCGCTATTCCTTGTGGCTTTAGACTTTGCGATTGTCAATAATCATATAAGAACTGAATTGCTTATCTGATAGTTAAGATAGAGGTCTTTGATATATTTTTAAAAATTATGTTGCATCTCTCTTTCCAAATGTGCCACAAAATAATGAAGAAGACAAGTAAGATCCATGTATTTTCTTCGTATACGAGGCCGTGACCCATGAGAGGGAGCATTGATGTCAATGAGGTTTAAGATCCTTCTTCGATCAAATGATTCGGGCTTTATTGGTAAGTTATTTAAGCCAGTTATTGTGAGCATGAAGGGTGGAGAGCGCCTTTGATGTAGTAGTGTTCTTGTTTCTTGTTATCTTGTAGAGGTTCGGACAAACTGA
Source organism: Ottelia alismoides (assembly GCA_037367405.1). Taxonomy (NCBI): domain Eukaryota; kingdom Viridiplantae; phylum Streptophyta; class Magnoliopsida; order Alismatales; family Hydrocharitaceae; genus Ottelia; species Ottelia alismoides. The sequence goes on along the minus strand of JAZKJV010000655.1, from coordinate 387,606 downwards.
CTTGGAGGATGGGATTCTTGTTTTGGTATTCCAAAGAGAAGTCCTAATACCATTTCAATGGAGAGTGGAGACATGAAATGAGGTGTAATGGAATCAAAATAAGAAAGAATTCCTTTCTATAAGGCAAAGGCTTTAGTAAGTCATTTGATTGGCAAAGAAAGTTAGAATTTTTATAATGTGTTGTCCTTATAATCTTGCACCATAACTTTGTGTCTTCATTTTGGACTTTCCACAAGAGTTTACCCATCAAGCCAATATTCAGATTAGTAAGGTTGATAATTTTTAGGATAAACATATACTTGAATATGTTATAGGGTACACATTACATAGGGAGAAAAATATATATTTTGCTTTATGATTTTAAATATCTATATCAATAATATATCCTACAAAAATGAAAACAATATCTGTATTGCATATGTATTCATAAAAAAATAAAACTCACTTCCTTACATATTTATATATGCTTAAAAGTGGATAGGATAGCAGACATACATTGGATTATCCAGTTGTGTCACTGTGATAGCGACTAATACATGTAAATGAGTGTGCAACTAATACTTAGACTTGTGTCTCTATCCTGAAAAAAATAAAAAAAAGTATTTATATCTATATCTTTATTCACAATAATTAAAATCCATATTCTTTCCTGTATCCAATATACCAAAATAAAAAAAATACATATCCATGTAAGCTGAAAAATGAAAACAATAACGGATGGATTTGAATACACACACCCGATTACATCTCTATTTTAGGGACCAACATGTAATGCTTTAAATTGTTCTTGTAATGATAGATTGAAAGTCAAAGCATGTTAAACAAATGCAAGAAAATATAGTGAAATATATTTCTCTTTGATAATATAAATGAAAAGGTTGTTTAAAAATAATAACCTTTGAAGAAGGTATAGATTCTTGCCTTCATATCCTCCTCCGTCGCCACTCGATGAAGCCGTCGTTGGATCTGGTTCCACCTCCACCACCACTACGTCTCACTTCATCTCCGCTTATGCTCGACGACGTCCCGTCGGCTCCACCTACGTTTCTCTCTTGCCACCGTCACCACCATCTGTAGCTTCGTGTAGCTTAAAGATGACTTCCGGCTCTGGATGGATCCCCCCCACCCAAACCTCAACCATCATGTAGATTGGGCCCATCATTCATCGAAGCTGAGCTTATACGTTTAAAACTTCATGACATAAATGGTTATCTATTTTTCTTTTTTCTCTAATCAGTTTGTTCCTCAAGAATGTGCTCTCTAGGATTTTTCATTGCTGGCTGGGGTGATTATTCCCCGTGGTAGGTGGCATTGTTTTTTCCTTGTCTTCCTATATTGTTATTTGCTTCTTATTTCTTCTTACTTTATCGTTTGTTTGTATTCCCCATGATGGATAGCTCTTACATTCCAGTAAGTTCCTATAATGGTTGAATGAAAGTCCCCCTTCGAGAGAGTTTTCCTAAAAAAAGTCATTTTGGACTTTCTCCTCCATTTTCACCTAAAATTTTAAATACTTGATCTTCATATTTATTTAATTAGGATTAAAATAATAATTATTTTTATAAAAAAATTCCCCATTCTTTCAACAAGGGAAATATTTGGAGCATAGTATTAAGAGATACTTTTCTTCTTAAAAAAGGTAAGAATGCAATCATAACTACAAAAGTAGTCACCAATATGGCAATATCCATATTTAATAACAAGGCAATTGCTATGTTTTGCGGGGACGCCTAATTTAGATCCAGATAGGAAATATATAAAATATAAATAAGCGTTCTACTATTCAAAAATCTCAATTAAAGAAAACAATAAGCCACGCCAAAATCATGATAGATACAAATTTGATCTTAATTTGGTGACCAGGCTTGTTATCTTCTTAGGAGAAAAAGAGAATCATGGATAAATAATTGTGGAAGAAACTCTAATTTCTTACTAAAAGACTTCTCTTCCCGATTCCAAAAAAATCACATTGCCTCAATTTGAATAAATCAATAATTATTTAATGATGAAATAACTATCTCCTAACTTCATTGCCAACTCACAATCTTCTCATAATTTCTATTTCCATATTATAGTTTCAATGTAGAACAGATGTGCCATTGAAATTTGAGTGCAAGTTCGCGCACCCGCTGCCATCGTGCTTGAGGTCGGGCCTGACTTGGCCGAATTTATGTCGTATCCATGGGAGGGTCTAGGGGTGTAAATAGATTGAACTTAAGCAAACCTATCATTTTTGGATTCAATTTGTATATATAATCAAACCTAGCCACATGTTTAAGTTCGGTTCGTTAATTCCAAACAAGATCCAAATCAAACTTTAATTTGATCGAATTTGAACTTGAGCGATATCGAACTTCAAATTTATTTGATGAGAAGGAGTGAAATAAAATGGAATAGTGATATATATATATATATATATATATATATATATATATATATATATATATATATATATATATATATATATATATATAGGGAAAAGGGAGCCTACACCCATGTGTAGGTAACTTACCTACACCCAACTCTTTTTCCCTCAAATTTTTTTATTTTTTTGAATTAATTCCTTGGGAATTTAGATCACAATATATCAACATATCGTCATTCAAATTTCAACTTATTTTGAGATTTCTAACTTATCCATCATGACAGTCAAATTTTAACGGTCTGAGATTTGCTGAAATCGGCCCCTTCCGATGGAGCTGTTAGGAATGTCTGTTTTACATGAAATTTGAAACACATATTCCATTTAATATTCTAAGTAAATCCCCTAAAGATCTATTTCAAAAAAATCAAAAAAATTAAGAAACAAGAGGTGGGTGTAGGTAAGTTACCTACACATGGGTGTAGGCTCCCCAATCCCATATATATATATATATATATATATGAAAAGAGAATATGTGGTTGAGTTGCATGAAATTGCATGTTTAACACTTCCATCAATCATTGATTTGTCTCAAGATGAGTAGGTGCATGTGTCATGGAAAACATGTGCATGTTGATTTCTTGAGACAAATGAATTAATAAGAGATGATTGAACATGGAAGTTGCATGCAGAGGAGTTGCAAGCTCCCTATTCTCGTGTGTTTGTGTCTGTAATTAGAATAATATCCATTCAAAATTTTCTTTTTTATTTTATTTTTCTCATCTTTAAAAAAATTAATAAGGATTCTTATCTTTGAAAAAAGATAACTGTAATATATTTTTATATCATAATCTGTTCCGATAAGGGATAATGAATAAGGTGGAGTAAGGGACAAATGAGGTTCATCACTTGTTCTTTTTTGAATTGTTTGAAGGATAAGGGATAAATACTATAAACAAAGACAATGAATATTGTAACTATGATGCGATCCATTTATTCTGAGAAAGCTTATTGTGGGATAAAAAGTTCTTTTAATTTGGGATAAACGGTTCTTTTACTAAAGCTAATAATTTCCCCTCTTTAATATGTTGCTCATTTGACTTAAGTAAATATTACTTAGCCTTTGAACAATATCCTCGGTAAATTCGCATCAAAGGCATAAAAATATCACTAGGACTGTAAATTTCAAATCCATATTTCAAACTCTTCTATCACAGTCTTTATAAAAATCCTTGCCTCTATGCTCTCCTCTCTCTCTCTTAAATGGCGCCATTAACACCTCGCAAGTGACCATTCTTCCAAGTAGCCTTCAATTGTTTGCGAAGAAACTTTCTTGATTTTTTTGTTCACTTTGACTTATGCATAAAAAATATGTGATCTGCATTAAGATTGATTTTATAAAAGCCTTTGACATGATTGATGTAGATTTCATAAAAATAGTCCTTAGATTTCATAAAATAGTCCTTAGTTCCTTTTATATACCAGAAGTTATAAAGAGAGAAATTACTCAATATTACTTATATGGGTTCATGTCCATGTGGGGATTGCCCATTTACTACATAAAGCAGAATTTGAACCATGGTTATGTGGATAGTAGACACATTGAATGGTCTCGATAAATGACCTTTAGTAGTTAACAACTGTACTCCAGCCGATCCGCGACCGGCAGTTGCGGGAAGATCAGATCCGACGGAACCACTTTGTGCGGGCGTGGGGAAGATGGGGGTGGATGACTCGAGGGGCCCGTGCCCTATAAATAGACCTCCCGATGGGATGAGAATCATCAAGCAACGCCTCGAGTACAGGAGCCCTCCTTCCATCCCTCTCTCCATTCTCCACCATCTTCGCCCTCTCGCTCTCTCTCTCTCTCGCTCTCTCGCAGACGATGTCGACCCTCTGCTCGACATACCTGAGGATCTTGATCTACTTGGACGGGTATCAGAGTTCCTTTAGTCATCATTGGCCTTCTACGTAGAACAAGGTATGTCGGCATTCACCTTGTTTGCTTGAACGAAGGTTTTGGTGTGGAAGAGGGAAGGGCTCCCAGTTGGCGAGTGTGGATCCGTTGCAATGATCCATTCCCCTCCCGAAGGAGGTATTTATAGGGCGTGAACATGCTCGCATCGTCCGCCCCTCCCCCACGCCCAGCAGTTACGGTCTTTCCCTAAGACTCGGCTTTGTCGCAACCTCCGACCTCCGAGACGACCGGCGACAGTTTTTCTTTGATCACTAGGTTAGAGGCCATTCTACGTCTCCCACTTGACTACAGTAGTCAAAGCATTTACACTCCCACTATTCGTGTATTGCATAGAGATGTCAGCAGTGAGATTCATAAAACCTCTTCCTTGACTCATGTATTCTTGATAAACCAACATGTTTAATGTAGGTACTAGCTACTATTCCTTTGGTTAGGGAATCAACCAGCATGTCACTGGTAGGTATGTAGGTTACCGCGATTTATTGCTTCGCCACTATATCTTGTATATAGTGATATTGGATTTTAATATGTTTTCCTTTAGAACTATTAGCCCCACTATTAATCAAGTTATCGCAGTTTGATTGTCACAATACATTTCAATTGGTCCTTTGACCAATTCGAGGTTTAGATTCACTAGAAAATGTCTGATCTATACAGCATGAGTGGTGGCCATGCTACATGCAATGTACTCAGCCTCCTGTGTATGACGAGATATACAACCTTGTTTCTTACTACCCCAAGAAACGGCTGCACCACCAAACATGAACAGTAACCCGATGTGGATTTTCTATCATCCACATCCCCTCCGAAATCGGCATCAGAGTATCCTACCACTTCAAGCGATTTTGATTGATGCACAAGTTTTAGATGTACTGTCCCTTTCAGATATCGAAGAATCCTCTTTACAACTTTCCAATGTACTGGACCAGGATTGCTTTGATATCTACTGACTAAACTTACTGGATATGCTAAGTTAAGTCGAGTACACATCATTGCATACATTAGACTTCCCACCGCTTGTGCATATGATACATCTAAAGGTTTCTGCCTGTTTCGGGGACACTGACTCTTGCTGAGTCTCTTTCCCATCACAAGTAATGTTGGAGTTGGAGTGTTATTATGCATTACAAATCTTCTTAATATAATATGTAAATACCTTTCCTGACTAAGGCTTAGTGTTCTTGAGTCCCTGTCTCTTGTTATTTGAATTCCAAGAACATAAGATGCTTCTCCCATGTCCTTCATCTCAAATTCGTTGCTCAATTTCTGTTTGATTTCATTGAGCATTTGTATGTCATTACCTGTAAGCAAAATATCATCCACATACAATGACATGATTGCAAACCTGCTCCCACTCTTCATGACAGACACACAATTATCCAATTTATTTGAAACAAATCCAAATTGGATAACTTTCTCATGAAATTTGAGATACCATTGCCGTGAAGACTGCTTCAAGTCATATAATGACATTATTAATTTGTAAACCCTTTTCTCCTGACCTTCAACCTGAGAGCCATCGGGTTGTTGCATATAAACCTCTTCCCTTAATTCTCCATTAAGGAAGGCCGTCTTCACATCCATTTGGAACAATTCCAATCCATATATGCGACTATGGCTAAGATCATCTGAATGGATGCAAACTTAACCATTGAAGAGTAGGTTTCCTGAAAATCTATTCCAACTTGCTGAGTATAACCCTTGGCAACTAATCTTGCTTTGTATTTGTCAACTGTACCATCAACTCGGTATTTTTTCTTGAATATCCACTTATATCCTATGGATTGCCTACCTTCTGGCAAATCACATAACTTCCATACACCGTTTCACTCAATTGAGTCTAACTCATCCCTCACGGCAATTGTCCATGATTCTGACTCAGACGAAGCCATAACTTCATCAAAGGATATGGGATCTGTACAATCCACGTCCTCATCCACGGTTTAGCACGATGCCTCGCATCCATAGAAATGGTAATCTTCCATCCATGCGAGCCGTGTTCTGGGTCTCTTGTTACCGATTATACTCGCGGGTTGTGTGGGTTCACCCACTTCCTCTAAAGGATCATCATGTTCAACAGGTTCATTCTCTATATTTGAATGATTGATATCATCCCAAGTTCTTGTCTAATGATCAACTCGTCTTCATTATCTTGTAGGACAATCAGAGGATCTGATTCCTCAACTTCATGCTACTTTTCTTGATGAATTTCAAGTAAAGTAGCATCACGACTTTCGACCTGACCTTTAGTTTCATGGAAGAACCTATATCCTTTAGATGTTCACTATATCCAATAAACTTGCACTTTAATGTCTTGAAGTCTAACTTGTCCCTAAGCTGACTCAGTACCAGAACATGTGCAACACATCCCCATTTTCGGAGATGGCCCAACTCAGGCTTTCTACCATTCCATATTTCATATGGCGTTGATTCTACGGTCTTGGTGAGAATCCCGTTTCGTATGTAGTTCGCAGTCAACATTGCCTCTCCCCAGAATTTCTTGGAGAGTCCTGAGTGTGAAAGCATACACCTTATTGTATTCATCAAGGCTTCTGCTACACCATTCTGTTGTGGTGTAAAGGGCATTGTAGTCTGCCTACGAATGCTTGCTTAAATGCAGTAGTCCTCAAATTCCTTTGAGGTATATTCCCCACCTCTATCTGTCCTAAGGGTCTTGATTGGTTTTCTCAATCTTATCTCCACTTTCGTCTTATATCTCTTAAATATTTCAAGTGCTTCCGACTTTCTTCCTAAGAGATAGACATAGGAGAATTTTGAGTAATCATCAATGAATGTTATACAGTATTCCTTATTTCTATGCCTGCTACCGCTCATTGGCCCACATATGTTCGAATGGATCAAACCTAGTAACTCTATAGACCGAATTCCGATTGAGAAGGGTCTTCTCGTTATTTTACCGGGTAGACAGTGTTCACAAGGCATTGTTCTTGCACCCATGAGCTTAGGCAGCAGATTTGCCTTAATCATTTGATCCATCTTAGAATTTCCTAGATGACCCAATCTCATGTGCCACAAGTCATAGTCAGACAAATAACACAAGGAATACTCGGAAGAGACATTCATTGATTCACTAGAGTTTATTACAGGAAGATAGAACATGTCATGCTCGAGCACAAATTTTCCCATCAAATAGACCTTCTTATTCTTGCCTATAGATACACGTTTATTATAAAAGCGGACTTCAAAATCCTTTTTGAGCAGTACTGGGACAGAGATCAGGCTCCGACGTATCCCTGGGGCATATAGTACATCATCCAATACCATAATGTTATCCCCCAGGTCAAGTCTGTACGCCCCAACACCTTCCACGTCCAGGTAAGTGTTGTTCGCCATGAAGATCCTTTATTCTCCTTTGCTCAATTCCTTGAAGTCCACCAGGTCCTCCCTCATCTTCACGATGTGTTTGTTTTCTCCAGAGTCAATCCACCATCCGTCACTGTCCGTGATGATGGAGTTGCATTCCACGACAGTTGTGAATTCCATTTTCTTCTTGCCTTTGATTTCAGGAATTTTAGAATTTCCTGGCTTCCTTTTGTTGGGGCAATTGATCTTGAAATGGTCATATTTGCCACAACCGTAGCAGGAGCTACGTGGGTATTTCCCACTCTTTGCTTTAAAATTCGCCTTGGAGGAGCCCAACCTTTTCTTCGTGTGCACAACATTTGCTTCTTCGTCTTCCTCGATCTCAAAGATCTCAGCTTTCGATCTTTGCTTAGAGAGGTCCTGCTCAATTGCCAGCTGTGCAGGTAGATCCGTCACACTTAATGTTGCCATTCATTCTCAGAGATATGGCAACCATGTCAAATGATGGTGGGAGACTTCCTAGTATGGATGCGATCTGCATCCTCTCCGGAATGGCGCAATCAGCAGCCGCTAGATCCTTGGCCATCACGATCATCTTATTCACGTGCTCGAGGATGCTTTCAGATTCCTTCATTCTACACGAGTTATACTTGTGTAGAAGAAGCTGGACGCTCACTTCCGACTTAGAGTGATATTTCTCCTTAACCGCGGTCTATAGCTCGTAAGCTAATTCATATCTTTCAAAAACTCGAATCAGGTTCAAATCCATGAGGGTCAGCATGAAACTTCTATCCCTACTATCTGTTTTCTCCCACTGTTCGCGGGACCTAATTTCCTCCATAGTTGGATTTTCAGATAAGGTTGGGCCAAGCTTGTCTATGATGGAGTGTATGTTATCGTACAACATGCCATAGCAGATTTTTCTACTCCACAACTCATAATTAGTACCATTAAGGTACTCAATTTTTCCCACCTCAGTGGCAATTGTCTTTCTTGTCATTTTGTTAATCTAATCAAATAAATGTATATTTGTATGAGAATGTACAATTTACCAAGAATAAGCAAACATAAGAGGTTTCGATGCGTTGGCTATAGACGAAAGAGAAAGATGCAAGTGTGTTTTTAATAACTAAGTTAATAGTTTAAAAAATTAACTTCAAGGAAACACGATAAATAAATCGAAGATCAGTGTTGGGATGAGATTAAGAAACTTTAATAAAGGTACTTGGTTATTATGAAAAGAAATGACAATTTAGAGGACTGGTTTGCAATATAACCTTAATAAAAAAATGTAAAAAAACTTAATGCAAAACAATACAATGAATAATATGGTTGAAAGTGAGTTAATTAATCAAACAAAAAGGATAATTCAATGAGAAACTTTATCAAAAAACTCGTATTAAAACCTCGATTTAACTTGTAGTATATTTTACAAGAAAACGAGATTTAAAAAAAACTTTGGTAAGAATAATTAATAGCGTTAATAGAACAAGAGAGGGTTATTTGACAATGGTTCACCAAAGCTCTATGAGAAGAAAGTTGCGGTCAAAGGGAAATCTTTACAGGTGTGATCTTCCTACACAAGGGCAGCTTTCAAAAAATGTAAAAACCCAACGTTATAATTGGACCAAGCAGAAAATCAAAGATATCAGTGGAGAAAACCATGAATACCAGAGAGAATAAAAAATGGATCTTGATCTATTTAATAAAGTAATGTGCAAAGAGATTCAAAAAAATACATCTAACAATTTAGGGTTAAAAAAAAGCTTGCTTTTCACGCACTCTGCAAGACACGACAAAGAAGAAAGAAAAAAAAGGGACATGTAGCTGCGATTAGGGTTCCTCGTAAGAGTTTCCAGAAAGACCCAAGAAATAGCGGCGACCGAAGTAGATGAACAAGCAGCGTCGGCGTCGATGGAGCCGGTGATCGGGTTCGGATTGCGAACGTAAAGCTCTGATACCAGTCTAGAACGGGAGGTACGTCAGCATTCACCTTGTTTTCTTGAACGAAGGTTTTGGGGTGGAAGAGGGAAGGGGCTCCCAGTTGGCGAGTGTGGATCCGTTGCAATGATCCATTCCCCTCCCGAAGGAGGTATTTATAGGGCGTGAACATGCTCGCATCATCCGTCCCCTGCCCCAAACCCGACAGTTACGGTCTTTCCCCAAGACTCGACTTCGTCGCAATCTCAGACCTCCGAAACGGCCGGCGACGATTTTGCTTTGACCACTAGGTCAGAGGCCATTCTACACTTGGACTAATATCAGAGTTCCTCTGGTCGTCGTCGACCTTCTCACATTGAAGCATCGCCGCTGCGAACAACAAAGACGACCGCTGCCAAGAGCATCTGATACCCTAACAAGGATTCGCACATCTCGGGTTTCTTTTTCTTATATTTTTTAAAGGAGAGTTTGCATTGTTCTCGGGCGCACACACCTTTTCCTTCTGCTGTTTATTTTCCACACTTTAACTCCATTAATTCCAACCCTATGTTCATGGGTTTACAGTACATGCGCACACACTTGTTGTACTATTCATGGGTATTGTTCATAGTACATCCTTTAATTCCCACCCTCTTAATTTTTTTAAAAAAAGGGGAATAGGGGTGCATTAATTCCAATCTATTTAAAAAAATATCATTATTTTTTTAACGTATAAGTGAGGTGTTATATATATAATAGGAATACACAAAGTTCCTTTTTTATATCAAAGTACATTCCATGCTTGTTGAAATAAAGTTTTTTTGTAGATATGGTTAAATAAACCATCTTATTTTTTAAGGTGGGGGTAGGAAAATATAAGGGAATTGGTTAAGTAATTAAGTATTTTTTAAATTAACGAAGAGTTTTTTCACATTTTTTTGGAAGGAGTTTGTTACCCTCGTTTTCTTAAAAAAGGAGGTTTGCTATTTTTTTATTATTCTTTAGAACCATCTATTAAACCATCTTTTAATAGTTCGTGCACGCATTTTTTTAAAAAAAGGCTCTTGAGAACTTTGGGTATCCAGGTTTCATTGGATCAAGGTTTGGATTAAAGTTTTTATTAGTTTTGTTGTTGTTGTTTATTATCTTTCCGTGTCAAAATCGCCTTATAAAGATTAAATTTTTTAAGGGGAGGGTATGTAAGTATTAATACCATTCAATCCTTAGTACATGATTGTTGTAAAATTGCATTGTCTATTAAATTGTTAAGAAAATATAAAAAATATATATTTTAAAGTTGGATTCGCCTATTTATTAATTATTTTAAAAGCATTCTTTTTTTGGTTGAATATTATCATAGTTTCTATGAAATCTTGTTGCTTAACTTCATTAAAATATGATATTAGTTAAACTTATCAAAGCCTAATATAGGGAGTTTTTTAATAATCAAACCTACGTGTTAATTTTTTTCTCGCCCTCTTGTTAAAAAAATTGCTTATTTTTTAATTAATTAATTTTTTGCTCATTCTCATTAAATTGTTTAATATCATTCCTATCCTTATGTTTATTTCATTAGATCCAAAATGACAAGTAAAACTATAGCCACTGAAGTTGGAAAAATTGAGTACCTGAATGGTACCAATTACGAGTTATGGAGTAGAAAGATCTACTATGGATTGCTGCATGACAATGTCCATGCCATTATTGACAAACCTGATCCTACACTGTCAGAAAATCCGACAGTAGAAGAAATATGATCCCACGAACAGTGGGAGAAGACCGATAATAGGGCTTGGATTTTCATACTCACACATATGGAGCTAAACTTGATTCAGATTTTTGAGACCTGTAAATCATCTTACGAGCTCTGAAACGCAGTCAAGGACAACTATCACACCAAGTCAGAAGTGAATATCCAACTCCTTCTACACAAATATAATTTGTATAGGATGAAAGAATAAAAGGGCGTTCTAGAGCATGTGAACAAGATGATTGTGATGGTGAAGGATCTGGAGGCTACATAGTGTGTCATTCCGGAGAGGATGCAGATCGCAACGATACTCGGAAGTCTCCCTCCATCGTTCAATATGGTCACCACATCTTTGAAGATGAATGAGACCATTAAGACTGCGACAGATTTACCTGCTCCATTGGCAATTGAGCAAGACCTCACGAAACAAAGATCGAAGATCGAGATCTTTGAGGTCGAGAAAGAAGAAGAAGCAAATGTCGTGCACGCAAAGAAAATGTTGGGCCCCTCCAAGGCGAATTTCAAGGGAAAGAGTGGGAAATACCCACGCGACTCTTGCTACAGTTGTGGCAAATATGTCATTTCAAGGCTAATTGCCCCAAAACGAAGAAGTCGGAAACTTCAAATGCCCCTGAACTAAAGTTCAAGAAAAAGATTGAGTTCGCAGCTATCGTGGAATGCAACTCCTTCGTCACGGACAATGATGGATGGTGGATCGACTCTGAAGCAACCAGACACATCGCGTAGACGAAGGAGGGCCTAGTGGACTTCAATGAGTCGAGCAAAGGAGAACAGAGGATCTTCATGGGGGAACAACATCTACCTGGACGTAGAAGGTGTTGGGACATACAGACTTGACCTGGGGGATAGCGTTATGGTACTAAATGATGTACTATATGCCCCAGGGATACGCTGGAACCTGATCTCTGTCCCGATGCTGCTCAAGAAGGATTTTGAAGTATGATTTTATAATAAACGTGTATCTATAGGCAAGAATAAGAAGGTTTATCCGATGGAAAAGTTTGTGCTCGAGCATGACCTGTCCTGCCTTCCTATAATAAAATCTAGTGAATCAATGAATGCCTCTTCTGAGTATTCCTTGTATTGTTTATCCGACTATGACTTGTGGCACATGAAACTTGGTCATCTTGGAAATTCTAAGATGGAACAAATGTTGAAGGTGAATCTATTGCCTAAGATCAGGGGTGTAAGGACATTGCCCCACAAACAATGTCTGACCGGTAAAATGACGATAAGATCCTTCTCAACCGGAATTCTATCAATAGAGTTACCAGGTTTGATCCATTCGAATATGTAGACCACTGAGCATCAGCACACAAGGAATACTTTATAACATTCATTGATGATTACTCAAATTTCTCCTATGTCTATCTTTTAGGAAGAAAGTCGGAAGAACTTACAACATTTAAGAGAAATAAGACGGAAGTGGAGACAAGATTGAGAAAATCAATCAAGACCCTTAGGACAGATATAGGTGGGGAATATACCTCAAAAGAGTTTGAGGATTACTGCATTCATACAAGCATTCATAGGCAGACTACAATACCCTATATACCACAGTAAAATGATGTAGCAGAAAGAAAGAATCGAACCTTGATGAATGCAATAAGGTATATGATGTCACACTCAGGACTCTCTAAGAAATTCTAGGCAGAAGCAGTGTTGCTGCGGACTACATACAGAACAGGATTTCCACCAAGTCCGTATAATCAACACTTATGAAATATGGAATGGCAGAAAGCTCGAGTTGGGCCATCTTCAAAAATGGGGATGTGTTGCACATGTTATGATACCGAGTCAGCTCAGGGACAAGCTAGACTTCATGACATTAAAGTGCAATTTTATTGGCTATAGTGAACATTATAAATAATATAGGTTCTTCCATGAAACTAAGGACCTTTTTTATTGCTGGTGTACACCGGGGTACACCGACATACCCCTGGCTCCAACCCTGTCAACCTGGGTTGGGATTACTTGCATTAACCCTACAATTTCTTTGGTATAATGTTTTCTAACTATGTTCAAATAAAATTATTAACATAAAAAATATATTATGATCATTAAAAAAGTTAATATAACACATAATCAATATCACATCATAATTATTATTCCAACCCTCCAAACAACTACTATTCACAGGGGGGTATCCCAACCCAACCCAGTTACCAAACAGATCCTAAAGGTCTGATTGAAAATCGTGATACAACTTTCCTTGAAATTCATCAAGATAAGGAGCATGAAGTAGAGAAATCGGATCCTTCAATTGTCCTACAAGACAATGAAGACAACTTGAGCATTAAATAAGAACTTGGAGATGATATCAACAATCCAAATATAAAGAATGAACCTATGGAACAAGATGATCTTTTAAAGGAAGAGGGTGGATCCGCACAACATAGGTATAATCGACAACAAGAGACCCAGAACACGGCCCACATGGATGGAAGATTACCATTTCTATGGATGCAAGGCATCGTGTTACACCATGGATGAGGATGTCATAGATTGTACAGATCGCATATCCTTTGATGAAGCCATGACTTCGTTTGAGTCGGAATCATGGACGACCGCCATGAGGGATGAGTTGGACTCAACTGAGCGAAACAATGTATGGGAGCTATGTGATTTTCCAGAAGGTAAGCAATCCATAGTATGTAAGTGGGTATTCAAGAAGAAGTACCAAGTCAACTGTACTGTTGACAAATACAAAGCCAGATTAGTTGCCAAGGATTATACTCAGCAAGCTGGAATAGGTTTCCAGGAAACCTACTCTCCAGTGGCTAAATTTGCATCTATTAAGATAATCTTAGCTATAGTCGCATATATGGATTTGGAATTGTTCCAAATGGATGTCAAGACGACATTCCTTAATGGAGAATTAAGGGATGATATTTATATGCGATAACTTGATGGATCTCAGGTTGAAGATCAGGAGAAAAGTGTTTACAAATTAAGAAAGTCATTATATGGCTTGAAGCAGTCTTCACGGCAATGGTATCTCAAATTTCATGACAAAGTTATCCAATTTGGATTTATTGCAAATAAATTGGATAACTGCGTGTATGTTATGAAGAGTGGGAGCATGTTTGCAATCATGTCATTTTATGTGGATGGCGTTCTGCTTGCAGATAATGACATCAAAATGCTCAATGACATCAAACAAATATTGAGCAATGAATTTGAGATGAAGGGCATGGACGAAGCATCCTATGTTCTAGGAATTCAAATAACAAGAGACATGGATTCAAGGACATTAAGCCTTAGTAGGGAAAGATATTTGCATACTATATTAAGGAGATTTGGAATGCAGAATAGCACTCCAGCTCCAACACTTGTGATGGGAAAGAGACTCAGCAAGAGTCAGTGGCCCGAAAAGGGACAGAAACCCTTTAGATGTACCATATGCACAATTGGTGGGAAGTCTAATGTATGCAATGATGTGTACTCGACCTGATTTAGCTTATCCAGTAAGCTTAGTCAGTAGATATCAAAGCAATCCCGATCCAACACATTGGGAAGCTGTAAAGAGGATTCTTCGATATCTAAAAGGGACAATACATCTGAAACTTGTGTATCAAGCAGAATCGTTTAAAGTGGAAGGATACTCCGATGCCGATTTCGGAGAGGATGTAGATGATAGAAAATCCACATCGGGTTACCTATTCATGTTGGTGGTGCAGTCGTTTCTTGAGGTAGCAAGAAACAAGGATGTGTATCTAAACATACACAGGAAGCAGAATACATTGCATGTAGCATGATCACCACTCATGTTATGTGGATCAGGCATTTTCTAAAGAATCTAAGCCTCGGATTGGTCAAAGGGCAAATTGAGATGTATTGTGACAATCAAGCTGTGATAAGCTTGATTAATAGTGGGGCTAATATTTCTGAAGGAAAATACATAAAAATCCAATATCACTATATACAAGATATAGTGAGGAAGCAAGAAACCACGGTAACCTGCATACCTACCAGTGACATGTTGGTTGATTCCCTAACCAAGGAAATGGCAACATGAACATACATTAAACATGTAAGTTTAATGGGATCCGGGAATGTATGAGTCAAGGAAGATCTTTCATAGATATTGATCTTCATATGATAAATCTCCATGTATATATAATACGCGAATAGCGGGAGCATATATGTTTTAACCACTTCGATCAAGTAGGAGATGTTTGAATGGTCATATTGAATGACCTTTAGTGGTGAACAACCCTACCCCGACCGTTTCGCGGCCCACAGTTGTGGGAAGACCGGATCCGATGGAACCACGTCGTGTGGGTGCGGGAAAATGGGGGCGGACGGCTCGAGGGGCTCACACCCTATAAATAGACCTCCCGACGGGAGGAGAATCATCAAGCAATGCCTCGAGTACGGGAGCCCCCTTCCATCCCTCTCTCCATTCTCCACCATCTTTACCCTCTCGTTCTCTCTGTGTGTGTGTGTGTGTGTCTGTCTCTCTCTCTCTCTCATGCAGACGACGTTGACCCTCTGCTCGACGTACTTGAGCATCCCGATCTATTTGGACATCTACCACCATACCATCTCAATCATGTTTTCAAAAAGAAATTGCTGAAAAATGGCAATTTAAATCCCCACTCAAGAATATAAGCCGTTGCCAATAGGGCACCTTTGAAAGAGCATCTGCGTAAATAACACAGATATTCCTAAAATATTTGAAGTTTCTTGAGGCATTTCCAATAGTATCATCATCAATATGTCCAAATCAATCATCATCATTATGTCCAAATCATTGATACAGATGAAAGAACCAACTATGGAAAACACAGTTTGACCAATGCCTATCGACACCACAAATGCAACACACTGATATAATTGGAGGACAATCTGTCCACTACGAACTAGATCTTAAAATAAATAAAAGTTAATCCAGGCTGTCTTTGATCTCGGCATTTCCATTATTTTGAAACAAGAATGTATCAGTTGATTGGAGGACAACTAAAGAAATCACGATGTACATCTTCTTTATAACTCATTTGGAGACCCCGATAGATAACGCTATTGTATCATAATTGCATGATTGTATAGATCGAACCTTCCTATTTAAATGTTGAATTTTCAATGATGGTTCAGGCCCTTATTCTTCCATGGGTTCTAGGGAAAGGAACGACATCTCTCGCATCTTCTACACCTGTTACAAACATCACAAGATGCTCAAGCCCAATACTGAAACCGGCGTGCTTGACAGTTCCGTGCCTGCGAAGATCAAGGTACCACTCGTATTGTTCCCTTGGCAGTTCTGACTCTTGAATCCTGACATGAACAGTTTCGACGAAAATAAAGCTTGAACATGAGAATTTGCCTATTAATGTTGTATTTGTAGGATAAAATTGATCGATAAATATTGTCAGAAAAATCGGATAAGAAATTTAAACTTTTTATATTCGAAACTCCTTGCTACATAACTATGCCCGCACATAACTAGCAAAACATCTAATACTGGCTGTAGATGAACAAGGGAAATGATCAGTACCTCACGGACATCACATCAAAACGTTCCTCATTTTGACCTCCTCGAATTATCGCACCAGCCTACAATTAGTACATCCAGAAACATTATATCAGCTACCAACTTGAGATGGAGTTAAAGGAGGGTCTTTTTTCATAACATGGTTCATAAAATAACAGGTTGAGGAACCTTAGGCACAATAACATCAAAAGAAGAAACCGTTTTCAGATCATCATTCAACCGCCAGAAGAAAGGCTCGAGATTTTTCGGATGGTTATATATAATGACTGGTCTCTTGTAAATTTTATCGACCAAATATCTGTCAAGGAAAAAAAAAGTAGTGATCAACAATAACAACTTCTACAAAGAAAGACACACAGAGATAATAGTAATACCTTTCATGCTCTTCAGATAAAGCAGAACCCCAGTCTATTCTTGTTTCTAGTGATGTTCCATGTTCCTGAAGGAAGTCAATTAAGAGTAGACATCAATAATATGAAGAGCAAAATCTTTCTCCTCAACTCTGAGCAAAATTCTACCTTATTCAGGGCATCAATGGCTTCTGTGTAAGTCAATCTTTCAAAATGACTCGATCCAATTGATTGAAGGCGATGGATGCAATTCTTATCTACTCTTTCTGAGATGAATTTTAGGTCACTTGAGTAATTTTGAAGAATCCAGGGGCAAATGAACTTCATGAAATCTTCCGCGCAAGTCATGACATCCTGTAAAAGAGATTCTTAGAAAAGATAAACATGAATGAATTTTTAACAGTGGTGAGATGCAAGGAAAATGTCTCACTAACTTCAATTTTACCAACACAAGCGATAAATAGGTGCATATTGGTCGACATAGTTATTGCAATTTGTGATAGTCAAATCAAACTAAAAGTGGTGTCCACTATGCGAATTCGTTGGGATAGGTCACCACATAGTGACTATGTAATATGTGGAGTATGCGACCTCCATACAATTTTTGTGATTTTGAAGTTTTTAATTTTAGAGAAACGGTACCTCATAATTGATGTTTTATCTTTTAAAAGAAACAGAATTTTCAGAATTCAAAAATAAAATTAATGTTTAGTACGCAGATTTAATAAAAGACTAAGCTAAAATGTAAGCATTAGTATCATCGATGGAAGTTAAAAATACTATTAACAAATGGAGAATAAGGTCTCAAAACAAACAACAATTGAAGTCTAAATTTAATAACAATGATATCTTCTAGATTACGGACTGATATACGATATTTGCAAACTAATACATGACAATGCAGATTGAATATGTGATACGGACTGCATAGGCCCAATTTGGAATGCAGTTCAAGCCACCTATCACATAGGGATATGAAGCCACATCTACAGATCATACTGCTGCATTCTTGAACTTTGGATTCGTCACAACTGAACACAACTATCTTCAGTTACCCTTACAACCCAGGCTTCACACAAGCCTTCATTAATTTTATATGGTGTCCTACCACTTCTTTGATCTTCCTCGATGACGCATGCAAGGTTCATCAACCGACTTCTTTTGCTTTTGGATTGGGACATCAATTGCCCTTCTCTGAACGCACCTAAACCGCCTTATAGAATATTCTCTTATATTATCTTCTACTTTATTCCCACCAAATTCTCTCTCATTATGTATCTGATTCATTTTAATGTGGCTGTACATCCACCTTAGCATGTCATACTATGCTGTAAACGTCATCTGCATATGTTTATACTTGACGACCTAGCACTCATAGTCATAAAGAATGGAAGGTCTCACTGCTTCTGTATGATAGTTACCTTGTAACATTAGTATATCTTTGTCATATAGTACACCAAGGGCCCCTATGATCCATTTCTATCATCCTACATTGAATCTGTGCAACATCTCCAACAATTAAATGTTAACCCTAACTATTTGAAGGCCTCCTCCTTTGGAATGATAAGGTTTCAATTTTCACTCAGTCCCATCTCCCTCATTTCGACCACTATCTCGTTTCCCTCATTTCGACCACTAAACTTACATCAAGATATTGTTTTGATTATACTAAGATGAACCCATGCATTTTAGAGCCTCCCTCCAAAGCTGAAGTTCCCTGTTGCCTCCATATATAGTCTCACCCACCAGAACAATGTTGTCTGCAAACATTAAGCGCTAGGGTACCTCCTGTTTGATATACATTCTCACTTCATTTACTACCAATGCAAAAAGGCCAGCACTCGAGGCCGATACTTGATGCAAGCCAAAATGATATCAAAACCATCCATCATCCCAGTAAAACTCCTTGCAGAAGATATCACACCATCATACATATTTTTGTGAGACTGGTGCCACTTTTCAAAAATTCTCCACATGTAGTTTCTGCAAGTAATATCTAAGTCTTCAGCCAACAACAAAATAGAGTGTGTGCTGTATTTTTCACAGGCTTGGAAAACTAACATCAACCACATTACATCCATTATGCATGGAGAAATTAAAATTACTTTTAATATGGAGGTTTTTTATTAGCCTTATTCCAATAACACTTCCTAGATCTGCATGGATAACCATCAACTTGATGTTCCCCTACTGTATGCATGTCATTCTTGTATGGTGATATCAAACTATTTGCCTCTAATCAGCTGCCATTTTCTTGCTCGCAACTGACAACTGCCATGTGATACCTTCTTCGTCCAGCATTTCATCCTAATGCCCTAAGAAATTTCATCATTTTCAATGCAAGAATGGTTCAAAAATCTCGTTTATCAGCTAACCATCCTAAAGTGATCACAGCAATCTCACTCCCCGTTAAAAAGCCTACATTGTAGTTCTTTCACATTGTCTTAGTATCTCCACTAGACACCAAAATCTTCTGACCTGCATCCTAAATGCACCTAATTTGATTAAGATTTTCCGTTCTCTATTCCCTTGGATAGTTTGGAGATATCCCCTCTTTCTTCTTATAATCAAGTTTCACATACTCAAACTCTAACAATTAGTTCAAGATGGCATTTTTTCGCTTCTTTCCTTTCCCTTAAATAATAAGACATTTAATCAACCATGTCAGAAGAAACAATATTGAAACAAACCCGTTTTCCCTTTTGTTTTAATTTTGCTTTAGCTTCTTTACTCCACCAACAAGCTTCCTTTAGTGCTAGTGCATTTACATGCCACAGCATTATGAACACTTTTTAAAAAGTGGTAAATAGGGTGGAAAGGAAAAATGAACAACTTTCATATAAATCGATATTATTAAGAACAATAAAAATAAAAAAACCAGTTTGTTGTTTTTCTATGTGGTTATTTACTTAGGATTGCATTATAAAAGTTCGCATTTTCAAAATGAGGCTGTAAAGTATTTTTGTGAATCTGGGTTGAAGGAAATAGAAAATTGTGAGATAAATGTGTGTCTGAGTATTTAGATCTTATTACATGATAAGTATGTACACGATGAAGGCATGATATTGGTGAGAAATTATATATACTACATATGTATTCCTTAGCTAACTACATTTTAAAAATGAAATGCTTGTGAAATAAATGTCCAGTATCATAAACCAATGATTTCAATTTACCAACGGGTGATAAATAATTCCAAATACTGAAAGCAAAAAAAAATAAATTTGACAACGCATGAAAAGTTGTGATGGTCTAATCAATTAATTGATAATTCAATATCATGATTTATGCATATGAATATAAAATAACAGCACAAAGATGAAGGAGATGGGAAAAGATGAATCTTGCTTACTTCTAGTTCTGAGAATGCTAAATTAACATCAAGCATCCACATCTCGGCAAGATCCTTCTTTGAATGTGTTTTTTCTGCTCGAAAAACTGGTCCAAGCGAATATACATTGCTAAGTGAGCAAGCATGGCTTTCAAGATGAAGCGCAGCCGTCCTGCAGAGATGGACTGTATGGAAAAAGAAAGAGGAATCCAATTGGGAAGCCTTTGTTGTATGCACGGTGTTCCTTTTATGTCCTTCCAATTGCATGGCCAATTCATTTGCATCTTTTAGATCATCTAGTGCAGAAAGAAGAACTTCTCTGTTGCTATTGCTCCTTTTTAGCTCTTCAATTCTTTTACTTTTCTCCCTTATAGCAGCTCTAATAGATTCAACAGTGAAGGCATCCCCATCATTTATATTCTTCACATTGTCCACTGGTTGTGATTGACCAAAAGGGGTCAGCACCTGGAATGTTTTGCTAGAATCACCAGCAGAGGTTGAACTGATTACAGGCATGTGAACATGGACGAATTCATTCGTTTTGAAAAATTCATGGGTAGAATGAGTGAGACCATTGCGTATCCGGTTGATTGACGCAATCTGGGAGACAATAAATGTCAAGATTATAGATCATTTCAAGGATCCTAGGAAGACCGGTAGAGACAGTATAAACAGATTAATTCTTAAAGTCAAAGATAAAGACTAAAGAAAATTCAAATATTGTCTCGCAATCTTCATTGCCCTTCCATTTTTGCAACAATAACTATAAAGACTAAGGATTAGTTACCGTTGTTGTCCTTGGACGAAGGTGAGGGTGAAGCCGAAGATAATCAAAAGACAATCTCGTTTTTGTCAACGGATATTTTCTAGTGTCCACAGCTCCAACATACAAAACCTTTTCTGCAGTGATTTCTATCGCATGCTTACCTGGTGTCCATGGTTTCTTCATGTCAATGATACCTTCTACTGAAATGGCAGTTCCAACAGGCATAAGTTGGGCAGGAGGATGAACTGAAGATTCTATGATAATCTGTGAGATGCATAAAAATACCAAACTTACATCAGCACAGAAAAAGATGGTGAAATATTAGTATCGGGGTAATCTAATAAACACAGAAAAGTTTAAGACCGAAAACTTCGTAATATGGTCATGAACTTTTGACAATAAGAATGTTAAAATTCGATTTTCAAATATACAAAGAACACAATAAAAAATCTATTGATTTCTTCATGCAGCACATAGAATTAAAAGCTGGATTCATCTGATGTATTTTGTCCAAAAAAGATAAATAGGTTTTAGCTTAAACAGCATTATTGTAATAGTTATATTTTACTTTATCTTATAACATCAATACGCACATACTCTCGTATATATCTGAAAGTCTTCAAAAACTAGTCTATACCTTCAACACATACCTTGTATATGTCAAAATTTATGCAAGAGCATGAACATTGAACACTCCAACACACAGACCTTGTATATGTCAAAATTTAGGCAAGAAGATGAGCATTGAACACTCCAACACGCAGACCTTTTCTATGTCAAAATTTAGGCAAGAAAATAAGCATTGAACACTCCAACATTGAGTACTCTTAGACATAAGAGATGCACATATTCTTTTCTTGGAATTTCAACACGTAAAAAAACAGGAGTTCAACCATGAGATTTGGTGTCAAATGAGAACTCTGACAATGCTCTTGAGTCTTAAACACTAGCATATTGTTCCTAAGAGTGTTAAGAAGTCAAACTGCTTTTTCACTTACATGGAAATATCCATGCAATTTGCGCCGGCTTTAGAGCATATACGCATATATCTTATCAACAAAGACGCACGGGAAGCATGCAAATCTAAAGGTTCATAGGGAGAAAATATAGAAAATTCCATCGCTTCTACAAGGATGATGCAAAGTAAGCGATCTAACTTCAAAATTTAATGAAATCAAGACACTTTATTGCGTTGAACTCTTCAAGTTGCAGATAGCAAAAACATTTATCATAGAGAAAATTATGCATCGGCTCGGGTATAACTCTCCATATCTAAGGTTATCTAAAGAATCCCATCAAACCTGAATACTGGCAGCGCAAGAACCGTCATTTATCCTCAAGCAAACAAGGGAAGGTGCTGCACTAATCTTGTGTGGCAGAGCCTCCATCTTCTCAACAAGAGGGCCAACCAAGAGCTTCGTGATAGACCGCAGAAAGGGAACACGAGCCATGAGCACCTCCGAGCATGTTACATTCGTCACGGGAGGAGCTGCAATGGGTGGCAGGTTTGCATCTTCCGCTGCCTTCCTAACCTGCTTACATGATTTAACCCACCCCCCAACCACCACCCTCTCGCCAACAATCCCAACACCCCGATCACCCCGGCCCAAAATGGTGCTCAATGCAACCCTTCTCGAGTACTTGCACCACCGCACACGATCCTTCTCCTCTTGCTCGGCAACGGCATCGGCCTTTACGGGCTCAGCCATTCGTTATCTGTTGCAGGACTTGGGTGGGGAATTTCAGCAAACAGGTGGCGTGCAGTGCAAAAAAGATGGGGGGTTTTTAACACCAAGACGAGCTGAGTGAGCATAGATTCGAGGTGGGTTCATGCTTTCTCTCTTAAATAGGGAGGTGGGTGGATCGCAAGCAGCAGGAAAGAGGAGGTGCAAGAATGCCTTGCTTCATTTGCTTTGCATCGTGGGAGGTGGGGACTTTGGCGGGAGATGGAAGGTATTCTTTCTCGTGGGAGTCGTCGGAGGTGAAGAACTTCCATTTGGATTTGGCATTTCTTCTATTGTCGGAAGAAAGGAAGAGGTGGCGGGAAGGTTAAAACTTGTTGAAAGCATACTA
Organism: Ottelia alismoides; assembly: GCA_037367405.1. Lineage (NCBI taxonomy): Eukaryota > Viridiplantae > Streptophyta > Magnoliopsida > Alismatales > Hydrocharitaceae > Ottelia > Ottelia alismoides. The sequence continues at coordinate 364,237 of JAZKJV010000655.1, read as the reverse complement.
CGGTTTGAGCCGAATGCTAACGATCGGATTAATGGATCTTTAATGGATCTTGGATCTTTTCAAAATAAGCTTGAATAAGATGAGGAATAAAGATAATGATGATCTACTTTCTGTTGGAAAGATGTGAATAAAGAGAATAAAGTGGAATAATGGTAGGTAAGGTGGAATAAATATATTAGAAAGGTGAAATAATGGGATGTGGATGGGAATAGCCATGCTCTTAGGAACCGCGTCGGGCGGAGAATTGGCTCCTTATTCCAGTGCTTATTCTCCAAACGAACAAGGCCTAGGGTTTAGATTTTAGAAAAAAAAGATTTTTACCACACGAACCATAGAATCTTTGTAAATTACATTCTCGACCTTGTAAACATCGTTATTATTCCTTCGATACTGTAAAGTTGTGTCGTCTTACCCCATAAATACTACCGTCAACTTTGACTTTATTGAAGTCAGCTGCTTGAGTTAAACTTGAGTTAATCTAACCCAAAAAATTAGACGGTCGATCTTCCATCTCCATCTCTCCTTCCTTCTCCTCCCCCCTTCTTCATCGTCTTCTTCAACACCTGCACACCCACGACCTTCAAAATCCCTTTTCTTGATCCTCATGTACCTATACCTCAACTTCACTACATGATGCTTCTCCATCAGCATATCCTTCCTGAAGGCCTCCTTCACCACCACCATATGCACACCGAGCTTATGGGGAAGCCGTGAAGGACCTTCTTTCGAAGATCGAAACAACGGAGAAGGATCATGGGGAACTGGTTGGGATGGAGGCACAGGGGTTGGGATTGTTGGAGGTGATAGCCGGTGGGACTAGGGGTCAGGCGATGGAGGCATGGATTGGAGATTGATGGGGGGTTTGGAGTTGGGCCTAGGGGCAATGGGCATGGGGATCAATGATTGGTGATTTGAAGGGGTGTATGGGGATCAATGGGGATCATGGGGTGGATTGGGTATTTGCATACGATGGGGCTTTGTGGTGTTTTGGAGGCTTCAGATGTTGGCGTTGGGCAACGAAGGAGGAGCCAACATGGGACGTCGATGGGGGTTGTGACGAGGCTTCGAGCATTGGCGATGGTGAGGTGTCGAAGGATGGAGACGGTGGAGGGGCGGAGGTCAAGGAGGTGGGTGGAGATCAGTGTTGGGTTGGGAAAGGAAGGTGAGGAGGAGGGTGATGTGGGAGAAAGGAAGGAGTGCATTCTTTGTTAGATAAACAGGTATTGTGCAAAAGAAATTAACGAAATCTGCTAAGGTTTAACAGCCAAATGGATGGGAGCTTAACTATATGGTTTGTATGGTAAGAATTAGCAACTTTACGGGATCGAGGGGATAATGATGATATTTACAAGATCGAGAAGGTAATTTACAAAGATTCTAGGGCCTATGGAGTAAAAATACATTTAAAAAATGGTGTCAACAATGTGTTGATTCCAAATTAGGGGCATCACTTTTCAAATGTAACAAAGAGAAGTCTAAACTAATTTTTTAGGCTTTTTACACTTGCGTCCTTCCAAGATTCGATAGTTACAGTTATACCCCAACTTTTTTGTAATAACACTTGTACCCATGTATTTTTTAAAAAAATTACAGTACCACCCTTATGTTATTATAATTATGCTCTTAGTTTACCCTAGCGGAAGAGTAATGCTATGAATTTTGTGAGAATACATGGGCACAAGTATTATTGCAAAAAAGGTGATCGGATGGGCACAAGTTAAAAAATCATTTTTGTCTCAAATTTGGGCCTCATACGCAACCCTTTATGTTGATGTTAAAACCTAATATTGAAGTTTAAACCCCTATGTTACATTTGAAAAACGAGGCCCCTAAATTGAGAGTCGACAAATTGCTCTTTTTTTGTAGTTTATCCTCTTTATCTTATGGGTTTAGATCACATATTGAATTAGGATCCTCTTTCAAATATAACTTTAATAAAAGATTTCTCATGATGCTAAGAGGTTATTAATAAATCAATTATTTATCATCATATTATATATTTATTATCCAACACTAATTCACTAACATTAACCGTTAAGCCTATATATATAATTAATCCTAATTATTGTACATAAATAACTCTAATATTGTATTTTTATTTTCTATATTTTCTTATTATTAAAAAACCCCATAAAATTAGTTTAATATTATACATATTTCTTTTAGCATTATTCATAAATCATAAATACAAAAAGATAACAAAAGGAATCAAAATAAGTATTTTTAATTACTTGAAAATACTTGCAAAAATATTAGCTTGTACATATGTTATAGTTTTATTTTGAATTCTACGTGGAAGTTATAGATCTCAAACAACTTTCATGTTGGACACTTTTTAATTTAACACATGTACATATTTTATTTTGATTTTTTTCATTTCTTTATTTTCTAATTTTTTTATTGGACTACGTAGCTCTTTCTGGAGATGCCATGTGACTCGACCCTTCGTCACCTCCCAGTTGTCTGATGAGATCATAAGATCTCATCAAAGCCACCAGATCATGCCTCTCTTCCAGTCATTCAACCCATCCCATCGGACAATCTTTACTCATTCCTCATCCAACTGCACCCTTCCAGCGGCGTTCAAGTCCTAACCACCTGATCTTCTCCCTTTTCCCTCAACCACTCCGAGCAACCCCCTCACCAACCAACACTCCCATACTGATCCCTAACCTCCCTCTTCCATGTTGTGACCCTAACTTCAAGTTCCATCCAACGTCCAACGATGGGTAGGCGGCTGAACATTGATGGAGACCAACTGAGAACCGCTTCTCATTCCTCAAATACCTCCCCTCCGGCAAGATTTACCCGATCTACACTTGTACACGAAAGCTCAGAGCCTCTATAATCCCCTTTGTAACAGAAAGAGTGAGAGAGAGAGAGAGAGTAAGTGTGATGATTGAGCCAATCGCCGATGTGATCCAAGGCGACCTCTACCTTGCTACATCACTTATAATAGCTGCACGAGCTTCCAAACCCAGCCAGTTTGGTCAAGCGATGACATGGAGTTTAATTGCTACGCCTCAGGCCTATGATTCAACCCTTCATTCCTCTCAGTGTTTACCTCCTTCCCAGGTAAGTCTCTTTCTTCTTCTTCTTCTTCTTCATTTCTTCTTTATTTCTCGCATTTTATTCACTCTACTCACACACTATCGTCATCACCTGATATCGATTATCGTTTCATCATCCATCGAACACTCACGACAATCTTCATCTTCACCCCTCCACTTATCCATTGTCCTGATCACATTGATCCCTTTCTCGACCTGCAAAGGCTAGGAACCCATTTAGAGCTCATCTCCCCACTACATCAAAGCCCCCATTCCACGTCCATTCCTATCGAAAAAGATTCATATGCTTCGCTTTTATACCACAAACGATTGCAGGTTTTCCTTTACTTCAATGGAAGGAATTTTTGATTGCCTTCGTTCATCTCTACCTCCTCCGGTGAGAGGACATTGAACCACCCTTCCAGACAGCCTCACATGCTCGTGACTTTCTCATCTTCTTCATGAGGCTGATATGGACCTCCTCAACCATCCATAACAGCAGAGCACCATGGAGGAGGGAGCAGGACCTCATCGGAGCTGCGTTGCTTCACCGTCGTGCACAGAGGAGAGGGAAGAGCAGTGATCTACAGGAACCGTTGGATGAGATCCCCTTGATCTGACCTAACAATTGAGCTTTCTCCACCAAGCCACCGCTTCAGACTATGGCTTTGAGACTTCTATGCCCTAGGGGTGGTATTCGATCGGTTTGGGTGGGGTTCGGTGATTCAGTTCGGGTTGAATTCGCCCAGTCGAAATACTCCGGGTCAAGTTATTTGGATCGTTGGTTTGGATCGGTTGGTCGGGTTAAAATCAAATTAGTCAAATTGAAAAAAAGGTTTTGTTGCTTCTTATAATTATGTAGACCATCTTTCCTAAATTTGATACATGCCTACTATTGCTTGTAATATAATGGGAGTTTTGATCACCTTTTTATTTATAAATCATGAATAAATAGTATTGTGAAATGACACTAAATTTTCACCCCAAAATCATTGGTCAATTTTATATACCTTATTTGAATTAGCATGGTACTATGTTATTAATCAATTAGGATGTTGATTTAAAAACGAAATGAGGAGATGAACGTGTAACATGTTTATGGAGAGATTAGTCTCACAAAAATATTCTACGGAGAAAGTCATACGAGACCCTTCAAATTCAAATAATGCACTATTCTTATTCTACTTTCCAATTCAAATTCAAAATTGAGTCAAGTGTGTTCTCCAATCTCGATCCCATTTTTAAATAGGTCAGTGGAATATAGATCGTGTATTCTAACATTCTATTTCAATTCTAAATTTTAATGATCTGTAGTATAACTTTATTGTTATTATTTGTTAACAATTCAGTGGTTAGAATTTATATATTTTAGATTACAATATATATTATGTATGTTGTGTATGAATACGAATATATGCTTTGGGTCGGGAGATCTAAACCATGGGTCACCCATATTAATTATTCGGGTTGATTGGGTGGATCTAGTAGAAACCATCAAACCAATCAACTAACTCAGTGCTTATATAAATAAAATGATTTGGGTCTAGCTCGACCGAAAATCCAAATAATCCAATTCATTTAACACGTTTCAAATGATCCGATTGGATTATTTTGGTTGACCTAAATGATGCACACCCCTACTAAGGCTGACACGAAGTACAAGGGGACACCATGTAGTCGGAAGCAATGTTTCATTCCGAACCAAGCCATCACGTATAGTGCCTGGGTCCAACTTTTGGGGCTTGTTTGGTTGCATGGTTGGACTGGGTTGGGTTGGGGTACACCGGTGTACCCCTCCTTCCAACCCTCTCAATCCTCCTCACAGTTTACTATTCACAGGGGTACAGTTTACTATTCACAGGGGTACCCCAACCCAACCCAACCCAGTCCAATCCAGCAACCAAACAGGCCCCATGTTGTACGCACGTCGCCTAAGGATTTTATAGATAAGCCCCATCACTTCATTTTTAATTACCTTAATAGCCCTATGCAGACCAATTTACATTTCATACCCCCAACGACTTTTGTAAATAGCAATTAAGTCCTTGTTTGGACCTCATTGATATGTTTTGTTATGTATTTGTGATGTTTTTCTTGCAATTGTGCCCATGCCTTATTGCCTTAATATATTGAGCATCTAAAGTCCAAATGAGATGAAATTGATCGTATTTTGAAGGTCTTTCTAAGTTCTTTCATGTGGTATATTTATTTCTCTATCATTCTTTGTAATCATTGAATTAAAAATCAAAGAAGTGTGTTGGTCTTTAAACCTTGATTAATTAGATTGGTATGTCTGTTTAATGATTTTATTGCATTGTTAAGCTCTTGATATTCCTCAAATTCATTACATCATATTAGTAACTTACATAAATCATATATGAATGTTAATCGATGATTTGCACTAGATTAAGGAGCTTGAGTATATTGAGTGATTAATTGATCTGTCAATTAAAAATGGATGATGCATTAATGGAATGAAGCTTTCATTAACTATATCCTTGGACTAATTTCTACTTGATGAATTCAATTGAAATTTCATTGAATAAGGAGCATTTTTTGTGAGTGTGTTGTTTTGTTCTGGGCTTTTCATTACATTGTCCATTCATTATCATTTTGTAGCGTGTAATCTATATGCATTGAAAAATCCATCAAAAGACCCATGCATGCATTTTGTGTCAGTGTGCACACTTGATATATGTAGCACATTAGAGTAGATTGATCGCATATTTAGACCTGACTTAAATAGACTAATCAGTTGTGTCATTGAGTTCGACCCTGGACTTACCCATGATATTTTAGTCGAGCCACTCCTCGTGGAGATTTCAAGCTCGGTTCTGATACTTCGTTGAGCAGTTGTACTATAACACGCCCTAATTAGATGATTTGTTCATCGATTTACTAGTTATGTACATAAGTTATCTATATTAAACTTCCACGTTATTGGATTGTTACTTTATTCTTATAGAGAAATCTTAAGAATTGTATATTTGGAATGCATGTAACATACGTATGGATATCATTTGTTCATCATGAATGCACCAATTTCCCATGATGTGGCACATGTTACTCGAGATGCTCATTCTATTGAATTATGGCATCGAAGATTAGGTCAAATGAATGCAAAGGGGTTGCAGTTTTTGGTGAGGAATAACAATCTAGCAAATATGAAGAAATAAAAGTTGGAGAGACGCATGCGTTGCTTGGTTGGGAAGCAACGAGAGTCTCCTTCAAGAACCATCCATCTTTGAGGAAGATACGGGCATTGGACCTTGTCCACACGATGTTTGCGATCTTTCAAAAGTAAGTTCTCTTGTCGGTGCATATAGCTTGTTACATCAATCGATAATTTTTCAGGAAAAAATGGATCTATATCTTGAAGAGAAAGGATCAAGTCCTTGGAGTTTGGAGGGATCAAAATGCCAGAAATTTCTTTCAGTATGTTATAACTTTCTTTTTTAGCATTGTTAAGATCATCCGTATGGACAATGCTCTTGAGTTAATCCAACATGACTTGACCTATTTCTTTGCATCGCAGGAGAACTGTTCACCAAACATCATGTCCATATACCTCACAATAGAATGGTATAGATGAGAGGAAACTCCAACATTTGCTAAATGTTGCCAGATCTCTTCTTAGTCTAATGAGTGTTCCTAAACACTATTGGTGGAATGTTGTCCTTACTGTAGTTTAACTCATCAACCGTGTTCCTTCATTTGTTCTCAGAAGGGGAACTTCATTTTCCTTACTTTATCCTATTGAGGCTTCTTTTATCATACCTCTACGAATTTGCGGTTGTATTGCCTTTGTGTTAGCAATGTGAGCACGAGGCGAACCATTCCTACAATAAATGTTATTGTAATGTTTGATATATCAATCAGAGTTATTGGTTTATTTTCACTCACTGAATGAGATTGAACGAGTGAATGCACTATAAGGTCCCTTAGTACAATTAGGGTTATGTACCCAGGGCCATCCCCGAGGTTTGTCTTGGGGTGCAATGGCCTAGGGCCCATCAATTTTGGGGCCCGTCTCTAAATTGGCTACATATAGTTAGCTCTTATTACTTTTATTTCAAATACTAAGATGAAAACGGATCAGATACATATCAGATATGCCTATTTCCATATCCATATTCGCTTCATCTCTATCAAATACAGATATAGATATGATTCGGATATGCATTAAGGAAACCATATCCTTAAAAATATGGATACGGATACGAATCGGATATTTATCGAATCTGAATATGGATCGAATAAAGAAAGGACCCGAATACGGATTGAATAAAGAGTTAATACAAATATGAATCAAATAAAGAGTGAATCCAAATATGGATCCAATAAACATGGAATCCAAATATGGATCTATTAAAGATCACATATGAATACGAGTTGATATTTAATCATAGTTTACAGTGATTTTAAAAAATGACAATGAGATATAAATAAGTTGCGTCATGACGAAAGGGATCGCCGAGGTGACATGCGTTCTTAACCAGAAGCAAAAAAGGGGATACAGTTTCGTAAGTTTTGTTCATGCCCATCTCCAAATAAACAGAATTTTATTAATATCATTGATATATTATATTATATAATATATATAATACTAATATAATAGCATGAGGTTGTATCTTGTACTATATTGACTAATATATAAAATAATATTAAATATTGTATTCGGATACCCGGATCCGAATATGGATATTCAAACCATTACCATATATGTATCTATATTCGGAAAATTTTTACAACCCATATCCATATCCGATATGTATTCGATTAATATTTGGATATGGATATCCGTATTTGGTAATTTTTTTAATACAGTAAGCGGATATTCAGATATATCCATATCTGTTTTCATCCCTATCAAATATCAATCCAATGTCAAAATGGTTGAACGGGTACATTACTTATTTACATTTGCATGTGTTATTTGACTCTTCATATTCCTAAATGGCTAAAAATCCTTTTGATTTCCTAATGCTACATTAATATCTTAAGAGTTAAGACCCCATATTTAACTTAAATGTGTCCTTTGGAGACAACTCTGACCTCCTCCTCTTGTGATTTACGATTTCCTCCAATGCTGCAATTTCTTCTTCTTTCAATTTACGACTTGTTGTTGTTGGGCACCCGCAAATCACCACCTCAGTTAATGGTATTTTTTTATTTGTGCATTATAATTTTTCCCTTAGATCCATAAATCACGGTTATTTTTTGGATCCGCACACCTACTCACCATATTTGTGTAATTATAAATCACCTCTTACCTTTTTCTAAGCAATTATAAAATTAAAACTTATTGCACATTGTAGGGGATTGGGAACGTGGCGTTAACCACTTGAATTATTGTTATCTTCTTTACAAAAAAAATCACCTCCCATTGCTTAATCACAGGACATATGTTTCCTTTTTCAAAGTTTTTATTGTCATTATAATCAATTTTATATTTATGGTAAGAATATTTTATTCTTGGATTGTGAATAACCATCAAATAATCTTTTTTGGTAACTTATTTTATTTTCCGTAAAATCAAATCTTTATTATTTAATTTAGGTTTCAAGATTAATGGTAGTTGTGATTGAGAAGTTGTTTTATTAACATATATATGTTTGGATCTCGGATTGTTAATAGAAACTATCAGCATGGCATGATTACCACTGTCAAATAAAAAAACGGATGACTTTGTTATTTTTCCATAACTATTATTTTATTGTATGTTTAGATTGTGTATTATTTTTATTGCAATTAATTATTTAGTTCTTCTTGCTTGAATATTATTATTCTCTAACCTTATTTTTTTCCAGTCCATATGATATGGAAAATAGGCATTAAGAGATGAAACTCTTATTTTTTAAATAAATTTGTTATTGTAGTCAATAGATATATGTGCTTTTGTGCTTGAACGTTCTCAAAAATCTAACTTAAAAAAACGCACGCCGTACATTTTTTTGCTAGCTATTGCCCATAGCTTTTGTTTGTATTTATGTTCCTTGAGTTGTATTACATCCATAGATGTCTATTCCGATTGTAGAAATTCTTTTTTTTTATAATTTTTAATTCATAACTTATTGTTTGATGCTTGTCGATCATAAACATCCCTAGTTCTTTATAAAATTTAAAGTACTTTTTATAAGAAATTTATAAATTAAAAAAATTAAATTAGTTTTTTACAGAACACTTTTTTTTCTCATTTGCCTACGGCCCATGAAATGTCAGGGATGGCACTGTATGTACCATGGTCGTCGTGATGATCATACAGTTGTTGATTCAATTGTTGAATCATAGAGGTTGGTGCTTGGATGAATATCTAAACAGTTGGATTAAGGACTCATCTAGCACCTCCAAATGATTGTTAAGATGTAATCTCCAGCCTGAGTAGAAGATGGCATTTCTTTCTCATTTGGTCGATATATGATCGACCTCTAGATGCAGGTCCTATGCATAGGATTAGAGATTCGGAGGTATCAGATTAGTTATGTCAGGGAGTTGACTTAATGAGATCGAGATAACCAAGTCTTATGTCGTATACTATCATGATATAGGCGAGCATCCTCTGACCGGAGACAGATGTATTGCTATATGTCTATGTATGTACATTTGGCAGACCGATAGGTTGATGACCTAATCAAGGTCTATACACCGGCGAGCTAGTCTACATATAAGGATATATGAGTAATACGATCTCTCAAATGGATCATACAGATTTATTTCTGAATCGGAAGATATGAACTTGCTCATGAGGTATAGGGACCGATCAAATTCCATGCATGGTCATCTTGCTTTGTAAGCATGACAAGAATTTGTAGTTATGATATATGCCTTTGAAAAGCATATGATCGATACCAACTCCGAATGACCAAATGAGAAACTTAATGATAAAACCCTAAAGATGACAGTATAAATTGATCTATGTCTTTAGGTTTATTATAGGTCTTCTATTACATGTGTTAGGAATACCTGAAGGGTGATGTGATCATAAATGATTGTATAACCATGACGCTTCCATTCTTAGGGAGTGATGAAACATGTCTGGATTTTAGTGACTCCTCTTATCAGAGAAGTGATCTGATCTTGATCCAAATATTGGACATTGACCTGAATGAGATTCAGATGCAATGAGAAGATTAGATCTACGGTCTTGATTTAATCAAGCATCTGTGAGAGATCCACGGTATATGGATTTGAGACGTGATCTCAATATCCAAGTTACTATATGTGGAACGTACAATCATCATGTCTTTATCTCCAAGTATCCACAAAGAAAGCGCATTATTCTTGAAAGAGTTCAATAATAATTCCACTGTTAAATTATATCCAAGCATTGAGATATTGATAATTAAATATGATTTAATTATCATGAATAATGTGAATATCATTCATATTATGTAAATACATGATAATGATGATCCAAGATAATTAGATGTGATTTAATTATCAAGGATATGAATAATGTGGATAGTATTATACATATTATTTGTATATATATTATAAATGTGATTTATAATACATTAAAAGTGAGCTTGTTGTAAATAGTATCTTCAAGTTAATTGTTGATGTGAATTGGGTTAGAAATTAATTAGAAATATATTTTACATTTTATTTTGGGTTGTAACTATGATTCACATTTATCTAATGGCATGATTGAGATATTCATAAAATTAATTTAGAATTGTTTTTGTGAATTAATTTACAATAAAATTTTGTTTTTTAAATAATAAAGGGATTATGTGAAATAAATTAATCTCATATAATTGGAATGGGAACCGCCTTCCCTTCCATATATGGATGGTGGACGGCCACCTTGACTTGTTCAAATGGTCATCCCCACCATATGTGGAAGGTGAGTTGCGACCTTCCTTATCCCTTGATTAATTATTGATTTAATAAATTAAATTATATTGATAGTATCCCTATATTTAATTTGATTAAAATTAATTACTTATTGTTGTATTTTTGCAATAAAATCATGACCATTGAATAGAAACACAAATCAATATCAACCATTGATTTTGCGTTTCACATGGATTGCGATCCATGAACTCCCACAATATTATAAAAGAAGAGGTAACCCTAACTCTTCTCGATACAACTTCTTTGGCAAGTCTCTCTATATTTATCATTCTCATCACACGCCCCATCTCTCTTTCTCTCCAGTGTGGTCGTCCATACTCTGTACTAGAGAGAGTCATAGTCATCGCGACGTCGTTTTGTTGCCAGATTGACTACTTGTGGATCTCCATTTTCTTAGGTGCTTCTTGATCGTGAAGAAGATGTTAGATTTCATGCGATGAAATCAAGAGTTCCAGTGCATGTATCTTTACCTTGGATTGTGAGAAGCCCGCACCTCATCAACGCGCTCACAAGTATCTCCTCTGTCGGGTCGAACTTGAGATAGGAGGTCTCTTCGCTTAGAGACTACGATCGCAACCACGCTTTAAGAGGTAATCCTACATCTTTCTTGTGGTTTGATGGAATGGTCCGAGAAATGTTCTTGGATCATGTGGTTTCATCATTTTATTTTTTTTAAATTCTGTTGCACTGAGAAACTAGTGCAACTAGTCGTTTTGATAGCATACGATGCGGTCATCATACTTTTGTGATGCACTTAAGGATCTTTCCATATCATTCAAGTGGTATCAGTGCCTTTGTCGAGGTCTTGGATATGATTCAAAAACTCTAGGCGGTCATGGTTCATGTTTTGGATGCGCGAGAATATTTGTTTTTGTATTGGATGCAAGATTCGAATCGATTTTTGATAAAATAAAAACCTACTATTTGTGCATTGTTTGGACGTGTTTTTTGGTTAATAAAATGTATTTAGAATGTATAAATATGTTCCAAAAATAGTAACCTTTAATTGGTACTAAGTTCATGAAAATGATTCGAATAGTTCCCGCTATGGAAATTTATTTTGCATGTATTCACAAATCTGTAATAAAATTATTTTTGCTTACTATTTTTCCATCATAAAATATGAAATAAAACTTGTATTAGGTAGAGAATCAAATAAGAAAACCACTCTAATTTATTTCATGCGGTTCTAACTCCGTTTGCCCTAGATATTCCATATTTAGTGGAGATGGGTCGGAAGATGATTAGATCATCAAACCTCTTTACTTAATTTATTTATAATTCAATGGAAATTATGATTTTTTCTTGATTAAATATGATACTTAATAATTATGAAAATAATTGATTAATCATCATAGATCGTTGAATACATGTTACTTGAAAACCCTAGTTTATCCTACAAAAGTTGTAGGACAATCTCTGCATGCAAAACATTATTACTTGGATAGGATTGGGGATTTGTCTAACAAATCTTCTTAGAACATTGATCAAAATGATTTGGATCAAAATTATATGATATAACTTCGATTGAAGGATCGAATAACAATCTCAAATACAATATGATTAATTCACATTATCTTGATCTGAGGCGGATATGGTGTCTAGTCTGGGATCGTTGGGGTAGCAGGTTGCTCCATGAGCGGTTTGTTCCACGTCCTATGCGTACTAGCCATGACAGCGGGTAAGGAAAGGATAATGCTTGAAGAGATCATGGTGTAATTTTTAATTATTAAATTTTAGTTTTACGTATTTTGATATTATACCATCCTTCAAGAAACATTCAAGTTTGGTGGTTAATCAAATTGGATTGATAATTGATTTAATATGATTAAATTAATTCTATCCAATAAAAAAACTCTGTTATGAATAGAGTAGTATTTCCCTTGGAAGAATTAATTATGTGAATATGATTCATTATGATTAATTAGAATTTGAGCATGATATGGAGGATCACATAAGTGACAGCCATGATCTCCCATCAAGGCGAAGGGTTTCATCGCTAGGGATTGTATGTGGGAGATGCATGTCCGAAGTGATAGCTCCTGCATACAAGCGCATATGGATCGGGCTCTTTGCTTCTCGGAAGAGTAAGATCATATGCGTAGTGACTCTAATGTTGATTCCTCGTATTATTGGGGTGATATTGGATTGCACATAGGGAGTGTTATTCCTATTGACGGTTGGTTCAATTAACAATTTGTCAACATTGCCTTAAGGGTGGTGGGCCTGGGTGTTAAAGACCGAATTGGTAATGCAAGTTGGACTTACAAGGCGGAATGTGTTCTCGCTTCTTTTTACCCGAGTTACAGTTTCTCATGTTATTGGGATGTAATTAAGGTAGAGAAGGAAATCCTAGTTCTTGCTAGAGATATAACGGTAAGTATATCTCTTGCTTTGAAAGTGATTAAGGAAATGAACTTTCAAAGTGGAAAAGACAAGACTAATTTGATTAATAATCGTTAATCAAATATTTAATATTGAATGTATAATTATTTATATGTTCTAATACAGTACATTCTTAGTTTAAGTCCATGAACCCACTCAGTAGGATCCTGGAGGTCTGACTGGATCAAACTACTCGTATTGGATCCATAATTTGGATCTTGTTCTCTCTACGGATCACATCTCGTATGTGTTATCCAAGGACAAGATAGCAAATCGTAAAATACCAGAAGATATCAAATACAATGAAAAATATGGTGAAGATCATACATTGGCCAGATGTTATATTCTAGGATCTCTTTTCAATGTGCTTCAGAAGCAACACATGGAGATGGAGACCTACCAGGATATAATGTTGAATCTCAAGGAGATGTTCGGATATGTCAACCGAAGTTAGCGTTATAATGTTATGAAAGATCTTATTCACCACAAGATGCAGGAAGGGACTTTAGTTCGTGAACACGTACTCAAAATGTTTGGGTACTTCTCGGAACTGGAAACTCTCAGGGCAAACATGGATGCAGATATGTAGTCTGACTTCATTCTGCTATCCCTCCCCAAGTCTTTCAATAACTTTGTGATGTCATTCCACATGAACAATATGAATTGGTATAATGTTGAGCTATTGGCTTCATTAAAGTATGCAGAAGATGTAATGAAGAAAGATAATCCCTTTGGTAGTGCAATGGTTGTACATGTCAAAGGGAAGAGCAGTCGGAGGCAAGGATCTCGGAAGGGCCCGACCCAGAAGAGAAAGAAGAAGAGTCAAAGTGTTGTCTCATCCTCTACTATTCCGCACTAGTGACATCAAAGAAGACTAATGTGTGTCATCACTGCAAGAAGCCGGGCACTGGAAGCGTAACTGCCCAGATTACCTGAAGTCTGATGACAAAAGAAAAGCTCCAGCTGGTATGAATTTATTTTCATCATTGAAACTAATTTTCTCGTAGGATGAGAAGGTAGTTGGGTCATCGATTCTGGTACTTCTGTTCATGCATGCAATTTTTTGCATCTGTTTCAGGAAACTAAGAGTCTTGGTGAATGGGAGATAGTCATCCAGATGAGATTTGATGCAATTGTTGCAGCAGTCGATGTCGGGACCTACAGACTATCATTGTCTAGTGGAAGAGTTCTTATGCTTAAAGAATGTCTTTATGTTCCAGATTCTGAAGAAACTTAATATTTGTATCTAAATTAGTTAGAAGTGGATATTCGTTTATATTATGTAATAAACTTGTCATCAGTTGTTATAATAAACATATTGCGGATGGTGTTCTGACTTCTGGTAGACTCTATAAATTGTGCATTGATGAAAATATCATGAATGTTACTGCCACTAATAAAAACCCAAAAAGAACCAGGGACTATGGAAATCTTTCGAATGTGATTTGGCATTAAAGGCTAGGTCATTTATCTATTTATAGGATCAATAGACTAATAAAGGATGGACCCTTAGATTTTCTACATGTTCAATCTTTGCATACCTGAGAACATTGTACTCGAGGTAAAATGACTAGGACGCCTTTCCGTAACAAGGTTACAAGATGCAAAAGTATTCTTGACCTAATACATACTGATGTATATGGTCCCTTCAGTACCACGACTCGAAATGGATATTGATACTATTTGACATTCATTGATGACCATTCACGATACAGGTTTATCTTCCTATTACATCATAAATCTGAAACTTTGAAAAGTTCAAAGAATTCATGTCTTTCGTTGAGAACTAAATCATTAGGAAGATTAAACAGATTCGATCTGGTCGAGGTGGTGAGTACCTCTCAGGTGAATTCAAGGAACACCTTAAAGAGAAAGGAAATGTCTCCAATATCATTCTTCCTGCAACTCCTCAACTTAATGATGTTGCCGAAAGACGCAATAGGACCATCATGGATATAGTCCGTTCAATGATGAGTAAAGCACATTTACCATTTAGATTTTAGGGATATGAAGTAGAGACTGCAATATATATATCCTGAATAAGATTCCTAGCAAGCTTGTACCTAAAACTCCTTATGAGTTTTGGTATAAAACCAAACATAGTGTTAGACACTTAAGAATTTGGGGTTGCTTGGTCCACACGAAGAATGTGGACACAATTCATTAGGTATATTAAGGATGGTATTGTATACCAGCTTTATGACCCTGAGATTCAGCAGGTCTTCTTCCGTAGAGATGCAAAATTTCTGGAGGATAACTTCCTTAAGAGTCAAGACAAAAATAAAGTAAAGGAACTCATTAAATCCCCCGAGGATGTTGAGTTTCCTGAACCAGAAATTGAAGAAGTAAAAGAAGATGAAACACATGTACCTCTTCGAAGGAGTTCGAGGGTGGTTGCACCACCTGAAAGGTATAGATCCATGTGTCAGGTGAAACTGGCAATAATCATTTGATAAAGCATTCACGGATCATGACATGGATAAATGGATGCTAACAACGAAGTCAGAAATTGACTCCATGCATAAGAATGGTGTATGGACCCTAGAGGATCCATCTAGAAGGGTAAAACCCATTGGGTGTAAATGGATATTCAAGAGAAAAAGGGGACCTGATGGGAAAGTAGACTTTCAAAGCACGACTCGTAGCCAAGGGCTACACATAGAGAGAAAGCATCGACTACGATGAGACATTCTCTCCTCTGGCTATGCTTAAATCCATTATAGTTGCATATCTTGACTACAACATCTGGCAGATGGACGTCAAGACAGCTTTCCTCAATGGATATCTCGAAGAGGATATCTATATGGCTTCATAACCGGGGAAGGCAAAGTACGCAAGCTGAAGAAATCCATCTACGGGCTCAAACAAGATTCTTGTATCTGGAACATCAGATTCGATGAAACCATAAAGAGTTATGATTTATGCAAAATCCTGATGAACCGTGTGTTTACAAGAAGCTTAGTGGGAGCGCCATTGTGCTCATCATGCTTTACGTAGATGGCATCCTTATCATTGGGAATGATACATGGATGATGACCAGTGTTAAGATTTGGTTGTCCCACACCTTCGAGATGAAAGATCTTGGAGAAACCTCTTATATCTTGGGTCTGAAGCTATTCAGAAACTGAGAAAAGAGGATATTGGGATTGTCACAACATGGGTACATTAAGAAGATCTTGGAGCATTTCCATATGGAGAACTCCAAGAAAGACTTCCTTCCCTTAAGACATTGTATCCACTTGTACAAATGGATGACTCCTCAAAGTGTTGAGGAAAAGGAAGCCATGGTTGGGTGCCCCTAGGCATCAGCTATAGGAAGCTTAATGTACGCCATGATGTGCACAAGGCCAAATATCTTCCATGCAGTGGGAGTGGTAATCCGTTACCAATCCTACTATGGAGAGCAACACTGGAATGCGATGACGAACATTTTCAGTATCTAAGACGGACGCAAGATTACATCTTGGTCTATGGAGACGGTGATCTCCAAGTCCTGAGATACACAGATTCTGACTTCCAATCTGATATTGATGATTAAAAGTCGACATCAAGGTTTGTGTTCTTGTTGAACGGTGGTATTGTGAGCTGGAGAAGTAAGAAGTAGGACACTACGGTTGATTCAACAACATAAGCTGAATACATTGCCGCATCAGATGCTGCAAAGGAGGCAGTGTGGTTGTGCAAGTTCATCCTGGAACTTGGCATAGTTTCCTATGATACTCCCATCCCGCTACTCTGCGATAACATGGGAGCCATTGCTCAAGCGAAGGAACCCAGATGGCATCAAAAGAGCAAACATGTGGAAAGTAAATACCACATAATTCGAGATATTCAAAAGCATGGTGACATCATCATCACCAAGATGGCCTATGGTGGCAACGTTGTTGATCTGCTTACCAAACCTTTGACACAAAAGGTTTTCGACCAGCATGTAATGAGTATGGGCTTAAGGATTGTACCTGAATGGTTCCAAGGGCTAGTGGGATATTATTAGCAATGTGAGCCTGAGGTGAACCATTCCTATAATAAATGTTATTGTAATGTTTGGTATGTCAATAAAAGTTATTGGTTTATTTTCACTCCCTGTCTGATATTAAATGAATGAATGCACTATAAGGCCCCTTAGTACAATTAGTGTAATGAACCATGGTTGCCTTGATGTTCATACAATTGTTGATTCAATTATTGAATCATAGAGGCTGGTGCTTGGATGAATATTTAAAGAGTTAGATTGAGGACTCATCAAGCACCTTCAAATGATTGTTAAGATGTAATCTCTATCCTGAGTAGGAGATGACAATCCTTTCTCATTTGGTTGATATCTGACCGATCTCGAGATGCATGTCCTCTGCATAGAAATAGAGATTTAGAGATGTCAGATTAGTTAGGTCAAAGAGCTGACTTAATAAGATCGAGATAAACAAGTCATGTATCATATATTGTCACAATATAGGCATGCATCCTATGATCGGAGACAGATGTATTTCTATATGTCTAAGTATGTATATTTGACAGATTGATAGGTTGATGGCCTAATCAAGGTCTATACACCGGCGAACTGGTGTGCATATAAGGGCATATGAGTAATACGATGTCTCAAAGGGATCATATAGATTCATTTGTGAATCGGAAGACATGAGCTCGCTCATGAGTTATTGGGATCGATCAAATTCCATGCATGATTGTCTTGCTTTGGAAGCATGGCAAGAATTTGTAGGTATGGTATATGCTTTGAAAAACATATGATCGATACCAACTCTCAACGATCAAATGAGAAACTTAATGATAAATTCTTAAAGATGACAGTATAAATTGATCTATGTCTTCAGGTTTATTATTGGTCTTCCAGTATGCATGATGTACAGGTGTTAGGAATACCTGAAGGGTGATGTGATCATAAATGATTGTATAACCATGACGCTTCCATTCCGAGGGAGTGATGAAACATATCTGGATTTTAATGTCTCATCTTATCAGAGAAGTGATCTGATCTTGGTCTAAATGTTGGACATTGATCTGAATGAGATTCAGATGTAATGATAAGATTACATCTACGGTCTTGATTTATTCAAGCATCTGTGAAAGGTCCACGAGATCTGGATTTGAGACGTGATCTCAATATCCAAGTCACTATATGTGGAACGTACAATCACCATGTCCTTTTCTCCAAGTATATACGGAGAAAGCGCATTATTTTGAAATAGTTCAAGATAATTCCACTGTTGTATTATATCCAAGCATTGAGATATTGATAATTAAATGTAATGTAATTATCATGAATAATGTGAATATGATTCATATTATTTAAATACATGAGAATGATGATCCAAGATAATAAAATGTGATGTAATTATTAAGGATATGAGTAACGTGGATAGTGCTATCTATTTTATTTGTATATATATATTATAAATGTGATTTGTAATATATTAAGAGAGAACTTGTTGTAAATAGTATCTTCAAATTAATTGCTGATGTGAATTGGATTCACATTGGAAATACAATTTACATTTTATTTTGGGTTGCGAACATGATTCACATTTATTTAATGGCATGATACAAAATTAATTTGGAATTATTTTTGTGAATTAATTTATAACAAAATAGTATTGCAAATAACTAAGAGATTATGTGAGATAAATTAATCTCACATAATTGGAAGGGGAACCACCTTTCATATATGGACGGCGGATGGCCACCTTGACTTGTTCAAGTGACCATCCCCACCATATGTGGAAGGTGGGTTATCACCTTCCTTATCCCTTGATTAATTATTGATTTAGTCAAATTAAATTATTTTAATAATATACCTATATTTAATTTGATTTAAATTAATTATTGGTTGTTGTGTTTTTGCAACAAAGTCATGACCATTGACTAGAAATACATATCAATCTCAACCATTGATTTTGTGTTTCACGTGTATTGTGATCCATGGACTCCCAAAATACTATAAGAGAAGAGGTAACCCTAGCTCTTCTCGATACAACTTCTCTGGCAAATCTCTCTATATTTCTCATTCTCATCACACGTCCCATCTTTCTTTCTCTCCAGTGTGGCCATCCATACTATGTGCTAAAGAGTCGTAGTCATCGTGACATCGTTGTACTGTCGGATTGACTACTTGTAGATCTCCATCTTCTTCGGTGCTTCTTGTTCGTGAAGAAGATGTTAGATTTCATGCGACGAAATCAGGAGTTCCAGTTCTTGGATCTTCATCTTGGATTGTAAGAAGCCTGCATCTCATAGACACGCAAGTAAGCGTCTCCTCTATCGGGTCGGACTTGAGACATGAGGTTTCTTCGCTTAGAGACTACGATCGCAACCACGCTTCAAGAAGTAATCCTACATTTTGCTTGTGGTATGAAGAAATGATCCAAGAAATGTTCTTGGATCATGTGGTTTCATCATTTTATTTTTTTTAAATTCCTCTGTACTGAGCAACTAGTCACATACGATGCAATCATCACGCTTCCGTAATGTGCTTAAGGATCTTTCCATATCCTTTACTTTGTCCATAACTTTCATGCATCTGACAAATTATCCTCTCGTGGAGGAAAATCAGGAGCATAGTGAACCCTAGAAAGTTGGAGCTTGGAAGAGAATTCCATCGTTCTGACACTAGTAGTTGGTGATTGAGTCCCATTAGAGACTCGAACGGACTTCATAGAGGTAGATGGCACGGAGGATGTGGGCAGACTACATTCTCCAATCAGATGAGTAGAGGCACAAAAATCAATAATCCAAGCAGAAGAAGGAGTGACAACAGAGTTGGCTAGTGTACTTGAAGGAGTAGCCAGAGCAATAGTGGTAGTGTTACTAGTGGTAGTATGCCCTAGAGTCTGAAGGATATGCATCTAGTGGGAGTAATATGTGTCATTAAGATGAACAGTATTGTCACTGGAGGTTGCTACAAACGGCGCCTCTTCCACATCATAGGCATCTTCATAGGCATTATTTGTGTAATAAGAAGGTATACCAAACTTTTGCCAGTACCGTTTAGTTGGGTGGTTCACCGACCACAATGAGTGCATGGGGTAGTAGAGTTTAGCCCACGACCACGACCATAGTCGCAACCTCATCCAGATTCCCGTCCATGACCACGACTTGGATCACGACTGCTGATGAATCTACGATTCGTCATCTTTATTCATTTATTTTAGCTTAAAATCCCTTATAAAACACATGTATATAACTAACTCCATATTCTTACTAACTTGCATTTGTGTGCAAATATTGTATACTTCTTACCATTTTAACGTAAAATAAATAAAGAAAGAAAGAAAGGAAAAATAACGAAAAGAAAATAAAAAAGGAAGATTGTATATATGTAATAGATACAGGCTGACCCGAACCCCGAGGGAAGGTCAAGACTTGACCTGATCGACCAGGAATAAATTAGGGGAAGATAGGGACCTTAATCAGAATATCCCAAAAAATGTGTGATGTGTATATTTGTATACTACACTATTTTTATTTGTACCTGAATTTACCTCAAATCCAATAACTTTCAAAACCAAAGTTGTAAATAAAAATATATCTTAAATAATAAAAATAATTACACAATCAAATCATATACAGAATAAAATCAACCACACTTGGAAAAAGCAATTAAGCGATAATTGAAAGACCAATTTTGGCTCCATATGAACTCAAATTGAATCAAACTCACTTCCATTGTATTCTAAATTAAATTATCTTTAAAATGGCTATAATTTCATAATTTTTGGAGTTACATGTGAAAAGTTGGGTTTTTTGGGATGGTTTGTGCAATTTTCCCATGCGTTTTGTACATATTATATTTTATAGATATTTGTAAATATTTTTTACTGATTATTTAAAATAAAAATAAAAAGAATAAAAATTTTCAAACAAAAAAATTAAAAAACTAATTTGCTTAGCTACCTTTGTATATAATGTCATCATATATGTATATAGCATATGTATATAGTTAGTTTTCTTAACTAACTACCATAAAAAAATAAAAAAATTAGTATTTAATTTTCAAATAAATAAAGTGACGAAAATACAAAAAAATATTTAATTTGTAAATTTTTTTAACCCTTATCTTGTTATTTTATCTCATTTCATTTTTTTGTTCTCTCTCTTATCTCTTATCTTCGTCCAAAAATTCAAAAATTCAAACTCCATTATCTTTTCTATTTATATGGCTCCTTCACCCTCATTCCAACTTGATCGATCTTTAGTGAGAGGAGCCTGATCTACGAATCTTCTTGTCGTAGAAGGGTGCCTAGCCTCCGAGCCGTCTGGTGACAGCGCGTCGGCCTTCGTCGAAGTGATCAAGGTCTTTTCCGCTCCTAAGGTGAGATCCATCATTTCCTTCTTATTTTTCATCTAGATTAACCTTAGTTTAATTTTTTACATCTTTATTTCGTAGTCACTTTTTAATCTATATATTAGAATCCACCATCACGATTTAATCCGCCACCGACTCGATTTTTCATTTCACCATCTCGATCTCTACGCGTTCTTTTCTATCTATCACGATCTCTCAACTTCGGCCACGTATGGTTACCAGAGACTTGGATCCATTCCTCATTTTTCGCCGGATCCCCGTTGATGAATCTCATATTCATCATGTTAAAAGTCTTCTATTAAAACCCTGGCTTAACCATTCCAATAAAAATCACCATTAATTCTTTATTTTTATCCTGTATTATATTGTGTATTAATTAACCCTTAATTATTGTATTTAATTTCTCTTATTTTTCTTGTATTTATTTTATCATCAAAAACCCCCTAAAAATTAGGTAGAATAATTGTGTATAAATCACTGACCTTTAAAAAGACTAAAAAAATACAAAAACAAATCAAAAGATAAAAATCAGTGTTTTTATCCCCCTTAAAAATACCTCAAAAAATACTTTTTGTACAAATGACCTCTTTTGGCTTTTTGTCCAACATGAAAGTTGTAGATCTCGTCGAGACGAGCAACTTAATGTTTTGACTTTTTCCTAATTTTGCCTCTAACTATTTCTTTTATATTTTAGTTTGTATTTCTACTTCTGAATTTTCTGATTGGGCCACGTGGCGCTCTCTGGGCTGCCCACGTGGCCCGTCTCCCATTCCGCCACCCGACGCCTTACTTGGCCGTCGGATCTCCCCCTTTTCGCCCTCATCTCACCCGTCCATTCTCGCCTTGCTCCCAGCCCTTGGATCCTAACTCCAGATCTAATCCTCACCGTTCACCAACGCCTAAACCTATGTCGTTTGATCTCCAACTCATCCAAAGCGTCTCATCGCGCCACGTCAACCCACTATTTTCCATTGTTAGATCTCCCCCATCTTCCAATCTAAGCCACTCCTTCGTGCCTTAACACCAGCCGACCGATCAGATTTCATGATCTGATCTCCTCCCTTCGCCTGCACTTCCATCCTAGTCGTCGGATCACTAGATCCAACGGCTGGGAGATCGTCTCCTACCTCCGCAACCCCCTTCTTCGCTCGTTCCCCCTTCGTAACGCCTCGCCCCCTTCCATTTTAGCCATCGCTTCTGGCCTCTTCTCCAACACCTAACGGTCGCTCCACATAGCCCATTCCCCAGCCTCCCTTGCGCGACCTTCATGTCCTCCCTCCATTACTCCTCCACCATTAAAACCTTGTTCAAAAACGCCTCACCACGGCCATAACCTCCGACCATCCCCTCCTATAAAACCTAAGCTCCGATCTCTATCACCTCGATCCACCATTTGGAGGCTTCCTCCCTAGCTTCGACCGCCCTCCGGTGACAGCGGAGGGCTGGCTTTGAGGCGATCATGGTCGTGAGGACTTCGGTGTGATCCATGGCCTCCGGCCATGTCGCGACCGCCATTGTGCGTCGTCGAGCACCGGGGAGCGGTCGACCCTGTCGTGCGAAGACCCAGGGCTTCAACCGAAGCCCAGCCCAAGCCTCCTCCTCTGCCAACACCTTGCTCCGGTAAGGTGATTTGTTTTTCCTTGTTTTCTCCCATTTATACCCCCGACTGCAGACATCCTCGTCTTCATCTGATCCACCCACAAGCTTCACAACGTCACCCTCATCTTTGCGCAACCCTCCGATTCCACCACTCCCTTCCCCAAAACCTCGTCCATCCTCCGCCACCTCCTCCTCTGCTCCGCCGGGGAAGGAGCCCCTGGTCCTCCACTCCGACCACCTCTCAGGGACCCCATTCCACTCACTTCACTCGCACTACACGCGCACTCGCTCGGCTACATCTAACGCTTGCAGGAACCTTCATTGGCCAGAGCTCGCACCTTCCCGCCGGTCTCGAATTTCTCCTCCGATGACCGAGCTCCATCTCGCCACTCCATACGTCGACGGAGCTCCACCTGGTCTCCACGAGCCTCGCCAGGGGATCATACACACTCCTCGATCATCAGGCGACCCCTCGGAGCTCGGCGGAGCTTTATAAGGCACGTCGGAGCCCCGCCTCCTCCGGTGGATCCACGACGGAAGGAGACAATACAGATACCGTCCGATCGTTTCGATCGGATGGCCATGAAGATGACACGTGGCACCCGAGCCTCTCCTCCAGACCTATGGGCTCGGGTCCCACCGAACCTCGCCCCGAGTCTCCCGAAGCAGCCACGTGTCCCGAACCTGAGGCCACCTCCCGAGCCTAGGCTCCTCACGTGCGGCGCACGTGAGGATCTGGGAAATTTGCATGAAGGACCCTGGATCTTCCAAGAATTACAGTTTGGTCCCCAGGCGCATGCCCCACGTGTGTGCCTGGGTATTTTACAGGGAGGCCCTCAAACTTTTCTGAAATTGCAAAAATGCCCCCGCGTAATGGAAAATTTATGGAGGGGCCCATGCAGATTTCTATATTTACATTTTGGTCCCTCCAGGGACCTAAATGTAACATTTATCCTTTTTAATTTTTGCATTTTTATTACAATTATGCTCCTGCATTGTTTTTAGCATAACTTGAGCATCGTAGATCCAAATTGCATGATTTTAGTGTCGTTTTGATCCTTGTTTTGTCCTCTACATCATAGCATGTTTAATTTTCTCATTTGCCACTTTTTTAAATGAAGTGAATTTTGTTGTGAAAAAGGAGACCCTGCTCTCCTTGTTCTTGATTTGATTCGATGAATGTTCTTCATATGGTGATTAATACGACCCTGATTTCCTTTTTTATTTTGTTGCTCATATTTTGAGGGTATATTTGTATTCTTTTGTTGAGCATACATGTAACCTTGCATTATTTTCATGCATCCTCCTATAATTGCATAAAAACCAACTAAAAAATGCATACATCATGGCATTGCATTGTAGTTAGCATAGTGCATCTTGCAGACCTAAAATTGTGAATTATTTCACGCATGAGCTTCATGAATCAAAATTCGATAAATGAATTAGGTAGTTGTGTCCTTGCGTTCGACCTTGGTAGACTTGCCAAGTATAAATACTCCACAGCATTCAAAGGAATGTGGTCTTTGCTGAGCCGAATTTGTCTCCTATGCTACGACAATTTCACATTATTGTAGAGGCAAATTTGACGTTCATCAAATGGCATCGTTGCCGGGGACACGGCTTAACTTAATTATTGAATTTTGATTTTCTTTGTTGAATTTCAAATTTTTTTAGGCCCTCATTTAATGCATCATTTTTTGCATCTTATCTGCTGATTTAATTTCTCTTTGTGTTCTAACTTTTCTCTTTTGTGGCAGGGCCCATGATCATCGAGGATGCTTGATCTTCATGGAGGCCTGAAATCGGGAGCTTCCGCTGAAGAGGCCGCAAAAGAATCTGTGAAGAAATTCTGGGATTTTAATCAGTCAGCCTGCATTGCATACTGTAAAAAAACTTGCATTTGCATATTTATTTCCAGTTCTTGCATGTTGTAAAAAAAAGAGAAAAAGAGAGTAGATCACTTGATGATCTACCCCCCCTGACGAATCTACGTTTCATCATCTTTATTCTATCATTTTGGCCTTAAAAACCCTAGTAAATGCGTGTAAATAGTGTTAAATCATGCATTTTAGCATTCATGCATTATTGTACAAAATGTATATAAAATACTGTTTTTTACGCCAAAATTATAGAATAAAGAAAAGAAAAGAAAAAGAATAAAATATTGTAAATATGTTATGACCCGAAACCCCGAGACCTAGGCATCTCGATGACTAAGTCGACAAGAAATTAAGTAGGGGGAGATAAGGGTCATAATACAATAAAAATACCTTTGTTTTTATTCATTCTTTATTCATTTTGGGACCTATTTTTGGTTCCACTTTTTATACCTCAAATAAAGAACTTTGAACATGAAAGTTGTAGATAATTAAATAAAGAAAAATAAATTGATTTGACTCAAAAATAATGTACAGATAAAAAGTTATGGTCTGAATAAAATTCTAGAATCCCAACTTCCCAGACTTGTATCTTCCAAATAAAAATCCAAATGCATCAAACTCACCTTTGATTGTATATAATTTAAAATAAGTTATCTAATGGCGGTGGTTTCTCATTTGGCGGAGCTACGATTTGAAAGTTGAGTTTTGGACCCCTATTGTATACTTGTACAGATTTAAATATCATTTTATTATTTATTAATTATTTTTACCATTTTATATTTTTTATAATTTTGTAAATATTATTTATAATATATATGTACATTAAAATGGGAATAAAATACAAAAGAAATACAAAATAAAAATACTTGTATATTATCATACATAGGTATGATACCTATAAATATACCAACATAAAATATATTCCTATTTCATTAAATGTACAAAATATATCAGAAAAATAAAATAAAAATATATTTAGGTGTATAAAAATAAGTTATAAATATATAAAATAATAAACATAAATAAATAAATTAAATAAACAAAATAAAAGTAAAATATTAAAATACATAGATATATATATGGATCTAAAATGGTAACTTGTAAATTTATACCTCATAAAAATAATCAAAAATCATAATAAAATAGTTTATAAAGTAACAAATATTTTTCATTTAATAATCAAAAATTAATTAAATCTTTTTATATTTTTTAATGATTTTACAATTTATTTTTCCAGGGTTTTTCCTGGTTGGTCCACGTGGACCAACCAAGAGGGTCTGAGAATTGACCGCGGGTCAACTCTCTGACCCGCCCCCTGTGGCTGTGTCAGAGTGGTTTTTGTCTCTTTTTCTCGATTTTTTCGAGGCCCTTCCTTTCACATTTTCGTGTCGACATCTTCAGCAATCTTATTCCTTGTGGAATGGGCTTACACGCCCTGGGTTCTTCACGGGCTGAGGATCATCGATGCGCACGACGTGCCTCGTTCTTTGGGGCCCATCGGTCATCTTTTCATAAACCTCCCAAACCCTCCATTCTCCTTTGAACCCTCTTTGACCACTTTTCTCCCTCTCGTTGGGGAGCTCTGGACCGGACTTGGTGACAGCAAGTCCTCCAGACCTTCGGAGGCGAGGTTAGCAGCCAGGAGAAGCTCCATCACCCTATCTCGAGCCAACGGCCGTGAGGTCTTATCTCCTTGGCCACAGCTGAGTTGAGGTCGTTTTATGTCCACTTTCCTGCCCATAAGATAGCCATTAGTTATAGCTTTTATCTTCTGCACTTAGTTTGCATTTTAATCAATTAGTTAGTGTAGATTCATCTATCGAACACCTCGACGGAGCCCTTTGAGCTCCGGCGACCATCATTAACTCCATACACACCATCCGCTTGCCAATAAAAGCCAAGTTTTCTGCCCATTTGCGTTGCTGTTCTTTATTCTTCTTCGCAGGACTTGAAGGATGCGTCTGAGCCTCAGGAGCATCTTCCTCGAGCTGCTGGAGCACCACCCAGGTCTACTCTCTCCGCCGGGCACCACAGGGGCCCACCTGGGCATTTTGAGACATCCATTCGACGAGGAGGAATCTGGGGAAGCCCTTGAATCCATCGGGTGGGAGTCGGAGGCGCCAGGCGTGGAGATTTTGGAGCTTGAAGTTAATCCAGACCGAGGTCTTCGGCTGTTCTTCCCTCGCGTCCCAGGGCCATTCGATTGCCCTTTGTTCTTGACGAGCTACAGTCACCGTCCGATTGGGAAGCACCGCAACCAGACGATCAAGGGCCATGATCTAATCCTGGCCATTCATCCATGAAGGGGTATCATCTCCCCTGGAGAGGATACGTGCTTAAGTGAAGCGATATCAACCGTCCGCTCCCGCCTTTGCGTGGGTATTATGCTATTCTTGCCCCCGCACATTTTTGTATTTAATAATTACTATATAAGCATTCATCTGCTTTTTAAAACTTTTGTAACATTTGCTAAAGGAACCCTAAGTTGTTCAATTATTACTTTTTAGTCCCTGTAAGTCACGTGCCCTGTGCACGTGGCTTTGGGAATTTTGCGAGCATACCCTTGGGCTCCTGGGTATTTGTAATCGGTCCAGAAACTTTTTATGAAGTTATATATTTTGTGAAAATTTTACAGTTCAGCCCCCTGAGTTTTTGAGAATTACATCCATACCCCTGCCAGGAGCACGTGCCTAGTCATGTAGGCTTGGCGTATTTGCGGGGAAGGGCTTGAAATTTTGAGTATTTCTAATTGGTCAGAAAGTTGGTAATTCAGTATATAATTTCTGGACTATTTGCAGACAAGCCCCTCAACTTTTGTCATATTACAAAAATGCCCCTGCCAGCATGATTTTTCTTTTTGTTATCTCTAATTATTGCATGCATTTCTAAAATCCTAAAAATTGCCAAAAAAAGTATCATAGGTTCTTGTTGCATTGTAGTATCATGGCATATTTTTATTTTGCATATTTATAATATTTTAATATTTATAAAAATTCAAAAACTCTCATTTTCAATAATGTTTGCATTATAAAATCCATAAAAATTATAAAAAACACCCCAGACAATTCCCAAAAATATATATTTTGCATATTTTAGTGTGTTTTAACTCCAGTCCAAAAATCATAAAAAATATAAAAGAAGACTCCTAAAAATATAAAAACTCTAAAAACCTTCATAAAAATCTTAAAAATCCTACAAAAATTCTAAAAATACAAACTTTATTTCTAAATTTTCTTTTTTCTGTTATCTTTTATGGAAAATTAATTTGGAGAATTTTTATTACTGTTTCCTATTTTATTTCTCTATTTTAGTTTCAGCCTCTTATTTTATTCATTGTTTTTGGTATTTTTGACTTTAAAAATACCAAAAAAAATAGGAAAAAACCAGAAAAATCACAAAAACATTTCAAAATTATAAAAAGCCTAAAAATATTTCATTTCCTAATTTTTGTGTATTTTTACCTATTTTTATAAATACCTTAACCTCTCTTTTCTTATAGTTTGTATATATTCTATTTATTGAAAAAAAGAAAATATATAAAAAATATAAAATATAAAAAGAAAATATAAAATTAGAAAATTAAAAATCAAAATACAAAAATATAAAATCAAAAATTAAATAAAAAATATAAAATTAAAAACCCACAAAAACATAGCATCAATAGGCAAATCATCACATTCACACATTGTGTGCATCACTGCCCCGTTCTACTTGTCTGCTCCCTGTGTTTGACCTCTACACATACTTGCACCTATACACATCTTTGTTGTAGAGTTATAATAAATTTTAACTCCGCATCACTTTCATTGCTTTATTTGATTGTCGTGGGTTAATTGTTGTTTTAATCCGAATTTCGCATGGTCGATTCAGCGATTGAGTTCCCACCTCGTGTGGAACTTAAGACCACCGATTTTTGGGTTAAACAAATGGTGCCGTTGCCGGGGAGCAACAGCGCATAGTTCGGCTTTTTGTTTGTGCTTGTGATTATTTGTCCATTTTCACGGCTTTTTGTGTTTATTTTATTTTCCTTATTTTTGATATAATTGCTTGACTTGTCTAATCATCCTCTCTGCTGATTTTGTGCGAGGAACCGCTGATTGAGGGAGACGCTCTACCCTAGGCGTCTACGCACCCACATGAAGGTGGCAGGAGATCTATGACCTAGCATCAAAGGAAGCTCGGGGGACTTTAAGAAGACAGTTGTATTTTGAGCATTTTTATTTCCTTGTATTTATTTTTGTAATTTTAAGTGAGAGAGAGAACTATTTAATTGTAATAATACAGGTACCCTCAGACTCTAGACATTCGAGCCTAATTTCCAAGTGGTTGTTTACTTGGGGGCTCACCGCGATTTTCTCGGCTTTTCGTCGCATTTTCTTTTTTATTTGTTTTCCGATTTTTATTTCTTTTGTGTGATTGAGCCCTTAGTTGTAGGAGTTGCTTGGCGTAGTCTTAAGGCCAAACACCTAATATATTTGCATGTGCCTATAGCCGCGTTTGGACTTAGTTTAAACTTTAAACAGTCGCCTCATCATCTTCGAGCCTTTGTGTCGCGAGCTTACCTTGCCAAGCGCTGCTCCTGAACTCGATGTGTCGAGAGGAGGAGGGGTGAGCCTAGACCGGACTCCTGGATTGAAGATCGGTGACCGACTTGTGGTTCTTCACGCTAATAGCAGCTTCTCACACTTAGGGCAATTTCATCGGTTTGCATCTGCATCTAGATAGGTTTCAATTCTGCTGAGCATCCTTGCATGTAGAGTGCTGGAGGCAAGGTGAGCATTTACGCTTTAGCATTCATCATCGTTTTTGCCGCTTGCATTGCTTTTCCGACTCTCCCTCTGATTTTGACCACCTAGGTGCTTAAAGGAATTGACTCCCCGATAGGATCGTGCATTCTCATCAAAAATCCAAAAAAAGTGATAACAAATAAAATTGGGACTGTTAATATTACTCGACCCTAAAATCAACCAAAAAGAAAAATCTTGTATTGGGGCAAGTAATCCCCTCATTGTCTTCGTTTTACGTTGCTCGCGCACACACTAAGGTTAGTGCCCAAATCCCATTCAGCCCCCTAAGTGTTTGCACAATCTTTTGTACATATCCGCCTCAGCGGCAGTATCAGGACTCAGACCTCTACCCACATCCACCTCCACCTTCGTATTATCCACCTTCACATCTACCCGAGTCTGACCTGTTGGAGTCACCTTTCATGGAGTCCACCCTTGAGCACTTGACCCAGATGATGGATCATATGAGACAGAGGATTGACCAATCTTTGACTTCTCACCTAACTCTAAAACAGACAAGATAAAAAGACCGACTTTTCGGTCTCTATCGAGTTGAGTAGGTGAATTGAGGGTTTGTATTATTTTCATTTTTGTTTGTGATTGTTTTGTGTGTGTTCTAGATCATCTCTGCGCATTTGTGCCTTATTCTTCGCTCTCTTGATTTGACCTTCACGCTTTCCCGACTATCATTTCCTTTTGTTTTCGAGATGGACCCTTGTAGCGTATCTTATCCAGACTTTGCGGATCCCTTGTTCACTCCAGCCGGTCCACCTCCTTTTTTCCAGGAGGACTTTGCTCCTGACTTTTGTACATATCCACCTCATCCGCAGTATCAGGACTCGGACCTCTACCCACATCCACCTCCACCTCCGTATTATCCACCTTCACATCCACCCGAGTCTGACCTGTTGGAGTCACCTTTCATGGAGTCCACCCTTGAGCACTTGACCCAGATGATGGATCATATGAGACAGAGGATTGACCACCTCACTAGTACCAATTAGAGCGACTATGATATTCCACCATTTGATGATATGGATTCACTCGAGGATTTCCATGAGAGATTGCAATCGCCCAAAATACAAAAAAATGAGAAAAATTTAAAAACGCAAAAGATTTTGGGAGACACATGATTGAGTCAGATTGTGAGGAGAGTGCTCACTTGCCAGACCCTTTGACCACATATCCATTCACACCTTGTCCCACCTTTGACCCCGAGGATGCCGTTGTACAGACTGCTCTTGGCATGCCTCATGTATATGTTGATTCCGACTTCCTCCCTTGTATGGAGGAAGTCCAAAAATTCAAAAAAAAATGTTGACTGAACTCGAAGTGGTGGCCGCTATTCATGAGATTATCCGTGCCCCACTTCAGTAGGCCATGACCGATTTATCTGCTCCTCTTCCCAAGAAGAGAAAGCGGAGGAGCACATCTGAGTGTCATATCTTGACCATGGCTACTGCCCACGCCATTACACACCGTCCCATTCCTCAGAAGAAGAACACTGCCACACCTTTCATTAGCTGCACCATCTCTGACCACACATGTGATCACACTCTCCTAGATGGTGGTGCTTCGATTAGCATCATACCCTTCTCGTTGGTACAGTCTCTTCACTTAGGGCCTCTCGAGAAGACCAGGATGATCATTCAGTTTGCTGATGGATCAATAAAGAGGCCGAAAGGTATCCTTGAAAACGGCGTCATTTTGATTCAGGGCACGAGATACCATGTAGATTTTGTCGTATTGCCCATGGAGACCTCCACAGGGGAGCACTCTCCAATCATCTTGGGACGACCATTCCTCACCTCTGTGGGGGGCGTTATTGATTACGGATCAGGAGAGATTCGCTTCCGTCCTGATGACGTGAGCGAAGTGTTGATCACCGCACTCACTGCCGACCATAGACCTGCACCTGATGCACCTTCACCTATCTTGGCTGACCACGAGGACCATGACCTTGATGATACTATCAGAGAATTTTGCCGCTTATTGGATTCCACTGAGACCCAAGAATTCCTCCCCATGGAGGAAGACTTGGAAAGCGTGGACCTCGGAGTTCCTTCTTCTGGGCCTTGGCGTAGTGTTGATGACATCCGCGGGATTTACACGATTGACACTATTGAGCGGAGGGCAGATTTAGAGACCGGACAGGATGGACATGACTCGACTACTTTCACCGATAGGTCCGTCCCTATTCATGCAGACTCAGATAAGACTGAAAAGGCCAAATTTGATTTGATATCTTTTACTCGAGAATTCAGGCCTTTTGATGAAAAAGATGATCCGGTTGAGATTATTGAGGACGAACAAAGTTCGACTACTTCCACTGATGAATTCGTTC
Source organism: Ottelia alismoides (assembly GCA_037367405.1). Classification (NCBI taxonomy): domain Eukaryota; kingdom Viridiplantae; phylum Streptophyta; class Magnoliopsida; order Alismatales; family Hydrocharitaceae; genus Ottelia; species Ottelia alismoides. The sequence goes on along the minus strand of JAZKJV010000655.1, from coordinate 332,018 downwards.
CTTGTGGTTTTGACCTGGACGAGACCTCGTAAGACGACACTGAGTACACTTCTTCCGATGATGATGAGTTCGTCCCATTCCACTTCGATATCAGCAAGACTCCCAAGGCTGGACCAAGCCGTACTTCTTCCACTCACCAGTCTGTGCCTTCACACCCTAGGGCCCCTGAGGATCTCCACTCTATCGACCCTGATCGGCTTCCGTCCACTGTGGACCCTGATGTCGACCTGCACCACACTAGATCCATTCCTCAGCGGTCCCGCAAGAAGGTTCGCTTTCTACCTTCTTGATCATGTGTACACCCTCACGATCCCTTCTTCCATCTTCATCTCTTTTCTTCTGTTCTTCTTTTATTCTTTTCCTTTTCTATCTTCTTTTTTATCTAAAAGGTGTCGCTCCTTGTAGACAGTCTTCTATACTTAGGACGTACTTTGTCCTAAGTATAGGGGGTGTGCACCCTGAGTTTTGTATTCTTTGATCCTGTCCATTGTCTCCTCTTCTTGTCTATACTTAGGGATATCTTACCCTAAGTATAGGGGGAGACAATCTGAGTACGATCTGTTCATTCCCACCCTTGACCCTCCCTGCCTTGTGTACAGTCTGTTATACTTAGGATTATTTGATCCTAAGTATAGGGGGGAAGGTCAACTTCTCATTCTTTTGTTCATTCGTTCATTTATTCTTTAGATTTGCCTATACTTAGTACGAGTTGTGTCTTCTCTTTTCTCTCCGGTCTATGAGGACATAGCTTAAGCTAAGTATAGGGGGTCGTATATACTGTGTATATACTTTAGCCATAACTCGTACTTTCGTATTTTCCTAATAAGGTTGGCTAATAATTCTTTAAAATTCATTAAAAACCGTAATAAAAAGATGTTTTAATCCTCAGATTCTTTTTATGTACTGACTAATAAATCAGGTGAAAATGTTTTTTGCAAAATTTTTGAAAAATATTTTGACAATCTTTGTGAAAAATCTTTTGAAAACTTATTTGAAAACATTTTGTTACATGTTTTCAACCTTTGTAAAAACATTTTGGTTTGCAAAATTTCTTTTCTTTATGTGAAATAAAATATTTGAAAAATTATTTGCAAATGGTTTGAAAAATGGTTGCAAAAATATTTTGAAAAATCTATCTATACTGTTTGAAAACCTTTGCAAAATGATTTTCAAATGTGTGTACATGTTTGTAAAATGTTTGTAAAAATTATTTTGGACTATAGTTTTTCAAATGGTTTGTAAAATGATTTTCAAATAAGTTTTAGGAATATATACATCACACCAAAAATTCTTTACTGTATATACCCATAAAATTGATCACTCACCCTTGTAAATCCTTAAAATCCATTTCTTGTATATATAAGAAGCATGCCTGTGTAAATATTTGTACCTAGCTTTTAGCCAAAACTTTTTGTTTTCAAAAATCCCAAAAACATTTGCAAAATTAAAATCCAAAAACATTTGAAAAATCTTTTTGAAAAATACAAAAAATGCATATGCATCACCATATTTTCAAAAATCCATAAAAAGTTCAAAATCTTTGAAAATTACATCACAAAAATATTTTCTGCATTCTGCATAGCATTCGCATAGCATTCGCATAGCATTAGCATTTTTCGGATTGAGTTTGATGGTTGAACAAGTCTAAATAAAATCCGAAGATTGGAGCTTGATTGGACCTTAAAATCTACCTAATAACAGGAACCTTATAGGAACTAGGTTTGAGGTACTTCAGGTCTAGTTGACTTAATTCTTTGAGGATCACGAGACTTGGTTCAATGGATTCTTGACTGCCTAAGTAGAGTATTTTGGAGCACACGCACGACTCTTGTTGATAATGACCTAATTTGGACACCTGCACCTTTCACATGGCTCAACTCAGTTGGAGTGGTGAGGGGATTGGATTTGCCGGTATGAGACGCACACAAGTGGAAACACTTGTCCTCCTCTAGGGATGGAAGTGCACCCCAACCCGTCCAGTGATGAGGAATTCTAAAGACAGGAGAGTGCGGGTTGCAATAAAGCTTCAAAAGAGGGATAGTCTACTGGCTCAAGAGGAAAAACTCCTTATGTAAATGATGCTGTAAATAGTATTTCAAAAACAAAATGGTCAGGCCTATACAAAAATAAAATGCCTGCAAAGTATGTACATATGTTGTAAAGTCAATAAGCAAGCCTGAGTTCCAAAGTCAAATCATGTGAGCATGCAGCTGGATGACTTGACTACACTGGTCTTGCATCCTAGGATAGGTAGCTACACTGGCTACTATCCATTCTTCTCTTCACCCCCTCCTCTTGAGCTGGTTGCCACTTGAACTTAGAAGGGAATACCCCGCTCCTCGAGGAAGGAGCTATTGGGTTAGGGAATCATTGGATTGTCGTACTGGAGAAGTCACTCTTTGTCATTTCAGTTGGGGAGAGCCACCATCACTTACACTGTACGAGTCAGATTCATAGTCGTAAGGGTTTGCGTTTGAGTTGAGATATTTCTGACCTGGCTATTGAGGAGACTTGAACAGAGTTTTGGGATTCTCAGTGATTGTTGGATTTCAAAATCGGTTCTCATTAATGTTCCGCCCGCACTAAAATTCCGAAGGTCCGACTTAAGCTCCAAACTTTGATTTTGTGAAGACAAGTTTGATCATTAAATTTAACCCACATTTCTTCTTTTTCTTTTCTTTGTTTTTCTTTTCTGCACTTATTGCATAAGTGTTTGCTATGGACTAGCAAAGGCAAGTATAGGGGGATGATGAATCTACGTTTCATCATCTTTATTCTATCATTTTGGCCTTAAAAACCCTAGTAAATGCGTGTAAATAGTGTTAAATCATGCATTTTAGCATCCATGCATTATTGTACAAAATGTGTATAAAATATTGTTTTTAATGCCAAAATTATAGAATAAAGAAAAGAAAAGAAAAGAAAACGAATAAAATATTGTAAATATTTTATGACCCGAAATCCCGAGACCTAGGCATCTCGATGACTAGGTTGACAAGGAATTAAGTAGGGGGAGATAAGGGTCAGAATACAATAAAAAAACCTTTGTTTTTATTCATTCTTTATTCATTTTGGGACCTATTTTTGGTTCCACTTTTTATACCTCAAATAAAGAAACTTTGAACATGAAAGTTGTAGATAATTAAATAAAGAAAAATACAAAATTGATTTCACTCAAAAATAATGTACAGATAAAAAGTTATGGTCTGAATAAAATTCCAGAATCCCAACTTCCCAGACCTGTATCTCCCAAATAAAACTCCAAATGCATCAAACTCACCTTTAATTGTATATAATTTAAAATAAGCTATCTAATGGTGGTAGTTTTGCATTTGGCGGAGCTACAGTTTGAAAGTTGAGTTTTGGACCCCTATTGTATACTTGTACAGATTAAAATATTCATTTTATTATTTATTGATTATTTTTACCATTTTATATTTTTATAATTTTGTAAATATTATTTATAATATATATGTACATTAAAACAGGAATAAAATACAAAAGAAATACAAAATAAAAATACTTGTATATTATCATACATAGGTATGATACCTATAAATATACCTACATAAAATATACTCCTATTTTATTAGGTTTACAAAATATATCAGAAAAATAAAATAAAAATATATTTAAGTGTATAAAAATATGTTATAAATATATAAAATAATAAACATAATAAATTAATTAAATAAATAAAATAAAAATAAAATATTAAAATACATAGATATATATGGACCTAAAATGGTAACTTATAAATTTATACCTCATAAAAATAATTAAAAATCATAATAAAAGAGTTTATAAAATAACAAATATTTTCCATTTAATAATCAAAAATTAATTAAATCATTTTCTATTTTTTAATGATTTTATAATTTATTTTTGCAGGGTTTTTCCTGGTTGGTCCACGTGGACCAACCAGGAGGGTCCGAGAGTTGACCGCGGGTCAACTCTCTGACCCGCCCCCTGTGGCTGTGTCAGAGTGGTTTTTGTCTCTTTTTCTCGATTTTTTCGAGGCTACGCACTTTATGTTCAATGTCTTTTTGATCTGAAGCAACTACCATCAAAAGTGAATTTACCCATGATATCTCCTCCTCTTCCATGGACTATTAAGGATTCCTCAAGTGAAAAATACCTTAAGGATAATAAAAAAATGGTACCCTTTTTCGATATGCAAGGTGGGTACTTATCATATGAAAGTAATCAAATTATGGTACGTTACCAGTTGATTACTTCTCATCATTATGAACATTTTAATATCAAATTCAAGAACAAGGAGTCTTGCATGAAATATTGTGATATTATATCTAAATTACAAGATATACCATTTATGGTTAACAAAGATATGTTGAATTGGATTAATGAACATAGGGAAATACTTGAAGAAAAGGAAATCCTTATGCCAGCTTTCCTATCTGATATTCTTATACATGTTGTATATGAAATGTTGCGAGTAGAAGTAACCTTAGCTAATAGTAAAGATATAGTGTATACTAGACTGGTATCCATTCTAGATAAAAAAATACAACGTTCACGTTATGAAGATTTTATTATCAAACTAGCTTCTATTCTTGAGGGTTTTACTTTATGGTTCCCATTTTCACATTTTCATGTCGACGTCTTCATCAATCTTGTTCCTCGTGGAATGGGCTTACACGCCCTGGGTTCTTCACGGGCTAAGGATCATCGACGCGCGCGGTGTGCCTCGTTCTTTGGGGCCCGTCGGTCATCTTTTCATAAACCTCCCAAACCCTCCATTCTCCTTTGAACCCTCTTTGACCACTCTTCTCCCTCTCGTTGGGGAGCTCTGGACCGGACTTGGTGACAGCAAGTCCTCCAGCTCTTCGGAGGCAAGGTTAGCGACCGGGAGGAGCTCCATCACCCTATCTCCGACCAACGGCCGTGAGGTCTTATCTACCGTGCCCCGGCCGAGTCGAGGTCATTTTCTGTCCATTTTCTTGCCCATTAGATAGCCATTAGTTCTAGCTTTTATCTTTTGCACTTAGTTTGCATTTTAATCAATTAGTTAGCGTAGATTCATCTATCGAACACCTCGCCGGAGCCCTTTGAGCTCCGACGACCATCATTCACTCCATACACACCATCCGCTCGCCAATAAAAGCCAAGTTTTCTGCCCATTTGCGTTGCCGTTCTTTATTCTTCTTCGCAGGACTTGAAGGAGGCGTCTGAGCCTCAGGAGCATCTTCCTCGAGCTGCTGGAGCACCACCCAGGTCTACTCTCGCCGCCAGGCACCACAGGGGCCCACCTGGGCATTTTGAGACATCCATTCGACGAGGAGGAATCTGGGGAAGCCCTTGAATCCATCGGGTGGGAGTCGGAGGCGCCAGGCGTGGAGATTTTGGAGCTTGAAGTTCATCCAGGCCGAGTTCTTCGGATGTTCTTCCCTCGCGTCCCAGGGCCATTCGATTGCCCTTTGTTCTTGACGAGCTACAGCCACCGTCCGATTGGGAAGCACCGCAGCCATACGATCAAGGGCCAGGATCTAATCCTGGCCATTCATCCACGAAGGGGTATCGTCTCCCCTGGAGAGGACACGTGTTTAAGTGAAGCGATATCAGACGTCCGCTCCTGCCTTTGCGTGGGTATTTTGCTATTCTTGCCCTGCACATTTTTGTATTTAATAATTACAATATAAACATTCATCTTCTTTTTAAAAACTTTTGTAACATTTGCTAAAGGAACCCCAAGTTGTTCAGTTATTACTTTTTAGTCCTTATAAGTCACGTGCCCTGTGCACGTGGCTTTGGGAATTTGCGAGCATAACCTTGGGCTCCTGGGTATTTGTAATCGGTCCAGAAACTTTTTATGAAGTTATATATTTTGTGGAAATTCTACAGTTCAGCCCCCTGAGTTTTTGAGAATTACATCCATACCCCTGCCAGGCGCACATGCCTAGTCACGTGGGCTTGGCGTATTTGCGAGGAAGGGCTTCAAATTTTGAGTATTTCTAATTGTTCAGAAAGTTGATAATTCAGTTATATAATTTCTGGACTATTTGCAGACCAACCCCTCAACTTTTGTCATATTACAAAAATGCCCCTGCCAGCATGATTTTTCTTTTTGTTATCTCTAATTATTGCATGCATTTCTAAAATCCTAAAAATTGCCAAAAAAATCATCATAGGTTCCTGTTTCATTGTAGTATCACAACATATTTTTATTTTGCATATTTATTATAATTTAATATTTATAAAAATTCAAAAACTCTCATTTTCAACAATGTTTGCATTATAAAATCCATAAAAATTATAAAAACACCCCAGAAAATTCCCAAAAAATATATTTTGCATATTTTAGTGTGTATTAACTCCAGTCCAAAAATCATAAAATATAAAAGAAGACTCCTAAAAATATAAAAACTCTAAAAACCTTCATAAAAATCTTAAAAATCCTACAAAAATCCTAAAAATACAAACTTTATTTCTAAATTTTCTTTTTTTCTGTTATCTTTTATGGAAAATTAATTTGGAGAATTTTTATTACTGTTTCCTATTTTATTTCTCTATTTTAGTTTCAGCCTCTTATTTTATTCATTATTTTTGGTATTTTTGACTTTAAAAATACCAAAAAAATTAGGAAAAAACCAGAAAAATCACAAAAACATTACAAAATTATAAAAAGCCTAAAAATATTTCATTTCCTAATTTTTGTATATTTTTACCTATTTTTATAAATACCTTAACCTCTCTTTTCTTATATTTTGTATATATTCTATTTATTGAAAAATATATGTATATATATAAATATAAAATATAAAAAGAAAATATAAAATTAGAAAAACTAAAAATCAAAATACAAAAATATAAAATCAAAAATTAAATAAAAAAATATAAAATTAAAAACCCAAAAAAACATAGCATCAATAGGCAAATCATCACATTCACACATTATGTGCATCACTGCCTCGTTCTACCTGTCTGCTCCATGTGTTCAACCTCTACACATACGTGCACCTATACACATCTTTGTTATAGACTTATAATAAATTTTAACTACGCATCACTTTCATTGCTTTATTTGATTGTCGTGGGTTAATTGTTGTTTTAATCCGAATTTCGCGTGGTCTATTCAGCGACTGAGTTCCCGCGTGGTCGATTCAGCGACTGTGGTCTTTGCTGAACCGAATTTGCCTCCTATGCTACGATAATTTCACATTATTGTAGAGGCAAATTTGACGTTCATCAAATGGTGCCGTTGCCGGGGACACGGCTTAACTTAATTATTGAATTTTGATTTTCTTTGTTGAATTTCAAATTTTTTAGGCCCTCATTTCATGCATCATTTTTTGCATCTTATCTGCTGATTTAATTTGTCTGTGTGTTCTAACTTTTCTCTTTTGTGGCAGGGCCCATGATCATCGAGGATGCTTGATCTTCATGGAGGCATGAAGTCGGGAGCTTCCGCTGAAGAGGCCGCAAAAGAATCTGTGAAGAAATTCTGGGATTTTAATCAGTCAGCCTGCATTGCATACTGTAAAAAAACTTGCACATCTCCCTTCCCTCTGTAATTTTCACAATCTCTCGCTCTCTCTCTCTCTGTATATTGAACAACCCCCCCCCCCCCTCCCCGCACCCTTGTATCATAGAACAAATACCCCCCCTAATTCAGACCTTACTTAGGCTATTTGTAGCCTAAGTATAGGGGGAACCAGCCTGCTCATCCCTCCCTCGTATTGTCTTCTTGTACTTAGGTCGAATTCGACATGAGTATAGGGGGATCCTCCTCCTCAGTTCCTCTATATCACCCTATATTTGATCGAGCCTTGACTTCATGGCACTTGTGCTATGAGGACATAGAAAATTTTAAGTATAGGGGGGTATACCGTATATTATTGTATATTTACTTTAGCCTTAGCTCGTGTTTTTAACTTTTTAAATTTTGTTTTCGGACTGGGTTTTGGTAAACTAGTGAACTGAGTTTTGTAAAAACCTTGTAAAAAGTTTTCTTAAAAATTGAGGGATTAATTTTTGTAAATATTTCTTTCAAAAAAATGAAAAATTAAAAACCCTTCTAGGAATTAGACTCTGACTACTAGGCTTAGTAGACACTCTCAGTGAGGGAACTTCGGTCTCCCTTAGTAGAGTGGGTGGTTTAGAGGACACCGCATATGGCCCCGTCCTCAAGTAACACGGGTCCGTTTATCGGCCCGTACTTACACCCATACTAACTGAGAGTGGATACTTTTATTCATTTGAGTATGGGCCAGTCATTATCTCTCCGAATAATTAAAAAAAATCAAAACCCATAAAAATCTGCAAAAGTCAAAAATCACACAAAAACCACTAACCAGGAGTTGGTGTATTCCTGACACATTCACACTCACTCAAGGCTTGAGGATTTTGAGGACACTGGATTTCTGAGATCTTGAGAGTCTGAGTTAACATGCCTTTGTCATTAGGGTTTTAAGCTTAATTATCCACACTCCCCTAGTTTGAAAGATTTGAGCGCTATATTGCACTCTTCATCTCTACCTTCAAGAAAATGATCAGCACAGTCACTTCCACAACTGCATGATTGATGAGATGAGTTGAGATATCACTTGAGAAACTAGGACCAGAGATTTGAGTTTAGATCCGATCTAATGATATTCGAGGATGGGATAAAGTTAATGAAGGCTTTAGAAAACCCGAGTGTCAGCAAAACCCTAGCCAGTATGTGAATAAGATTCATATGCTATCTCTTTGATATTTACCTATGTGCCAGGGTGTGATGAAACTTAATGGAAATTGTTTATCAGTGTGCGCCAACTTTTGGTAAAAGCAGTGGAGCTAGCCAACAAAAGAAAAGAAATGTCAAAGAAAAAGCTCTACATTCCAAAGTCAAATTACAAATGAGCTTCCACCAATGGCGAGCGCTCCCAAACATTTCAAAGTGTCCACTTGGACCAAGCGCTAATTAGGACCAAGGAGTCGGGCTGACACCACAAAAAGGGCTCTGCATCGTAAGCGATACAAGTCTGGGTGTCGAAGGTATCTTAGATACTCAGAAAAGACACACCCCAGTGTACTCCCAGAAAAACAAGTGCAAATGACTCCAACTCTCTTGATGGACACATTGATCAACAATATAAAAAATTACATGTGTTGAGTAAAAAGGCACGCGAGAGGCCCCTTGTTCCAATTTAAGGGAGAGAAAAATAGACACAATCCCATACCCTCCATCATCTGGCCGTCCATCTACACGTTCAAGTCTAACAAACTAATGAGACGGTTGACTGAAGCAAGAATAGACTTATTCCCTAGTATTGAGGACTAGGTCTAGAGGAGAGTCTTTAGGACTGGAACTTTGAGTGATGCCTCGACGCGACTCTCATGAAATGCAGTACACTTAAGTTCATATCCTTATATTATATGTACAAAAAGAGAGTCTAATAATTAAAGAAGTTGGATTCCTTCTGACTAAGGCTTGGATAAACCCAGAATTTTAGGATCTCTTAAATTGAGGGTCTTCGAAAGATTGAGCCTTGAAATCTTCACTTAACTGTCAGGAATTAATCCGACTCCTTCATTCTTTAGATGCTCGAGGACGAGCATGGTTTAAGTATAGGGTTATGATGAATCTCGTATTCATCATGCTAAAAGTCTTCTATTAAAACCCTGGCTTAACCATTCCAATAAAAATCACCATTAATTCTTTATTTTTATTATGTATTATATTGTGTATTAATTAACCCTTAATTATTGTATTTAATTTCTCTTATTTTTCTTGTATTTATTTTATCATCAAAAACCCCTAAAAATTAGGTAGAATAATTGTCTATGAATCACTGACCTTTAAAAAGACTAAAAAAATACAAAAAACAAATCAAAAGATAAAAATCGATGTATTTATCCCCCTTAAAAATACCCACAAAAATACTTTTTGTACAAATGACCTTTTTTAGCTTTTTGTCCAACATGAAAGTTGTAGATCTCGTCGAGACAAGCAACTTTTATGTTTTGACTTTTTCCTGATTTTGCCTCTAACTATTTCTTTTATATTTTTCTTTGTATTTCTACTTCTGAATTTTCTGATTGGGCCACGTGGCGCCCTCTGGGCCGCCCACGTGGCCCGTCTCCCATTCCGCCACCCGACGCCTTCCTTGACCGTCGGATCTCCCCCTTTCCGCCCTCATCTCAGCCGTCCATTCTCGCCTTGCTCCCAGCCCTTGGATCCTAACTTCAGATCTAATCCTCACCGTTCACCAGCGCCTAAACCTAAGCCGTTTGATCTCCAACTCATCCAAAGCTTCTCATCGCGCCACATCAACCCACTAGTTTCCACCGTTAGATCTCCCCCATCTTCCAATCTCAGCCACTCCTTTGCGCCTTAATACCAGCCGGCCGATCAGATCTCATGATCTGATCTCCTCCCTTCGCCCGCGCTTCCATCCTAGCCGTCGGATCACTAGATCCCACGGCTGGGAGATCATATCCTACCTCCGTAACCCCCTTCTCCGCTTGCTCCCCCTTCGTAATGCCTCGCCCCCTTCCACTTTTAGCCATCGCTTTCGACCTCTTCTCCACCGCCTAACGGTCGCTCCACGTAGCCCACTCCTCCGCCTCCCTCGCACGACCTTCATGTCCTCCCTCCATTACTACTCCACCATTAAAACCTCGTTCAAAAACACCTCACCACGGCCATAACCCCCGACCATCCCCTCCTATAAAACCCAACCTCCGATCTATGTCACCCCGATCCACCATTTGGAGGCTTCCTCCCAAGCTTCGGCCGCCCTCCTGTGACAGCGGAGGGCTGGCTTTGAGGCGATCATGGCTGTGAGGACTTCGGTGTGATCCATGGCCTCCGGCCATGTTGCGGCCGCCATTGCGCGCCGCCGAGCACTGGGGAGCGGTCGACCCTGTCGTGAGAAGACCCAGGGCTTCAACCGAAGCCCAGCCCAGGCCTCCTCCTCCGCCAACACCTTGCTCCAGCAAGATGATTTGTTTTTACTTGTTTTCTCCCATTTATACCCCCGACTACAGACATCCTCGTCTTCATCTGATCCACCCACAAGCTTCGTAATGTCACCCCCATCTTCACGCAACCCTATGATTCCACCACTCCCTTCCCCACAACCTCGTCCTTTCTCCGCCACCTCCTCCCTTGCTCCGCCGGGGAAGGAGCCCCTGGTCCTCCACTCCGATCACCTCTCAGGGACCCCATTCCACTCACTTCTCTCGCTCTACACGCGCACTCGCTTCGGCTACATCTAACGCTTGCAGGAACCTTCATTGGCCGGAGCTCGCGCCTTCCCGCCGGTTGACGGGTCCGGTAACGCCGAGTTAAGAAGTTTGTTTTTATCTTCGAGTGTGTGAAAATAATAAAACGTTCGTTGTAGGCGGCGATCGGAAACGGTCAAGAAATAACCACAATTTTTTAATCAATTTTAATCCAGTGGTTTTATGTTTATTTTACTTGGGCAAGTCCCAAGGTCGATCACAAGGAGGCAAAGGAACAACCTAGAGATATGTCTATCCAATTTCGTGTTCGGTTTTCAAGGCGGTCTTTTTTTGGAATTTTCAATGCAATAAAGGGATGCAAAATGCAAATTCGGCCTATTTTAAGGACTAAAATGTAAACTTCAATCAAACAATGTCCGAAAAATACGAAACTTGGCCAAGATGATAAATATGACAAAATTAGTGCACTATAATTTTTTTGGAATTTTCTGATGCAATATGAATTTTTTTATGAATTTTTAAATGCAAACAGAATGATTTTCAATATTTAATTATAATAAATACTAAATCTACTTATTTTCAAGATATAAAATTATCTAAGATCTATCAATAGGTGATGGATCTCAGAAAAATCCTAGACCTTAAAAATATGGGGTTGAATACCTATTAAAAATTAAATACTGAAATGTGCTAAATGATTTTTACAGAGCAATTTATGCATGCAAATGCAAAGATTTTTGGGCACATGTTAAACACAAATAACTCTACAATATGTGATTTTTGGGGAATTTTTAGAGTCACGGTTAATCAGATAAAAATTAAAGAGCAAGAAATGGGCAAAGTCTGCAAATTTCCACCAAATAATTAATTATTAATGAACCATTAATCATAAAAATATCCACACTATGTCCGGATGTAGAGGATTAAGTGTAAAACATCATGCTATTTTTTAATATTAAATAATGCAATAAAGAGGTTCAAAATTGAAGGGAAAGACAAGGATACAGATGCAAATGCAATGAATAAATATATAGAAAATATGCAGACGGGGACTGAATGGTAATTACCGTAACCAGGGGGGTTCACTGCAAAATTCACACAATGCATGTGTGGCACACGTGTCCTGTAGCTCTTGGACTCGACTGCAATAGGGTGGAAGGTCGGGGAGGAGGTACTGCAATTTACCCCTTGGTCACGTGCGGCGTACGTGACTTGGGGGTGGCGCAAGGCTGACGTCCCCCGCCCTCACGCACACTGCGCGTGGCGGGGTCTCGGGCTTCTCGCCCGGTAGCTGGTGGCTGTCGGAGGTGAACGTCGTTGGCGACGGCGTAGAGCTCCTATTGGTGATGGTTGGCGGAGCTGCCGATGTCGTAGACGAAGGCGGTCGAAGATTGGGGGCCTCGTTGGTTCAGGCAGCCCAAGGCGGAGTGGCGGTGGGCGAAGCGTTGAAGGAGATGTTGGCTGTGGGGGCCGGTGACTGTCGAGGCGAAGAACGTCGGTCGGTGGCGATGTTGATGACGATCGATGAAGTGGTGAAGCGGCTGGCGGAGAAGATGCCATCCCTAGGCGGAGTCGCGGTTGGCCGACAAACGGCCGGGGGACGTCGGCGAAGAAGACAACTGCTGTCAATGACGGTGAAGTCGCGGCGGCGCTCTGATGTGAAGTCGGTGAAGAAGGCAGCGTCGGTGGTGAGGTTGCGAAGGCAGAGGGGAATGGTGTTGCTCGGGGCGGAGCAGAAGATCGGAGATGATGGATGGTGTGGGTTGAAGCTCTGAGCGGAGCGGAGCTCGGAGCAACGGCAGGGAGAGCGAGAGAGAGAGAGAGAGAGGGAGAGATCTTGCGGAGGAAGAAGGGTGTACCTGGAGGAGGGCTCAATGGTGATCGACCGGAGCTGAGCAGCGGCGGAGAGCTTGGCTGCGACGAGGGGATCACCTCGGATCACGCCGCAAGAAGGCTGACGACGGGCTGTCATCACCGGCGAAGAGGCCCACTTCCAAGAATCGGCGGATGAAGGCAGTGAAGTGGTGGCGTCGACTTAAATAGGGTAGAGAGAGGAGAGAGGTCGGCGATGGAGGCGGAGTTCGCGGAGGTCAGTTGGCCGGTGCGAGAGGCGAGGATAAAGGAGAAGAACCCGGGGGGCCGTTGGGCGTCGCGGCGGAGAAGTCGGGGGCGGCGCGCGAGATTGGAGGCGGAGGAATTGGAGCAGATCCGTTGAGGAAGACGATGGGTTCCAGGACGTTCGATCGGCCGAGATCGAACGGCCCGGTATGGGCCACGTGGCGGGGCAAGAGGTTAAGGAGAAATGGAGCGGGGCGCACGTGCAGTGCGCGTGCGGGGGTGGCACGTGCACTGCACGTGCGTGGTTTTTAATTAAATTTTTTTATAAAAACGGAAATATAAAAGGGCCAAAAACGACTGACACGTGGCGGCCTCTGGGGCTGCCACGTGTCAGCACCAGAAAATTCGACAATAAAAATCTTTGTAAAATCCATAAAAAATAGCAAATGACCTCGGATCGAAAAAGTTCCTTCACAAAAAATGCTCGTCTCGACGAGATCTACAACTTTTATGAAAATATCAAAGCCAAAATCGGTCAAATGTAAAAAGTGAATTTTTGGGGTATCCCATGTACATAGAATACCTTGATTTTTGGGTTTTCCAATTTTTTATCATTTTTAAACATGATAAAAATCCGGAAAAATATGGAAAATTCAAAGATAAATAAAAGACACTTAATTCTATTTTTTTTTGGATTTTTATTGTTAAAGAAAATATATACATAAAAGATAGGTCAGAAAACCGCGAAAATATACAATGTCCAAAAGAGGCCCAAAACCCAACTTTCACATACGAGCTCCGATTCACTTGAACTTGCTCTTGTTTTGAAGGTAATTGAATGTGCATTAGTTCAAAAGTGAGTAGGATCAAATTGGACACTGGATGGGGAAGATATGTGGCTTTTAGTCCGAAAATCCTGAAACTAGGGTTTGGGTTTTTGGTCCACTTACCAGAGTTAGTGATTTTTTTATATTTTTCATTTATTCTTGTTAGTGATATGTACACAGTGGAGGTGGGTTTGTGGCATTCAGAGTTAGCATGGAGGAGTTAAAAATCCGAGAAATTAGGCTATTTACAGGTCTTTTTTGGCTTGGATTTTTGGCTTCTAATTTTATGCAGAAATTAATGCTAAAATGCAACTCTCATGAAATCATGCATAAATGCTAATTATGCAAAATAAATGCAGAAATGCAGTTGATTTTGAGGGACTTGAGCTTAATTAATGAGACTTAGAGTGGTGAATCCGAGATTCATCATCCCCCTATACTTAAACCATGCTCGTCCCTGAGCATCAAAAAGAAATGCCATGAAGTGAAATGCGACTGGGTTCTATACCAAGACCATGAACTGAAGGTGAAAATGAAACTAGACTCGACCTTTGGATTAATAGTGTGGCGGAACTTCTATGAGACTTAGAATTTTAAAATCAACAGCCCTCAAGTTCTACACATCATTGTCACAGTTTCGTCTCAAAAGTCATCTTAGATCAATCCTCTTCCCAAAGTATACCCTATGAATATTGAATAACCGACTCAAGTGTGTGAAGGGTTTTAGCTCTTCCCATCCAGAATGTCGGACTACCATGCTCCTCTCCTCTCCAGTAACTCGTCCTCGGGGAGTCAGGTATTTCCTTCTAAGGTCTGTCGTGCTGTGTTCACAATCGAATGAGGGAGAAGATAGAAGAAAGAGAAAAGAACTGGAGGGTGGCCAGTGTAGTCACCTCTCCTTGTGAAGATGGCTAGTGTAGCCGAGTCTCCACCAAGATCTGCAGGTTTCTTGAAGCTTGGACCTTTTTGGTCGGATTTTTATTTGGTAGAATGCTTCTTTGTATTTGGAATTTTTGGTGGTTCTGCTTGGATCTTGTTGTGCCCCTACGGATATAGAATCTTTTTGTTCCGTACATTTTTTGGGGTCTTAGAAAAAAATGTGCCCAGCCGTCCATCCCTTTTCCGAAGCTTTATTTCAACCCGTACTCCGATCTTTAGATTTCCACGCTACCAGAAAAGAGACTCACACAATCTTCCAACATCCCGTCTGAGTTGAGCTAAGTGCATAGTGCGAGAGTACAAATTAATTCCCTATTCCAGAGTTGTACCCAGAATGAAGAGACCAGGTTAGACACTAAGAGTCAAACGATGTACATTGTCATGTGGAACTTAAGGAATTAAGTCAAACACCTGAAGCTCTTAAAATCCTATTTCTCGGTGAAGTTCCTCTGAAAATTAGGTGGATTAAGGTCAAGTCCAGATCACTCTCAGTTTCTACTCATAAATCGGTTCAGAACCCAATGACTTTTCACAGATGCAAATGCATGTGATGCTGGATGAAGTGCAGGTGTGTGCAATGCAGACACATTTTTTGAATTTTTTTTTGATTTTTTAACAAGTTAGTACCCACCCCGTAAATACATATAGACTTACGCGAAAGTACGAGATATGGGTAAAATATATACATAGTATATACAGACCCCCCTATACTTAGCGAGTGTTGTGTCCTCAGAGCACAAGAAGCGGAAGACATAGCTCGGGCTAAGCGTAAGGGAGTGGGAAAAAATGAAAAGAAAAGCGGTCAGGAAATGAGGAGAGTATATACAGATGGGTGTTGGTTCCCCCTATACTTAGGCTCTGATCAGCCTAAGTATGGAAGAATGGTGGAAATGGAGCGATCGAGAGTTAGGAGAGGAATGATATATACAGATGGCATCGGTCCCCCCCTATACTTAGGCCTTGGCCTAAGTAGAGGAAGAAGCTGCACAAGGAGACCGATGTGGTTAGGAGGGAGGGTGGGTAGACGATGATTAAGGAGGTTTTCGGCTGATCTTCTTGTGAGCCTGTGGTGGGGGATCGTAATGATGAGACGGAGATGAAGCATATGATTCCCAGCTATGATCAGTGTCATCCTCAGAAAAATCATGATGGATAATAGATGAAGTGTTTGAGTCAGATGAAAGATATCCATCATCAGAGTTATCCTCAGAGGAGTAGTAATTGAAAGTGGACATACTCCAAGTATTCTGGTTTTTTTGTTTCTTCAGTTGTTTCCTCAGACTTCGTTCCTTCTTGGGGTCAATCGGTTTGTCCTCAGATGAATACTCAGAAGCATCGGTTTCAGTCAGCTCATATGAAATAATTCCAATGTACATGAAGAGTGCAGGAGCATCAACGTTGGATGAGTAGTAGTTAGGAACGGGAGTTGTCCAACAAGAATTGAATTTTGGCTCCGTACGAAGATATGGCTTTAGAGCTGTCGAACAGACTTCACTCATGTAGACCATCTTTTCCGGACCTGATGAGGGATCATCAACTGATTCCTCTTCCGAAAGGTCAAAGTTGACTCTCTTTTTATTTCGTCGTGAAGGTGTCGGTTCACTTGAGTATCCAGATGAATAGCCATTGAAATTCTCCTTGGTTGGTGCTTGGTCTGCATGCTTGTTCTTAGTCTCCTGAATGTTTGAGCACTCTCGATTTGGGATGATTTGGTCAAGATATTTAGAGAATGTTGCTCCAGGGTGTGACCATGCATATGTCTCAGGGTCGTAGTAGAAAGATTTGTCTATTTTGAGATCCACGGGAATTGAAATAATGGGGAGAGTCTCTGCATGTTCTTTCTCAATTGATTCGATGCTGGCGCATTCCTGTGTCAAGTTGATGTAATCCATGTAGTCAGAGTAGGTTGACCCAGGATGTGCCCATGCATAAATCTCCGGATCATATGATTCATATACATGATTCTCCATGGTGAGAGCGGTTGGGAATTGAGCAGGGGGGAGATTTTCTAAACCAATAGTCTCATCAACAACCGTTATCTCAGGTGTGGCTGCGGGGTAGGGCTCTTCTACCGCTTCATGGTTACGGTTGTCAGGGACTTCGTGGGTTGCTTCAGAAGATCGTGGTTCCTCAAAGACATGGTCAGATCTAAGTGCTTTCAATGCTGTGAAATTGATTTCCCGAGTCTCACAATCAATACTTGCCTTGGCCAATGCCAAGAATTGCTTTCCGAGAATGATTGGAGATTGGGTAAATTCTCCTTGATGCTCAATATCAATGATCGTGAATTCTACTTTGAGCGGAGCACCTTGGAATTTTATGATGATAGAAATGATTCCTCTCGGTCGCTTTATAGATCGGTCCGCTAATTGAATAATCTCTCATTTCTTCAGAATCGGTCCGAGTTTGAGTTCGTGAAATACAGAGGTCGGGAGGATATTAATCGGTGAATCATCATCAATCCGAGCATGAATGAAAATTGTGTCTTTAATTTCGCAGTCAAATCTGGGCAACCGCTTCACTATGCGGCTCTTGGTTTTTCTCCTCAACACCAAGGAGGAGGCCATTGACAATATATGTCTCTCGGTCTTTGTTCGTATCCTACCCGACTTTTTGTTCATTAATTTATCTGTTATAAACCTTTTAAGGTCGGGGAAGTGTTCAATGGCCTGTATAAAGGGAAGTTCAAACATCAAACGTTTTTCCAGTGCTTCCCGTATAGCTAGATCCAAATTCTTCATATCGTCTTCAGTTTCAATTTTTTTGAAATTTTCTGATTTTTCAATTTTTTTGTGATTTTCAAATGTTTCCATTTTTTGGTATTTTCTGGGTGGTGTGGGGGTGTGGTGTGTTCTTCAGATGAAAAGGGGCTTTGATATTCAGAGCGATAGTTCGCGACATAGTTATTTCTAGGGGAGTAATATGTAGAAGTGAAATTGTCAGAATCGTCCCTAGGTCCCTGAATATCCTCAGAATTTTCAATCTCAGATCCAATCATTTCCTCGTTTATTTTAATGTCCGAGCTACCATAGAATGTGATGAATCGGTCGGTGAATTTTTGAAATCTATCCTCCATCAATTCGAATCTTGTTTTTATCCTCAAAATATCATCCTCAAAATTCAATTCATGATCAATCATGGGCGCAGTCGGTGTGTGTTCGATAATTTCATCTTCCATTTTCTCATTTGTGCAGAGAGGAGAATTTCTTGGAATATCCAATATATGATCATTAATTTCTGAAAATCTCTCCCCAAAAATAATGGAAGGAGGCTGCTCAAATGGTCCAGACATGTGGAGTTGGTCCGAATAGAGTTTGTTCCTTTGATCTTGAGTGGTCGGATCTTGGTAGGGTGGAGTCAGCATACAGGGTTCCTGTGTTTCTATGTGGTCAGTACAGTCCTCTGTATGATCGTCACGTCTGAAGAGGGGGTTGTCATGGTCAATCCAAGCTATTGATCGTTCATTAGTGTTCCAGGGCACGGTTGATGAAATATGTGAAGAAGTGTTCAATTCAATTATGTGGTGATCATCTCCTATGATTGAAGGATTGACATTTACCGAATAAGAAGGATGAATTGTATGATCGGCGTAGAGAGGGTTGATGATGTATGAAGAAGTAGAGACCTCGGTCAGTTGTTGATTTGTCAGGTCCGAAAACAGAGGACTGTCATTCATGAAGCATATCGGATTGGTAAAAAGAGATGGTGGTTGAGAGTCTCTTGGAGGAGGTGTTTTGGGTCTAACCGACACGAATTCGTTTTCATAGTATAATTCTGATGGATTCTCGGTCATTTCTGAAAGGAATGGGGGGTTGGATCTGTGAGAGTTTTTGGACAAAAGTTCCATTATCAAGAAAAGAGGAGAGATGATTGCGCAGGATAATCAAGAGAAATCAAAGGTGCGTCTATTGATCTTGAAATCAGTTCACGCACACCAATGCAAACACAATTTAAACCCCAGGTTCACCAACGCACACAATGAAGCCGTAAGAGTTCGGCTATTATCTTTTCGATTTTAGTTGGTGATAAATCAATCTTGGCAAAAATTTAGCGAGCTGAGATTTCGGATTTGGGCTCTAGCCTTAAGTGTCATCTCTCGCTCACTCAGAAAAATAAAATCATCCAAGGTCGGGGTTACTCTCCCGCAAAAATTCTTGATTGTATGGATTATTTTGAAGTCGGCTATTATTTAGCAGTCCCAATTAGGTGATCACTGAAGAATTTAGATGAGCACAAATACACGTCTACCGTTCAGTCCCAATTTCCTTTAGAAGTATGTGATAAAACAAGAGGGAGAAATTCGGAAAAGCCGATGCACGTGGAAAATTATGATGGATGCTCAGTTAGAAGACTTACAGTGAATCCTCACAATCTTCATGTGGGATGCTAGACAGAATTGAAAAATTACTCTAAATGTATGCAAGCCGATGAAAAACCACACCTAAGTAGAAAGTTCTATTAGCGGGGAAGAATTGAGTTAAATTTGGCTAAGTTGAACGTGCAGTGTGGCTTAAGATCCTACGAGCACAATCACAAATATAAAAATGCTCTGAGAGCCGTATGTGCAGGTCTATCCTAGTCGCTACTCAAGTCTGGCCCCACCCTCACCGGAGAGTGAAACAGGCCACGACACACCACAAATAGAGTTCAGAGTCTTTTTACACATGCGAGAGTCCAAACGGACACCGCTATAAATGAGCAGAAATTAAAATTTGCAGAAATTTAAAACCTAGACTCTACGCTCTCTCACGACTCGACTCAATCTTAAATTAATTGAGGTTTCTTCGGATGTCGGTGAAGATGCGTCGGTTTCTTGAAAAACCGCTCCACGTGTGTCGGGTACCTCGCAAGAAAAATAAGAGAGAGAATGTCAGAGAGTGACTAAAAAAATAAAATAAGAAAATAAATGCTGGAAAAAATTATGGGATTTACAATGAAAAATTCGGGGGTCAGACTACCCGAATACAGAAAACCGAACAAAAAATTTCAAAACACAAAACTAAGCCGTTTGTCTCCCCGGCAACGGCGCCATCTGACGGGTCCGGTAACTCCAAGTTAAGAAGTTTGTTTTTATCTTCGAGTGTGTGAAAATAGTAAAACATTCGTTGTAGGCGGCGATCGGAAACGGTCAAGAAATAACCACAAATTTTTAATCAATTTTAATCTAGTGGTTTTATGTTTATTTTACTTGGGCAAGTCCCAAGGTGGATCACAAGGAGGCAAAGGAACAACCTAGAGATATGTCTATCCAATCTCGTGTTCGGTTTTCAAGGCGGTCTTTTTTTGGAATTTTCAATGCAATAAAGGGATGCAAAATGCAAATTCGGCCTATTTTAGGGACTAAAACGTAAACTTCGATTAAACAATATCCGAAAAATACGAAACTTGGCCGAGATGATAATTATGACAAAATTAGTGCACTATATTTTTTTGGAATTTTCTGATGCAATATGATTTTTTTATGAATTTTTAAATGTAAACAGAATGATTTTCAATATTTAATTATAATAAATATTAAACCTACTTATTTTCAAGATATAAAATTATCTAAGATCTATCCGTAGGTGATGGATCTCAGAAAAATCTTAG
This sequence comes from Ottelia alismoides, assembly GCA_037367405.1. Classification (NCBI taxonomy): domain Eukaryota; kingdom Viridiplantae; phylum Streptophyta; class Magnoliopsida; order Alismatales; family Hydrocharitaceae; genus Ottelia; species Ottelia alismoides. The sequence goes on along the minus strand of JAZKJV010000655.1, from coordinate 311,418 downwards.
ACCTTGAAAATGTGAGGTTGAATACCTATTAAAAATTAAATACTGAAATGTGCTAAATGATTTTTACAGAGCAATTTATGCATGCAAATATAAAGATTTTTGGGCACAATGTTAAACACAAATAACTCTACAATATGTGATTTTTGGGGAATTTTTAGAGTCACGGTTAATCAGATAAAAATTAAAGAGCAAGAAATGGGCAAAGTCTGCAAATTTCCACCAAATATTTAATTATTAATGAACCATTAATCATAAAAATATCCACAATATGTCCGGATGTAGAGGATTGAGTGTAAAACATCACGCATTTTTTTAATAATTAAATAATGCAATAAAGAGGTTCAAAATTGAAGGGAAAGACAAGGATACAGATGCAAATGCAATGAATAAATATATAGAAAATATGCAGACGGGGACTGAATGGTAATTACCGAGACCGGGGGGTTCACTGCAAAATTCACACATTGCACGTGTGGCGCACGTGTCCTGTAGCTCTTGGACTCAGCTGCAATAGGGTGGAAGGTCGGGGAGGACGTGCTGCAATTTACCCCTTGGTCACGTGCGGCGCACGTGACTTGGGGGTGGCGCAAGGCTGACGTCCCCCGCCCTCACGCGCGCTGCGCGTGGCGGGGTCTCGGGCTTCTCGCCCGGTAGCTGGTGGCTGTCGGAGGTGAACGTCATTGGCGACGGCGTAGAGCTCCTGTTGGTGATGGTTGGCTGAGCTGCCGATGTCGTGGACGAAGGCGGTCGAAGATTGGGGGCCTCGTTGGTTCAGGCAGCCCAAGGCGGAGTGGCGGTGGGCGAGGCGTTGAAGGAGATGTTGGCTGTGGGGGGCGTTGACTGTCGAGGCGAAGAACGTCGATCGGTGGCGATGTTGATGACGATCAATGAAGCGGTGAAGCGGCTGGCGAATAAGATGCCAGCCCTAGGCGGAGTCGCGGTTGGCCGACAAACGGCCGGGGGACGTCGGTGAAGAAGACAACTGCTGTCGATGACGGTGAAGTCGCGGCGGCGCTCTGATGTGAAGTCGGTGAAGAAGGCAGCGTCGGTGGCGAGGTTGCGAAGGCGGAGGGGTATGGTGTTGCTAGGGGCAGAGCAGAAGATCGGAGATGATGGATGGTGTGGATTGAAGCTCTGAGCGGAGCGGAGCTCGGAGCAACGGCAGGGAGAGCGAGAGAGAGAGAGAGAGGGAGATAGAGAGAGTGAAAGAGAGAGGGAGAGATCTTGCGGAGGAAGAAGGGTGTACCTGGAGGAGGGCTCAACGGTGATCGACCAGAGCTGAGCAGCGGCGGAGAGCTTGGCTGCGATGAGGGGATCACCTCGGATCACGCCGCAAGAAGGCTGACGATGGGCTGTCACCGCCGGCGAAGAGGCCCACTTCCACGAATCGGTGGATGAAGGCGGTGAAGTGGTGGCGTCGACTTAAATAGGGTAGAGAGAGGAGAGAGGTCGGCAATGGAGGCGGAGTTCGCGGAGGTCGGTTGGCCGGTGCAGGAGGCGAGGATAAAGGAGAAGAACCCGGGGGGCCGTTGGGCGTCGCGGCGGAGAAGTCGGGGGCGGCGCGCGAGATTGGAGGCGGAGGAATCGGAGCAGATCCGTTGGGGAAGACGATGGGTTCCAGGCCGTTCGATCGGCCGAGATCGAACGTCCCGGTATGGGCCACGTGGCGGGGCAAGAGGTTAAGGAGAGATGGAGCAGGGCGCACGTGCAGTGCGCGTGCGGGGGTGGCACGTGCGCTGCACGTGCGTGGTTTTTAATTAAATTTTTTATAAAAACGAAAATATAAAAGGGCCAAAAACGACTGACACGTAGCGGCCTCTGGGACTGCCACGTGTCAGTACCAGAAAATTCGACAATAAAAACCTTTGTAAAATCCATAAAAAATAGCAAATGACCTCGGATTGAAAAAGTTCTTCACGAAAAATGCTCGTCTCGACGAGATCTACAACTTTCATGAAGACATCAAAGGCAAAATCGGTCAAATGTAAAAAGTGAATTTTCGGGGTATCCCATGTACATAGAATACCTTGATTTTTGGGTTTTCCAATTTTTTGTCATTTTTAAACACGATAAAAATCCGGAAAAATATGGAAAATTCAAAGATAAATAAAATACACTTAATTCTAATTTTTTTGGATTTTTATTGATAAAGAAAATATATACATAAAAGATAGGTAAGAAAACCGCGAAAATATACAATGTCCAAAAGAGGCCCAAAACCCAACTTTCACATACGAGCTCCGATTCACTTGAACTTGGTCTTGTTTTGAAGGTAATTGAATGTGCATTAGTTCAAAAGTGCGTAGGATCAAATTGGACACTGGATGGGGAAGATATGTGGCTTTTAGTCCGAAAATTCTGAAACTAGGGTTTGGGTTTTTGGTCCACTTACCAGAGTTAGTGATTTTTTTTGTATTTTTCATTTATTCGTGTTAGTGATATGTACACAGTGAAGGTGGGTTTGTGTCGTTCGGAGTTAGCATGGAGGAGTTAAAAATCCGAGAAATTAGGCTATTTACAGGTCTTTTTTGGCTTGGATTTTTGGCTTCTAATTTTATGCAGAAATTAATGCTAAAATGCAATTCTTATGAAATCACGCATAAATGCTAATTATGCAAAATAAATGCAGAAATGCAGTTGATTTTGAGGGACTTGAGCTCAATTAATGAGACTTAGAGTGGTGAATCCGAGATTCATCACCGGTCTCGAATTTGTCCTCCGACGACCGAGCTCCATCTCGCCACTCCATACGTCGACGGAGCTCCACTTGGTCTCCACGAGCCTCACCAGGGGATCATACACCCTCCTCGATCATCAGGTGACCCCTCGGAGCTCGGTCGAGCTTTATAAGGCACGCCGGAGCCCCGCCTCCTCCGGTGGATCCACGACGGAAGGAGACGATACAGATATCGTCCGATCGTTTCGATCGGACGGCCATGAAGATGACACGTGGCACCCGAGCCTCTCCTCCAGACCTATGGGCTCGGGTCCCACTGAACCTCGCCCCGAGTCTCCCGAAGTAGCCACATGTCCCGAACCTGAGGCCACCTCCCGAGCCTAGGCTCCTCACGTGCATCGCACGTGAGGGTCTGGGAAATTTGCATGAAGGACCCTAGATCTTCCCAGAATTACAGTTTGGTCCCCAGGAGCGTGCCCCACGTGCGTGCATGGGTATTTTACAGGGAGGCCCTTAAACTTTTCTGAAATTACAAAAATGTCCCTCCAATGGAAAATTTATGAAAGGGCCCAGGCGGTTTTCTATATTTACATTTAGGTCCCTCCATGGACCTAAATGTAATATTTATCCTTTTTATTTTTTGTATTTTTATTACAATTATGCCCCTGCATTATTTTTAGCATAACTTGAGCATCGTAGGTCCAATTACATGATTTTAGTGTCGTTTTGATCCTTGTTTTGTCCTCTACATCATAGCATGTTTAATTTTCTCATTTGCCACTTTTTAAAATGAAGTGAATTTTGTCGTGATAAATGAGACCCTGCTCTCCTTGTTCTTGCTTTGATTCGATGAATGTTCTTCATATGGTGATTAATACGCCCTGATTTCCTTTTCTATTTTGTTACTCATATTTGAGGGTATATTTGTATTATTTTGTTGAGCATACATGTAACCTTGCATTATTTTCATGCATCCTCCTATAATTGCATAAAAACCAACTAAAAAATGCATACATCCATTGCATAATTAGCATAGTGCATCTTGCAGACCTAAAATTGCGAATTATTTCAAGCATGAGCTTCATAAATCAAAATTCGATAAATGAATTAGATAGATGTGTCCTTGCATTCGACCTTGGTAGACTTGCCAAGTATAAATACTCCACAGCATTCAAAGGACTGTGGTCTTTGCTGAACCGAATTTACCTCCTATGCTACGACAATTTCACATTATTGTAGAGGCAAATTTGACGTTCATCACCCATTCGCATCTTCCATTTTTATTTGAGACCGAGTCATCATGCTCGCATCCTAATTTGTTGATAAATAAAAATTATATAAAAAACAAAAAAATATATTTGTTTTCTTTCTCTCTAACATTTGTTTTGTAAGACCATCTAAAAAATAAAAAAATAAAAAAAAACATTTTTTATTTCTATTTCTATATTTCAGATTTAAAAAAATAAAAATAAAAAGTTCTTTTTTTTATTTTTACATTTGAAAAAAAATAAAAAAAACTAATAAAAAATAAAATGAAAAATGGTCTGTCGCCCCCACCGCGGGCAGCCTAGGCCCGCTCAGCATCGCTGCCACCGCTGCTCGGCTGCCTTGAACGCGATCTCTCCACCGCGACCGCCTGCGCATCCTGGACCTTCCAGCACCGCTCTGCCAGGCATGCCGCCCGACTCGCCCGCGTGGCCTCCACCGCCATCTCAGCCCGTGCGTGAGTCGGTCCCTGCCGCGAACTCCACCGTGCGCAACATCCGCCGACCTCTGCCCAGTCAGAAGCGCCGCCCTCCTGCGGCGATCTCCTGCAGATCCCCTACGCCTCCTCGAAGCGGTCTGCAGCGGTCCCGCGAACACCCAGATCCTGCAGGAGATCCACCGCCTGAAGCCACCGTGCCCTCGCCGTGGAAGCCCGCCAACCTCCGCCTCTCACCCGCATATTTTTCACCGTCGCGTTGCCGGGGCATGCTCTCGTCGCCATCGCTCCTCCGTGAGGCGCATCGTGCCCTTGCAGATGCACGGTCGAAGATTGCACATCCTCCTCGAAAGTCGTATCTGCCTCATCACCCAGATGAGGGGATGCGTGCAAAGTTCTCTATTGAAGGTAAGATGGGAGACCAAGTAGCATATGTCTCGAGTACCTCAAGTCAACCAAAGATGGCCTTCATCATTAGCAATGTGTATGATATAAGAAATTGCTCATTCGTTGCATGGTATCTAGAATGCACGCCATCAAGAAAGCGGTATACCTGCCGTCAGAACGCTATTGTCTATGTTTGGTGCAACATGAGGGCCGGAATATTGCAAGCTCCTCATACAGGTTGGTGAGATGTCTATAGTACTCGATGAGGGTGGAATCACCCTGGGATGATGACCAGATTCGCTTGTAAATGTATGCAAGGCATGACTTCATCTTCTTCTGGAAGTATGTTTGCTCAGGATCCTCTCACATTTCCTTGGCCATATTTTTGTAAAGGAGATTTGAGGTAATGTGAGCCTTAACACTATTGGTCATCTAGCTGATAACCAAGTAGTTGTCTGTCTGCCAGTTGTCGTACACTTTGTCCTTTTCGTCTAAAGGATCTTTAGTGAGAATGTAGAGTTTTCTTTGACCACCAATGTACACCATAAAAGATCGAGATCATAACACATAATTTTATGTGCCATTGAGTTTCATAGTAGTGCCTTATGCCATAACATTCGAGGCCAAGGGCTTTGTCTCGACAGAAAAAGATGCCATGGCCATCTTAGAAAAGAAAGGAGATCTTGTGCTTGACTTAAGGATGCATACAAGGGCTGAGCAGTGCCCTAGAACTCAATTTTGGACGTGATAGTGGTCTGAAAATTTGCTTTCACAATAGTTCAGGGGGTTTTCAGGGCTCTTACAACACCAAAGATGGTATCCAGGGGGTTGTGCGCAGCAGGTCAGAAGTCCAGGAGGACTAATGGGTGGTACTGGCCGTGCAGGAAGCACAGTTGGAGCTGCTAGAGCCTCGGGCGCCTGGTGTTGTTGGGGGCTCAGACTGCCTTGCGTGGGACCCCTTGATGAGAGAAGGGTTCACGTAATAAGAGAGGGCTGGTGGTGGCGGAGGGTTTTGGGTATTAGGTTCCGGTCTAGGATTGTTGCCCTGATACCATGTGGAGAAGAGAAACGAATGAGATGTTTATTCCATAGGGTTAGGGTCTCTTATATAAAGAGAAAACTCTAGAGAGTACAAGAGGGAAAGTACATACATACCCCCGATGGGTTATGAAACCTGAAGGGTTAAGGGTTACAGAACCTGAAGGGTCGCGAACATAAGTGTAAATATAATAACTCTAACATGACCTATTGGAAACCACCAAAATGTTTAAGCCCAAGTTGTCAAGTAGTAATCCCCCCACTCATATAACCCACATACACATACTTCATGGGTTTCATATTTACGACTATGTTAGAAGGTTGTAGTGTTACAGTTAATGCATGTAATCTGAGGTACTTAAGTTCAGATATGTAGATTAAGCTAAGCATGCACATTGAGACGTGTTTCTTTTAATGAGATCAGAGGGAGGTGCATGCGGTGTAATAGAAAGGAAAACGATAGTGAGCAGTATCAGTGGAAGTTGAGAGAGTAGGAAGAGGATGTGCACGACAACACGTTGGAGAGGAAAGATGGCACGTACTACAACATATGAGAGAGGGAAGGGGGAGGGGAGCCTCACTACAAGAAAACTTGTTATTTGTGACTACAATTGTAGCTACATTGTACTGCCAGAATAGTGGTTTTGTAGTTGCATTTGACACTTGCAACTACATGTAGTAACAATTATTGTAGTCGCACACTATTGCCCCGAAATACAAACACGACCACAATGCAGTCTTAGTGTGGTCGCATTTTTATCTAATTACGACCATAAAAGCTACAACCAGTGGTTCCTCTGTAGTCCCAATTAGATTTTTCAGAGCAAAAACATAACAATAGCAGCTTACTACTGCACCTATTAACAAGCATTCAATGACTATTGTGGCACTAACACATACTCTCACATACACACATGCACGCTCACACAAAACATGCATACTGACATGATCCCAAACATATAAATTTACACAATAATATATACCAAAAAAGCAATTGTGGTCATACATACACATGCATTCATACACGTTCAAACACATACACATACATACTCTCTCTCTCTTGCCCCCACGCATATACACACATATTCACACTTTTATACATATGTGTCCATTCATATACACATTCTCAATCACACAACAAGGCCACACACATTCATACACATGCATACATAGCATCCAACACCTGGTTTGCCCCTCCTTGATCTCCTATATTAAGCTGTGACTACTCAACATCTGGCACCCTCCCACGAGATCATCATCCTCCTACTCGCCAACATTTTGTCCTCGACTTCAATAACAGTGTTATGTTGTGGACTCCTCACTACCTTTCCTCCTCTGAAAGGTCTTGCATCTCAACCTCATTAAGCTCATAGTTAACCCGAACATAATAAACGCCAAGAGAACAATGCGACTTCAAAAACATGCAACGATAATTCCAAGTTTATGAATCTAGGAACAATGTTACTTACCATGCAGTCCTCGATCATTGGTAGGACATCATTTGTCGGCTATTGGGCATCATCGATATCTATGGCAATACAATACTTTACGCCATCTGAAGGTTGAGGAGCCAAATTTAAGTCTTGTGAACATAAAAACACACTAAATATCTAATGGAAGATCGAAATTTAGAGTATGGGACGTACATGTCTACATGTTTGCAGTTTCAACATTGCAGCTAACTGCCTAGAAGAAACAATTTGTCAAAAATCTGCAGCAAACCGCCTAGAAGAAACAATTTGTCAAAAATCTGCAATTGCAAAAAGTATAGATTGTCTAAGATTACAAAAAGTTCTCTCGTTTGACCTTGTGATTGGTTTGTTTGTGGTGATAGTAGTAGGTTTTTTCTGAGCTATGTTCTTTTTACGAAATGAATTTAATTATCAAAGTTAGAAGAGCTAATTTCTAGTGTGGGAGCTTTTTTAGAAACTACCGCCCATGTATCAATGGATAATTCACTTGATAACATTCGAATTTCACCTAATTATATCATTAGGTCATTGAAGCATGTGTGCATATTCCTGTAATGCTTATAAGCGTAACCATGTAAAACCGTCTAAACTATACGAGGCATACTCAGTAAAGGACTTAAAATCATCTGAACTCTTGCTTCCAACTCTTCATGCGAAAACATTTATAGAAATAATTAGGAAGCCAATCTAACAACTCTATTTTTTAGATGTTGTGGCGGTGATTTTAATTGTGTATATACATACTTTTTTAAAACATTAGTTAATGGTGATTAATTACATGCTTAGATCGCATGTTTAGTTCAGCATCTCTTTCAGCGGCAACGTCTAGCTCTGCCATAAGGTGTGCTACAACTAAAGCAATCTCTGTAGCTGGCGTGTATTGTCTAAAGAAAAATCATCTTTATCGTCAAATGATAGTTCTAATTTAGTTTCCAGCTAGTAAAATCCATAGTCACATGGTTATAGTGACTGAATTCAATTATTTGGAACAAAAATGGAAAACACATATGAAATAGAAATCTATACCTATATACCTTATATAAACTTGGGTTTTTCCCGGAGTGAGTGACACGTGGAGTCACGGGCTGGTAGTTCTGCAACCCTCCTCGCGTGAATCTTCGTATCATGTTGTTTCTGATTTTCCATGGTGTAAATTGTGTGATATTTCTATTCTTACTTCTCAGTTCGACTATCTCTCAATGATTTGAGCTACCTTTATAGATTAATAATCATAGTTCACCTCTTTATGTTTTATGATATAATGAATTTTCATGTGCTCCAGTAATAAAGTTAATATACATTATTTTATAAATTCCGTATCTATGCATGTTTCATTGATTCTTATTTTTTTCCTTTTTATATGTGCGTACAAGGTTTACGTAATAGACGTTCAGTTGTCTATTTGTGTATGTCGTCTTGCATGTAAAATCATAAATGATCATGTTCTATTTGATTGCATATTATATCTTATTTTATCACATGTTTAGTTGCATATTACAACTTATATTATTGTGGCCACGTTCAATAAATCATGCATTTCCATTATATAAGATAATATTCTTTCTATCATAATTTCTTTTTGTATTTTACATAATATTATTAAGTTGTGATAAGTATCATCTTTTGAATTTTAAGCTTGTGGACTATTAATTATTTCGAAGAAAGATCTGGCACATGTGTTTGGTAAAAGTTAAAAAAATAAATGGAATCCCTCTGGTAGATCAACTTGCATTTTTATACCATTAAAGTTAAAAATATTATTGTAACATATTATATGTGATTAATGGAATAATTGTTAATTTCCAGATTACACTCTGCCTTCTTGGTTGTTTCTCAATATTTACCCTAACAAGTTTATGTTGCAATATGTTGCGTTGACTTTGCAAGTACGTTTTGGGATGTTTGATTAATTTAGGATACATACTTGAATATGCATTTTTAATGCATTTACAATTCTTCAATAATGGTAAACGATTTTTCTGCTTTATAGTGTATTATCACATTTGATAATATGAATGGTCATTTATCTTAAACCGTTTTCCGCAATAATGTTTTCTCAATTGAATAATGTATATGCTCGTTTAGCATACATTTTTTATAATACGTATGCAAATCATATTGTAGATCGCATGTTATATAGTTATTCGTTCTATTGTTATTTGATATGTATCTGTTACTCTAAAAATAAGTTTTGTTTGACCTAAATATTTATTATTTGACTTATATTGACTTTGTTTTCAGAAAACCTTTTAATTCTACTTATCCTATATGTTTTTATTTCATATTTATTTCAGATTGACTGGACACGTGGGGTTGAAACGCTTTATCAGGTAAGCTTAATTGCAATTTAAAACTTCAATTTGTTCTTCAAGATATTAAATTCATTAATTTGATTTAATTATGTTTAATGTTGTTCAATAAATATTAGCTTACATATGAATTACATGTCTTCTTCTGATTTTATTGATTTATTTGTAAATATGTTTTTACCTTCATTCAAAACAAGTGATTCACATTTCAGACTGACATCATACGTGGGAAGAAACGTTTTCTTTGGTAATCTTAATTGGATACAAAAAAACTGTAATTTGCATGTCCATGGTTGATTTATTTCTGTTTGTTATTTCCTTTGATACTAACTATATCTATAATTGTGTTTTATGTTCATAGGAATTATTTTATTTTAGAATATTCTTCACGGTATTTTCTGCTATCATAAAACAGATCAACCTACTAATATTTAGACCATGGATAGAAAAGAAATTTGTAAGAACAATAGACTTCGTCGTATAGAAAAGCTAAGAAGAAAGAAAGAAGACACCTTTAACGCAAATGATGCATTAGATGAGGATTTGCCTAGCAATGGTGGAATTGTTTGCCATAAAAGTAATAGAGCAAATATGCCATTAGGAGATGTTTTTAGAAATAATAGATGCTATCGTATGAATGAACTTAAGGAAAAGAAGAGAAAGAAGAGTTCGAATAGCTGTGGTGTAACATATATTGGTTAAAATTCCTCGGGTATAAAATCAAATGATCCTATAATAGTTGAACGTTCAGATGCTACAGATTACTCGTTATATAAAAAACACAGACCTGAGGAGCCTCATATGCAAATCTACACCTTCATCGCCACCACCATAACGATCGGTAGGATAAACACCACTGTCATCAATGAAAGCATCCTCAGCGATAGTTCAGACACCATCTATGACATCCTGATTATAGGAGAAAATGTCGGTATTTTGAAATAATGGGGTAGTAATAATGCACAACAAAATAAAAATCAGGATTCAAAATTGAAAATCAAACACAAAGCAACTTAGTACACATCTAGTTTTATATGGAAAAAAATGTAACATGCATATGCTTCTGCAATCACTTTAATTACTCAAAATATTGACATTTTACAAATGGTTGGAAGCCATGAATAAAATGGCCAAATCTTAAGACTTCCAAATGTAAAGCTATTCAATATAATTTGATATAAAAATAGTAATCTAGACTTGAAAACTGATTCAATTTGCAAAATATAGGTATTTACTGAATAAGTTTAACAACTGAAGATATTATAACATCCACTATATACCAAGGAGGCCCTCTAAAGTCTAAACCAAGGGCCCGTTCGGTTCGGGAATAATCAGGAATAAGGATGGGAAATAAGGACACAATAAGGATCTACTCTTTGTTCGGCTGGAGGATAGGAATAGGGAGAATAAGGTGAAATAAAGATATGTAAGGTGGGATAAAGATAGGAATAAGAGTGAAATAAGATAGAATAATGGGGAATAGTCGTACCATTGTGAACCGTGTCGGGAAGAGAATTGGCTCCTTATTCCAGGGATTATTCTCCAACCAAACAGGACCTTATTAAAACAACCATTTGTAACTACATTCCAAAAATGCAACAATCCATTCTTTGACTTCCACTACACGCTCGGCATACTCGAGAGGGGAGGGAGGTGCGCCAGTGGGAGAGGAGGGAGGCAAGACTGAGGAGGGGATGGAGGAGAGGTTTTTTTTCTAGGGGAGGAGAAAACAAGGGAAGCGAGCAGAAGTCATCTTTTTCCTCATGTTGAAAAGCAAAGCGGATCATTAGATTCAGTCAAATCCAACGTTGCTGAAGTTGAAGAATGAAAGCTCCTTGTTCCCTAAAAAAACACGCACTCCATGCATATTTTTGTAAATTATTATTTATCTACTTTTAACCACAAAATCTTTTGTAGTTTGCTTAAATTAATAATCCGATCTTATAGATGTGTTTAAATCTATTTAACTATATGTGTATCCAAATTTTGAAATTTGATTAAAAAAACTAACTTGATTTCAAAAATTCGACCTCACATATACATCAACCAAAAAAAGAGGATTGGGCATATGGATTTTAACAATAATATATTTAAGTGGATTTTAAAGTAGAATGATGTAAATACCCCAAACATTCATTTATTTAATAAATATATGTCATCAATAATATATATTTTTTTAGTTTCGAAGTAAAGTTTTAATTTAAATTATCTATCCCTACATATTTCTATCATTTTTATACTATCTTCTAGATATATATATATATATATATGATGCCCGATCTTTAATTTTTAATTAAGAGTTTTTACACAACATCCCTTGTAAACTTTGTCAATTACACAATAACTATTGACATCTTCGTATTTACCTCATGAGTGACGACCCCATGGAATCTTACTCGATCTTTCACTATGGCCCCTGCAGTCAATTTAAATCTTTTTGAGTTAATCAAATCACATGAATATCTAAAGTGGATATTTTTCCTCCCTCTTTCATTCCTTCTCCTCTTCCATCTTCTTCTTCAATCTTCTTTTTCTTCCTCTCCTTAATAGGTCTTCATGCAACCAAACATCATTGCCACCTTCGTAGTCAACCCCAACTTCACTCGCAACAGTCACTATAGGAAAGAATGGATGGCATCTCTTTATAAATTTGTTAACTTTTGAAGGTATAATTGGAGGTTCGCATTAGTCATGGTATAGGGATTAGTACGATTATATGGGTCATGAGATAATATATGAAGATGTCAAGGGTTGTAGTGTAATTAGCAAAGTTTAAGGGGTTGTGAAATATATATATATATATATATATATATATATATTGTGTATCTTTATCGTGAATATGATCTAATACATCTGTAAATTTTAGATTATTGAATAAGATTTTTTAAATCATAACTTTAAATTTTTATATACTTGTGTTTTAAATAAATTTAAGTGCATACATACAGTTGATTATAAATTTGAATATATTATTGAAAGCTTTTGGATTAGAAAAAATGATTTATAACCATATTTTATGCCTCAATACATTATAATGATATGATAGATTGGTATATGATGGTGGTTTTGCCCTTTTGGAATGGTGGCCTTTGGACGAAGGGTACATCAAGTGATCAACCCTCCTTTCATCTCACCGCTTCTTCTGTCCGTTCATGCCCGCTGCCGCCACGAGAATACGATCAGTAGGAAGTGGAAGAGCGAGCATGCGTTGAGTTTGATATGTACCTTTTGGTTTTTTTCTCTATCAATTTTGGCGGATCTCTGTTGTTGACCTGATGCATTGGGTGTTGTTTTTTACTATGCCGCTTATTATATTGTAAACTCTTGCGAAACATGGACTTTCCTTCTAGAATTTCGATCGAACGCATTATATTTCGATAATATTTCTTGCGTCCATGCCCCTGGAAGCTCCCCACATTTCTGACTATTTCTCAAATAACAGAGTTGACATCGTATCATTTTTGTTGAGCCTTCCTTTCTAGGATCCGCTAAAGCTTTCAAGAAATGTGACATGCAACTTGCTTTTTGTTGGTGAATGTGAGGGTTGGGAGATAAGGAGGAAGCTATCCTTAGATATTTATCTGTTCAATGGAAACTTTATATAAGGAGATAAGTAGAAAGCTTGAGAAATGGAGTAGGTAGCATGATCGGGTGGGGGGAGGGGGTAGAGAGTGGTGGGAGGAGGATGTTGGAAGGAATGGATGGCATCTCTTTGTAATTTTGTCAATTTTTGAAGGTATAATTAGAGGTTCGCATTAATCTTGGATTAAGAATTAGTACGATTATATGGGTTATGTGATAACATATGAAGATGACGATCATTGTAGTGTAATTGACAAAGTTTAGGGGTTGTGGAATAAAAATATGCTTTTAATGTATCTCTATCATAAACAAGACCGAATACATATGTAACGTTGGATTATTGAACAATATTTTATTAAATAATATCTTTAAATTTTGATATACTACATTTGATTTTAAATTCGAATATATTATTGAAAGTTTTTGGATTAGAAAAAACATTTTATAATCATATTTTAACCTCAATACATTACAATGACATGATAGAGTGGTATCTGATGGTGGATTTGCCCTTTTAGAAGGGTGGCCTTGGACAAAGGACACCATAGGTGACCCACCCTCCTCTCGTCTCATCCTTTCTTTTGTCATTCCCTCCCACTGCCACCACGAGAACACGCCTAGTAGGAAGAGGAAGAGCGGGTTTGCGGTTGATCCACCCTCCTCTCTTCTCATCCTTTCTTTTGTCATTCCCTCCCACTGCCACCGCGAGAACACGACTAGTACGAAGAGGAAGAGCGGGTCTGCGGTTGATCCACCCTCCTCTCGTCTCATCCTTTCTTTCGTCATTCCCTCCCACTGCCACCGCGAGAACACGACTAGTAGAAAGAGGAAGAGCGGGTCTGCGGTGAATTTGATATGTGCCTTTTGATTTTCTCTATTAGTTTGGCAGATCTCTGTTGTTAGACATGATACAATGGGCGTTGTTCTTTGCTATGCCACTTGTTATATTGTAAATTATGGGCAAGCATGGACTTCCCTTCTAGGATTTCGATCGAAAGCGGTTTCTTTCGATAATGTTTTCTTGTGTCCATGCTAATAGGAAACCTCCCCCTACCCCCTTCTTTGATCATTTCTCTAATAAATTTGAAGTCGGGTTGCTTTTGTTGAGCATTCATTTCTAGGATATGTTAAAGCTTACAAGAAATGTGGCATGCAACTTGCTTTTTGTTGGTGAATGTGAGGGTTTGGATGTAAGGAGGAAGTTATCCTCATATATATGTTTGTTCAATGGAAAGTTTATACAAGATGGGATAACTAGAAAGCTTGTGGAGTGGAGGAGGCAACCTGATAAGAGGGGGGAGGTAGAGAGTGGTGGGAGGAGGACGTAGATAGGAATAGATGGCATCTCTTTGTAAATTTGTTAAATTTTGAAGTTATAATTGGAGGTTTGCATTACTCATGGTGTATATACAATACTTGAAGGGATTTTTACACCCATAACCCTGAGTAATTTCGCAATAACATTCATAACCCTGCATAATCGTGAATTACGCTCAGGACCCTGAATAAGTGTCCGTCTTACACCTATAACCTTCAGTTACTTTACTTCGTTAACTCAATCAGATGATCGAGTTAATCTAACCAATCAACGATCTAACGATTGAAATTTAATCTAAATAAAAAAATAAGTATCCCTTCTCTTTCTCTCGAGCCAACCCCTGCATCCATCGTCACTCTAAATTTTGGCTGACGAGCTTCCATGCGACCAGAAGGGAGATGGTGGAGGGCAGCGACATGAGTGGGGATGCTGCATGCGGAACGATGGTGGCAAGCTGCGGCAGCTCGGCGATGGGCGACGGTGGAGGGTTGTGGCGGGCGGGTGCAGAGCGGTAGAGGGAAGAAACATGACTGGGGGGGCTTGAGAGGCACAGTCGGGGAAGGAGGGGATGCAGGTCGGTTGAGGGGGGGGCTTCGGACGGTCGAGGCAGGGAGGGGGGAGATCTGTCGACCGGGGGGGTTTGGAGATTGGGTGGGCGGGGGTGGGGGATGCAGGTCGGTTGAAGCCAGGTGGGGGGGGGGGGGGGCTTCGGATGGTCGAGGCGGGGGATGCATGTGGGTTGCGGGGGAGGGGGGGTGCTTCGAGCAGGGGAGCGAGCTTGCTCTCCCAGGGGTGGGGTTCGAAGGGGATGGAGCTCGGCGGCATTGTTCGAGCAGGGGAGCGGGCTTGCTCAGAGGTCGACAGAGGGTCTGAAGGGGATGAGCTCGGCGACGGGGCGTTCGAAGCAGGGCCTGCAGGGGAGGTGGAGGTGTTGCTCGGCAAGGGGAGAGGGAAGTGTCTATGTCATGTTTTGCAAATAAGAATGGATATTAGGGGCAGTTTTGTATTTTTTAAAGGAAACTGTCAAACATAGCAGGCATCTCAAACGGAACATTACACAGGGTTATGTCATGTGAGAGTTAAGCATTACTCAAGATTTCTCTTGTAATTCGTGATTATGCAGGGTTATGAATGTTATTGCGAAATTACTCAGGGTCATGGGTGTAAAAATCTCGTACTTGAATTATCAATGTAGATTCTACATAGTGGATTCTCATCTTCAGAGACAAAGACTATGAGTGTAATAGTAGCATTTGTCGACAAAAGGATCACCCTAAGATGATCATCTCATGGCTATTAAGAACAAATCAAATCAAATGGTTATATTTTTCAATCCCTTTGACTTGTTGAAAAGATGGAAAAAGGCAGTCATTCGCAACCACTAATGAAGGATTCCTCAAAAATAGAATTAGTAATCCTTTTTAGAAATCCAATGGATTCGATCTTATACACACACACACGAGAAAGGTAATAATTAAAAGAAATGAGTTCTTCTTTCTTTTACCACTCAAGAGCAATATGAGATGAAAGTCTCATTCAAAGTTTTGAATGAGAGAAAGAAGTGAGTAATCCTCTTTTCGACTATGACTCTCCCATTCCAGTTGTTGATTTTCTTTCTATTACTTCAAAAGCAGTTGCTTCAGCTCCCAGCCATGCAAATTTTCCATATTCTTTTTCCTTATCGTCAAATCAATGGCACCTTCTTCTGGAAATCCTAGCCATTCTTAGCATGATATTGGGGAATCTCATTGTTATTAATCAAACAAGCACAAAACATATGCTTGCATACGCATCCATCGATCAAATCAGATATGTGATGACTGGAATAATTGTTGGAAACTCGAATGATAACATATGAAGGTGTTGATGGTTGTAGTGTAATTGACAAGTCTATGGGGTTGTGGAATAAAAATATGTCTTAATGTATCTCTATTGTAAACATGATCGAATACATTTGTAACGTTGGATTATTGAATAAGATTTTTAAATCATAACTTTAAATTTTGATATATATGTGATTTAAATAAATTTAAATACATACATATGGTTGATTATTGTGAACCCCCGAGGATCCGGGTACCTGTTTACGACACATTTTGCAGAAATTTCCATATATTTAGCATCGCATTAAAAGCAAAATTTATGGTGAAATTTTTTTCTTTTATTACAATCATTTGCATCTGATATTCACATTCACAACCACAATCTAAAAACCTCAAAGGGATCTCATACCTCAAAGGGAGTCTCGTCCTCGAGACTCGAGTTAAGGCTATTAGGTGTCTTGTTGGAATTTCATATGTCCATAAAAATCTTAAAGGGTTTTGAAACCCTAAAACCTCAAAGAGGAAACAAACCATATTTTTGAACAAATATTTTATTACAAAAGCTTGTTTTGGTTATTACCTCAGAAAAGCTGCGGGTATCGTGCCCGCATGTCGGCTTCGGTTTCCCACGTTGCTTCTTCGACGCCGTGACGGTGCCACAAAATCTTGACCAATGGAATCTCTTTGCTGCGAAGCTTCTTTACAGCATGATCAAGTATCTGGACTAGCTTCTCCTCATAAGTCAGATCTGGCTCGACGTCAAGATTCTCGTAACTGATGACGTGTCGAGGATCGTAGACATACTTCCTCAGGTTGGATACATGGAAGACATCATGAATAGCTGATAGATGTGGAGGAAGGGCTACTCGGTAGGCCACTTTCCCCACTCTCGCAAGAATCTCAAATGGACCCACATATCGCGATGCGAGCTTGCCACGAACACCAAATCTCTGTACTCCCTTCACGGGAGATACACGGAGAAATACCCAATCTCCCACCTGTAATTTATAGGAATGTCATTAGTATGTGATTGAGTTGATTATATATAAGTTATAATTGAATAAGTGAAGAGGAAATAATTAGATTACCTGAAACTCTATGTCTCTCCTCCGACGATCCGCATAGCTCTTCTAGTGACTCTGTGCCGTCAGAAGCCTTCGTCTCACAAGATCAAAAGCTCTCGCAGTCTCCTCCAAGAGATCTGCGGAATATAAAGCATGATCGCCTACCTCACGCCAACTGAGAGGTGTGAGGCATCTCCGCCCGTATAGGGCTTCGAATGGTGCCATGCCAATACTGGAGTGATAGATGTTGTTGTACGTGAATTCCACCAAAGGCAAATGGTCCTTCCAGGACCCTTTCCACTCCAAAGTGCATGCGCGAAGTAGATCCTCGAGCGTCTGAATGGTGCGCTCACTCTGCCCGTCTGTCTGCGGATGGTATGCAGAACTCATCTTCAGCTCTGTCTGTAGTGCTGACATGAACTAATGCCAATAATGAGCTGTAAATCTCGAATCCTTGTCAGACACCACCTCTCGTGGTAAATTCATGCAGTCTGATGATGTTCTGCACATAGAGCTTGGCCAATCTGGAAGGTGTGTAAGTCGTGTTGACAAGTATAAAATGGGCTGACTTGATCAACCTATCAACAACGACCCAAATGGAATCATGGCCACCCGGTGTCTTCGGCAGTCCTGTGACAAAATCCATAGAAATGCTCTCCCACTTCCACTCGGGAATAGGAAGAGACTGCAGTAATCCTGGTGGTCTCTTGTGCTCAGCCTTAACCATCTGACAGGTCATGCATCTGCTGACATGCTGCGCCACTTCGCGCTTCATTCCATCCCACCAGAAATGTCGACGCAGATCACGGTACATCTTCGTACTGCATGGATGGATAGATAACTGTGAACTGTGTGCCTCATCGTGAATGTCTCTGCGAAGCTGCTCGTCATTGGGTACAACGACCCGTCCTGTCTTCCATAAAATAGACTCTACCACGACAAAATCATCAACCTCGTCCTTGACGGCGCGCATGTATCTATCTCGGATCCAAGGATCTGTCTTCTGTCCATCTACAATATGATCCCAAAGACTGTTGTATCGTGGAGGCACGGTGGTAGAAATGGATGCGCTCTCCTGAGGATGCCAATTGCTCAAAGCTACAAGCGTATCCCACGTGTATAGCCAGTTCGCTATACCATCAGCATGCGCTCTCCTACTGAGTGCATCAGCCACCACGTTTCCCTTACCAGGATGGTAAGAGATCGTGCAATCATAATCCTTCAGCAGCTCGAGCCATCTGTGCTGCCTCATGTTCAGCTCCTTCTGATCAAAGATGTACTTCAGACTCTTGTGGTCTGTAAAGATCTCGAAATTCACCCCATATAGGTAGTGGCGCCAGATCTTCAAGGCGAAGACAACTGTCGCCAACTCCAAGTCATGTGTGGGGTAGTTCCGCTCGTGCGGTCTCAACTGCCGTGATGCGTAAGCAATCACCTGTTCTCTCCGTATTAACACTGCTCCTAGACCTTCTCCAGATGCATCTGTGTAGACTGCATAGTCCTAGACCTTCTCCAGAGTGCCTGAAGGAAGAGCAAGAATGTGCATTGTAGTCAATCTCTCCTTCAGTGTCCTGAAGGCCTGCTCGCATGAATCATCCCAAATGAATGGAACTCCCTTATGCATCAAATGTGTCAGAGGACGAACAATGCGTGAAAATCCGCTGACAAAGCATCTGTAATAGCCCGCTAATCCGAGGAAGCTCCGAATCTGAGTAATTGTCTTTGGCTGTTCCCAAGACATGACTGCATCTATCTTCGCAGGATCAACTGCAATGCCTGCTCCAGAAATGATATGCCCGAGAAATGAGACCTGGGATAACCAGAACTCACACTTGCTCAACTTGGCATATAGCTTGTGCTCTCGCAATGTGTCCAAAACAATCCGTAGATCATTCGCATGATCCCATTCATTCCGTGAGTAAATGAGCACATCATCAATGAACACTACTACAAACTTGTCCAAGTATGGACGGAAGATCCGGTTCATCATATCCATGAAAGTCGCAGGTGCATTGGTGAGCCCAAACGGCATCACCACAACTCGTAATGCCCATAGCGAGTCCTGAAAGTTGTCTTCAGAATATCTGACTCACGAATCCTCAGCTGATGGTAGCCTGAGCGAAGATCGATCTTCGAGAAAACTGAAGATCCCTGGAGCTGGTCAAACAAATCATCGATACGTGGCAAAGGATAACGGTTCTTCACCGTTCTCTTATTCAGTTGCCTGTAATCAATGCACAGTCTCATGGATCCATCCTTCTTCTTGACAAATAGAACCGGAGCACCCCAAGGTGAAGTGCTCGGCCTCACGAATCCCAAATCAAGTAACTCCTGCAACTGCACCTTCAGTTCCCTCAACTCAGCTGGTGCCATGCGATATGGTGCCATAGAGATCGGTTGTGTATCTGGCAGCAATGTGATCTCGAACTCGATCTCTCTCTCAGGAGGTAATCCTGGTAGCTCATCAGGAAATATGTCAGGGTATTCTGATACTACTCGGATGTCCTGTGTCATCGGCTCATGGTTAGATACTTCCCGAACAAATGCAAGATATGAATCGCAACCCTGGTCAACAAGTCGCTGGGCTCGCAACACTGAAATGTACTCCATGGTGGAGTCATGTGTAGTACCCTCAAAAGTAAACTCGTGTAGATCTGTAATTCTGAAAACAACCATCTTCCTAAAACAATCAATAAGTGCATGATGAGCGGATAACCAATCCATGCCCAAAATCAAGTCGAACTCATCAAGCTGCAAAAGTAGACAATCTGCGGTCATCTCTTGACCGCCAATCAGTACGAACAAGTGCCTGACTATCAAGAAAATGATAAATAACTGGTCGCCTGGCCCTCAGATGTGAGATGGAGAAGAGAGAGTCTCTACGACTCTACCTAAAGAAGCAAGTAGCCTCGAAGCAAGAAAAGAATGCATCGCACCAGAATAAAAGAGAACATGAAAAGGTCAGCCTAAGACTGAGACCATACCTTTTACCACAGTAGCAGCTGAACGTGCGTGCTCCTCAGTAACTGCATGTATCTGCCGCTGTCTGGCTGGTGCGTCAGTGGAACCTACCACACTCTGTGTCTGTCTCTGCTGCGGTCATCTGAAGTTGGAGTTCCTGCCACGGAAACTCCCTGAACGTTGTGCCTGAGGCTGCGACTGTGAAGGCTGTGGCTAAGGCTCACCAGAAGCCTGTGGGAACTGTGATCGATAATGCCCCCACTCGTGACATCGATAGAATCGGACAGGCCTGGTAGGTGGAGTGGCTATGTCTGTGCTTCGGGCTGGTCCTGCAGGTGGTCTATCTGCTCGCTGCGACCCAGATGGTCGAGCGGAATCTGTGCCACGTCCGGCAAGTGCTCCTCCTAAAGTAGTCGATGGAGAAGAGCGAGCACTGCCTGTGAAGGACAAACCTGTAGGTCGGAACCGTCTGTCTGTCCTCTGCTGCTGAAACGGTCGACGTATCGGTCCAAAAGATCGTCGTCGTCTAGGCACTGCTCCAGACGAGCTCCCAAAACGTCTCCCTCTAATGTTCTCAAACTTCTCTGCAGCATCAGTAGCCTCGGAGATGGATGTGATGTGTAGTCCAGCCAGCTTCTCCTGTACCTCCTCTCGCATGCTGCCAATGAACTTTTCCAGATTCTCCTCTGGAAATGCGCCAGCTGCTCGGGTATGTCGTGACAACTCTGTGTATCGGATAAAGTAATCTCTGGCTGTCATCTGCCCCTGACGAAGCTCTGCAAATAGTCGGCGATGGGACTCCTTCCACTTCGCAGAAAAGAAGTGGGCTCTGAACTTCGTCTCGAAATCGTCCCATGTAGGCTCTCGGCCTAACTCAGATACTACGGCATCCCACCATCTCTCAGCAAAGTCTGTAAGTGAGTACTCCATGAAGGATAGCCATGTGTCTCGTGGTGCACGAATCATCCTGAGCACCTTCGTCACTCTCTTTAGCCACTACTCAGCAACATCTGGTGTACCGGTGCCCTCGAACAAGGGTATGTTGGCCCGCTGGTAGGATGTGAAAATGGACTGGTGCCTGTGAATGGCTGAGTACTCGTGTGCACCCTCGTCAGCAAATTCAACAGGGTCTTGTTCCCTGTCTAATTATGCATCATCCTCAGCTCCATGCTCTGGTATGTCCTCTAGTGGATCATCAGGATGAGGCTACTCCACCTCAACAGACCGGTGTTTATCCTACCGTATCCCATCCTGTGATGGATGGTACATGAAATCTGATAGGTCCTCAAACCTCATCTCTATATATGTCTGCTTGTCGGCAATCTCAGTCTACTGGGCCAAAACCTGCTCCTGCTGACCTCGCATGGCGCCTGCTGCTGCTGGAGGTCGGTGAGGGCAGTCAGTATGCGTGCCAACTGGTCAGCCATCTCCTGACTGGGTCGAGATGCCATGGCTCTGCATGAGAACCATATTTAGTCATAAGAATGTTATAGGCAGATACTTATCATAAATGATTTTCTCTTCTTGGGATATAATATGAAAATTAATGAAATCGGTAGCATTTGTGGTGGTTGAATATGAATGTCATATTTCCCTTCTCGAATTCACAACAAGTCGGAAGACTGTCGCTATTCGAGAACTTAATACGATCGGAATTGAAATACTGCGAATGTGCGTATCGAGGTACCACAGCTCTGATACCAAATTGTGAACCCCTTAGGATCTCAGGTACTTGTTTACGCTACTTTCGCGGCATTTCATACACACAATATCGCATAATCTACAGGAAAATAGGGAATTTTTTCATGTGGCTAATTATCCACATGACATTCACATCCACAACATAACCACAAGATCATAGAGACAAATGGCACCAGAAATTCATTTCATTAATTTCCATATCATTTTACATCATGTACAATGTCTGCTAGTACATACAATATCCCAAAAGGTCTGACTGAACAGAAGAGATAGCATTTACATTATAATGAGAAATAAAAACCGAGACAAAATAAACCATACCGTCTGGTGTATACCCTGTCTCCTGGAAACATGAACAGCTACTGATCAGCAGGCCTCTTGCCTGCCATGCGTGCAAGGAAGAAGAGGAGTCACAAACGTGAATACAAACCCATAATTTAAAATAAATAACAAGTAATTTAATGTGCAAAAGAGAGCAAGTAGAAAGGTGGAACAAGCACATTTTACATCTACTTGCGTTTCAAGCTATTTGTAAGCATCTCTCATGATTATCCCATAACCCAACATTTCCCATATATGACATATTTATATTGTAGTTAAATATTCATGAGTATATGAGGGTAATCATATATATCATTTTCTTCAGATCATGTTGAGAGTGATGATGGAAAAGTTGAGGTTGGAAAGATTTCTTAAGTTTAGTAAATTGTCATTTCCTATCAACACGACTTTTGATCGTAACTTCTCCAATTTTTAACTTCAAATATTTCAGATATAACTTCAGATGATGTAAATGTAGATTTGGATGATCTAGATATAGAATCGCCAAGTCTGTTGGCGAAGTAAACTCAAGCGGTGAAGAAGCCTACAAATGGCTCTTCCGTCTCGCCCTCTAGTTGGAAGGACGGTCCAATAGAGGGATAGGTCTACTCCCCAACTACGCCACTGAGACGGGTGAGAGGGACTTCCCAGAAAAGTCACTATAGAAAAATAGTCCGACTAGTACGGGAAACCGAGCTCGTACGTAAAACTGAAAAACCGAGGATCCCCCGCCTGGGTGTCCTAAAACAAAGGGTCAGCGGAATGGTCTAAAGTCGGGATCCCAACGAGGCATAAAAACACTGCGAGCTCGCGTAAAAACCGTGTAAAAGATTGGGATCCTAGACCCGCGCACTTGACGGCCGCTGCCCGAACTGGGCTTCCTTTCCTACGCCCAGTTGAGGGTCACTGCGCCCTCGCACGGTCCGGTGTAAAGGGCACCATGACCGGCAACAAAAATGTCAGTTATTACCAATTCATAACTTTCAAGTTTCTCATAGATTCCACTGTAGTGCATAATACTCAAGTTCCTAGATCTGTTAAAGCACTGAGGTTCTCGGTTTCTAAGATTTGGCCTATTGATTGACTTAATTTTATAGATCTATTGCAATTAACCCCAATATCCTCAGTTCTATGATTATCCAATATAGAACTTATCACTATTTCAGATGATTCATAAATCTCCAATAGAATATATCCTAATCTCCAATAGAATATATCCAAACATTAACTCATCTGAGCAGGTGTAATCATGTTTTGCCCTTTTAGACCTTTTTTTAAGTTTAGTAACTGGGTTATTCTGAGAAAATTTACAAGATAATCAAGTCCAATAATCATTGAGAAAGGTGTTTCAATCTTACGTAAAATTTGTAATACCACCACCAAAGATCCTTATTAAGTTTCAATCATGACATTCCTTTCAAATCTTGAGCATAACCTGCTCCTCTATATTAGATCGACAGCAACAGCCATGGTGGAAGAGATAATCAAATAGATACAAACATCTTTGTTCCACATTCAACCAATCCAGAACAAACTAAGTAACTCCTATTTCGAAGATATGCCATTCTAAATCATAATCTTCCACTTCCCTTTATGCTATACTGGTTATAATGAGAGAAACAATCTCTCTATCTTATTGTACACACGATATTAGTGAGCTCTCTAGATTTTTATTTTGAACAGTGGTCCGCATCAAACTAGGCATGGGCAATGATTAGTATTAAACTCAACATAATTAGTTGAAGATAATTTTCAATCAACAGTTCTATTCATTAATTATCAATAAAGGTCTTAAAATCTACAAAATACAGTATGCATACTATATGTAGACAAACATGGTAACCTGGTCATTTTTTTACTGATTTACATCTTTCAAACAACTGAAGCTTAATTGTTAGGTTCCTTATTTTCAGTGAATCATCTAACGTATAACATTCTTACATTCTGTTAACTTATGACTCAACATCCCCCCTTACCTATAGTTGATTTCTTACATTATCAATTGTGTTTGTATAAAGGATCCGTATAACCAATTAGATGCACTAAAATTAACATAGCAACCTCAAATAAATTATCCATACTTCCACTATAGGGTTTCAGATCATAGACATAACAGTCACATTTATTAAAAATTAAAATATCATGGAAATGTTGGCTTTAAAATTTCAGGTTGGTGGAAGTATTTAACCCTACGATCCAATCTATTCCTTCTAATCTTTTTCCACTCAATACACTCTTCCTTATATTGTATATCAAGGTACTCTTAACAATGTAGGCCACAAAAGAGAGAAGTTGCAACAGATCAACTATCTATTCCAACAATAATTTCTGATGTATTTGACCCAAACAATGAAAGGAAAAGAGAGAATGAAGAAATTACATGTATGGTAGCAAGATGGGCTAAGAATTGTATATATAATCAAGTAAAATGTGCATGTATTGGCAGCAAGTAGAAGGGGAAAGGGAGTGTACATAAAATTAAGTATAATAGGCATGCATGTATGGCAGCAAGAGGAGGAGAGAGATGTACCTTGATCTTTCAAAATCAAGTAATCATGCAGAAGAGGCTCTCTGCAGTAGCAATGGAGAGTCCTGGAGGTTTCAACAGTTGCTGGACAGCAACCAAAACAAGGAATATGGAGGGAATGAGAAGGGAAAGGAAAAGAGGAGAAATTGGAAAAAGGAATGGAGGAGATTGTACCTTTAACTTGCTTCAATTTGGAGAAGCAATAGCATGCAGCAGTTCAAAAGCTGGAGATGATCTTGTTTGCATGAAGCAACCCAAGAGTAGAGGGAGAAGAATACGGCTGGAATTTGAGAAAGGGGAAAGGGCTCTCGTTGGATTTTTGTTTTGAAGAGAAGATGGGGACTTAGGGCTTATATAACCAATGATGGAAAGTTGATGTTTGCCAAGTGGAAAAGAACCACCAACCACTTGTAGTCTGCTGTAGCTGCTACAGCAATTTTTTTTACAACGACAGTGCTTCTGTTAACAGTTATATTTATTTATTATATATATTTATATTTTCTCTTATCTATTTGACAAAACTTAAAATGCACCGTATGCGCACCTCGGATCTCAGATTTTGACATGAAATATTTCGATTTGATCGTCTTTCAATGACGATCAAAATGAGTATAATGTTGATATACTTTCGGTCGAGTTTTGAATACCCGAAATTTTCGGATACGGCTTTTGTTTAAGACTAAATTTTACGATTTAAAAATATCAAACGACCTCCGATTGATGAACGGTCGATTTCATTGATCTTATTTCGTCAGATTTTTAAGCGGTCTCGGTTCATTTTACGATTTCCGAATTTGCGTCGCGGCTTTTCGCGGCACGAATTACGAAGCGACCGATTTTTGGTCGATTTCACCCGAACAATTTTTGATTCACTACCAATTGGTTGTTTTAGGTTATCTAATATTGTCAGATAACTTAATTGAGTTATTCGGACCTTATTTGGGTCGGGTTCGGGTTTACGCAGATCCCGGATGTTACAATTGTAAATTTGAATATATTATTGAAAGCTTTTCGATTAGAAAAAATGATTTATAACCTTAATTGCATGCCTCTATACCATGGGTGAACCCAGGATTACAGACTAGGTGGGGCACAATAACAAATGATGATAATAGTTATAACAATAATAATAAGATTGCAATACAAAAAGCAATCAACGTAAACTTCTATGTTTCTTAGAGAAATATAAAGAGATATTTCACATATATTTTTTTAAAATACATACCTATACTTAAAGTTGGACGCGTCTAGTTTTCATATTTTGAAAATAATTCATAATATCATCAATAACAATAGAATAAAAAATATCTCTTTCAATATGTGTGAATAAAGCATCATTCATCCATTCATCTCTCATCCGATTGATAATCGAGTCTTCACAATTGTCATTGCTGAATATGTTCTTTCAACAGTAGTCGTTGTAACTGGTAATGTCAATGCCAACTTAATCAATAAATACACCAGTGGATAAATGCGATCTTTTGAGTATTCACCATTTTTTCTGCAAGCTCTGTCAAAAAAATTAACATTGAGAACTCTGTAGTTTGCTTTACTTTAATATATGTCAACAATTTATTTCGAAGAACCAATAAATCTGTTGAAGAGAAATCCATCGGAAATACATGTGCAAGACGGATAAGCTCATCAATATCAAATGCTGCAAATGAATCTTTGGGACTTAAACATGCCACACAAAGAAGAAGTTCGATATTAGCTTCAGTGAAGCGATCATTCAACTCTTGAGCTTGCATATCGACGATTGCATAAAACTTGAATATGATAGTGATGCAAAATTATAATTTTATCAGCATTACATCTTGATCGTCATGCAGCTGCATATAGATCGTCTTCACTTAGAACATCGATATTATTTTTCTTACAAAATAAAGAAACTCTTTCCATTAATGAAGTCCATACACTATCTCTTATCTGATGCAAACATTGTTTTGTTGTATACACTAATGAGATTGCATTGATAGTACCTTGATCTTTCCTTTAAAGTGACTGAGAAAGTGCATGTGTAACACCCAAAATATCAACCATTAAATGTAGGCAAAAAATATACTCAAAATATTGACACTTACGTAAATATTCAAGTGCCTCTCCATGTTTACTCAAATTCTTATTTTCTCTTAAGAACTCCAACACCGTAATCATTGACAGATATAAGTCAATCAAATTTACTAGATACTTGTAGTGTGAAACCCGACGTGTATCACCTGAGCGTAAGAAATTCTTTTCTTGATTTATTCATGTTCTTGTTTCAAGTTCACCCAAATCAAGTGCTTCGACAATTATGATAGTTTCCGCTTCTCTAAGTAATTTGGTATTCTTGCATGAAGTGGTAAATAAACTAGAGAGTCTTGATACATTGGTAAAAAATATATCAAGGAGATCATAGTTTCTAGCAACTGCAACCATTGCCAACTGAAGTTGATGCGCAAAATAATGAATATAATAAGAAGAATAATTCTCCTTTAAAATAAGACTTTTTATTCCATTGAATTCACCTTACATGTTACTAGCTCCATCATAACCTTGACCGTAAAGTCTTGATATACTTAAACTGTATCGTGCGAACACTTCATCAACTGCACCTTT
Source organism: Ottelia alismoides (assembly GCA_037367405.1). Taxonomy (NCBI): domain Eukaryota; kingdom Viridiplantae; phylum Streptophyta; class Magnoliopsida; order Alismatales; family Hydrocharitaceae; genus Ottelia; species Ottelia alismoides. The sequence goes on along the minus strand of JAZKJV010000655.1, from coordinate 283,935 downwards.
GAGTGTCACAACACTAGTTTCACGAACATGTACCACTTCTAAAAATCTCTCAATTTATTAACCATTAGAATTTACAAATATTAAAACAATAGTCATTTGCTCTTTGTTTGATACATCCCGAGACTCATCAATCAACAAAGTAAAAAAAGAATCTCTAAGTTCTTTAAGATCGTCATTCTTTATTTCGATAGCAAAAGCCCATGTTACATCTTTTTGTATCTTAGGAGAAATGAGCTTATTATTTCTTGGAGCATTTTCAAGTACAACATTATTCACGTCAATGCTAATTTTTGAAAAAGCCTTAAGTATTGTCAAGAAATTACCTTTATTAGAGGACTCATCAGATTCATTATGTCCTCGAAAAGCCAATTCTTGAGAAAGTAAGACTAGTATAACATTCACAGTTGTAAAAAGACGTGTTCGATACTCTTTCCTAGTGTCATCATGCATATTCAATGTTATCTCAATATGTTGAGCATGCTTCATTAGATTCTCACATTTTTCTCGAGCCAAGTTATGAACACTGTTAGGACCTCCAACATGTTTATCGGGCTCACTTTTATCTTTCTAGTTATTCCATCCTTTGGAAATAATGTATAACTACGACCTTGACCCATATAATTTGTCTTGAATAAATAGCAATATCGGCAAAAAACTACATCTTTTATTACCACACTATATTCCAATCAATTGGGATATCTTTTAAACCATGCAGAATTGAATTGTCTTTCTTTCTTTTCAATTTTCTTGCATTGTTGGTTGAGATAATTGCATTTGCATATATGCTCTTCAAACGTTATCTTCAATATTGGGATGATAAGTTGAGATTGGCATACACAATCCAGGATCAGAAGGCAACTCAGAAACATCCAATCAACACGACATCGCTTTGCACTTGATATTCTCACCTTATTTTTATTTAATGATCATACAATTACTTCATTTGAGGAAACTGGGATCAACTATAGGAATTTGAGATGAGGCAGTTGAGGACTTTCTTATGAGAAATTTGCTCTTTCCTACATGTAATATAAAATATATATGTTTATATCACTATAAATACACCTACATGTATGATGTATCTATGAATGATTCGATTAAATAGATATTAAAGTTTATTGTATTGACGAGATAAGATGGTTGATAGTTAGGCCCCTTCTTATTCAAAATCATAATTTGAAAAATCATGTTTTCAATTTGTAGAAAATTTCCATATATGCTATACAAAATTACAAAAATCAAGGTTCAGAAAGTCGGTATGCGATATTCGTTCGGTCAGGCGGTCTGAAGCGAGTAAGCGGGAAGGCGGAAGTATATGCGGAAGTATATGCGGACTAAGCGGTTTCTATTATTTTAATTAAAAATAATTAGAAATATAATAATAAATTCAAATACTAGACATTTTATATTTTAAAAAATGTAGGTATTAGAATGTGAAGATTTTCAACCCTAATCTCAATACTAGTCATAAGATTCATAACAAAATATCTATGACAGTTATAGGGAGTTGTCATACAATCAATGTAAGGAGCTTGCGAGTTTTATCTGGATAAAACTAGACTAACTAGTAAGTAGTGACATGTTACAATAAGAATCAAACTATCATGAGCTCGGGATACATTTCAGGTGGTTTGGTCATAGCTCTTAAAACAATGTCATTATGCAACTTAGAGAGGAATCCCAACGATCAAAATCAGATTCAAAAGTGATAAAATCAAATGTATACTGCTGATAAAATCTGATTCATTTCTCTACATCTGATAACCAGCAGTAAAGAGGGTGTAGAGAAATGATTCAAAATCAGATTCAAAACTGATATATTGCTGGTTATCAGATTCACAATAATATACTCCTGAAGGTGATTCAGTGTAGAGGAATCCCAACTTAGAGAGGAATCACAATAATACAACACTGATATACTCTTGGTTATCAGATTCAAAATCAGATTCAAAACATTACTGATGTGTTGTGATATGACAATAATAAAACACAATAAAATCAGATTCAAAACAATAAAAGATGATCTTAAACAAAAAATACCAAAAGTTAGTGATCTATTATGTTCAGTGGTTTCCTGCGTCGCACCGGCGGAGATAGGAATTTCTGGAGAAGCACCAGCACGCGTCGCCAGTGGCAGATGCCTCTTAAGAAGGCGGCAGATGTGTCGTGTTGCGCACGAAGGAACAACTTGCATCTGTGCCTCCTTTCAGATCGTGCGATATTCCTTCGCTAGGGCTCGAGGAAGGAGCCAACTCGAGTAAGGAGCCAACTCGAGGGTGGAGGAGATTCCTTCGCTAGGGCTCGGAAGGAGCGAGATCGTTTCGTGCGAGAGGGGAAGGAGAGAGATCGTTTCATGTGAGAGGGGTATGTCTTGCAAGCGCTATGGCTATGAAGGAGAATAGAAAAGTGGCTTTACGATTTCCGCAGAAAGATTTTGGGAGCGAGAACTCTATTACAAAGTCGGCCGCATATGCGGCCGACTATGCAGCATACTCGGGCGCATATGCACTTTGGCCACCTTATGCCCGCATATTAAATACTCGGGGCGTTTGGTTGCCCGAGTACGCATATGCGGCCGCACATGCGGCCGTCTGGGCCGCCTTTCTGATCATTGACAAAAATCATGGACAAATAAACAATTATAAAGCAATCGAGAGACATCTACAACGTTAACGTATAGATCGGTAAAATAATTTGCTTCTGATTACATAACTCATGTAAAATGATATTCGTTTTAGATAAACGTACATACGGTGGAGTTGGGGTCTTGGAGTGGTGATTGAATTGTGCCACGATGTATCCACCTATTGCCATCTTGCTTCTACCAATTGGAGAAGTGGAGAACTGCATCGCAGTATATATTATAATTACACAATTATGTCAATATTCACATAACTATAGAATAATTAAATTAAACAATAAATATTCACTCTTTACGCATCACGTGTAGTGTTGCCCGATCACCTACAAATTCATCCCAACATCAAATCAATGGATAATCAAAATGTTCAACCGTTAGTGAGCTTAAACTTACATATAAAATCTTCATTACTCCTATAATTACTTGTCAAACAAAAGAATATACAATCTCCTTTCAATTATAGGAAAGACATACAACTTATGGCTTTTGTTTGTTCTTTTGTGAATATAAATATTATTGAAAGTAACTTTCAAGGGTCCGGGTCCCATCGTGAAGATGGATGGGACCAACTACGAGTTGTTGCCCATGCAGTTTCATACCCTGATGCAGTGCCAAAACAAGGAGCAGATTCTGACGGATCTAGAGCTGGAGGACAAGACTGGGGCTAATGCTTCTTGGAAGCAAAATGATGCATATGCTTGCATTTGGCTCTCTGGGACGCTCACCATGGAGATTGCCAATGATATTGTCAATCAACCCACAGCAAAGGCTATGTGGGATATTTTAATAGTCATGTATGGGCAGGCAAAAAATGAAAGCAAAATTTTACAGTTGCAGTTTGATATTTTTTTCGACCAAGCAGAACGGTCGACCTCTTCATGCACATTTCTCGTATCTTAGAGGCATGTTTGAGCGTCTGCATAGCTTCATGCATGGTACTACTAGCACTGAGCAACAACAGGCGTATCAGAATGCAACTATGACATGAGTATTTTTGTCATCTCTAGACTCTGAAAATGAAGCAGCACGTACTCAACTTCTTATTCGAGAGATGGTACCTCCGATGGAGGAGGTTTACAAGAGGCTGAGCAGAATTACTACATCCTCTACTATTGTGGCTCAGACTCCTTCTGTTATGGCAGCCTCTCGTGGCAGAGGGAGTACTTCACAATTCCGTGCTCGAGGACCGCGTGGTCGAGGAGGATGTCGTCAGCGAGGTCCTTGTTCACATTGCCACCGTCCTGGTCATTCTGAGGAGACATACTATCAGAAGAATGGGTATCCTGCCTCTGTCTGAGTTGTTGAGCAGACCGAGCCTACTTCTACTCCTGCTCTGTCTCATGATGTACACTTTGATGATATTTTTTCCAGGTTGTGAGAGATGATGACTACTCCTACTACTTCGCCTGCAGGTTCTTCATATGTCGCACATATTGCTAGAGCCTCTTCAAGCTTGTCAGGTATTGCTTATGCCCTTAGCAATTCAGATTTGCCTGACTGGATCATGGACTCTGGAGCATCTCATCATATGTGTGGCGATCAAGCACAGTTTACTTCTTACAGATCTATCCCTCCGGGTAGATCGATGGTGATTGTCAATGGGTTCATCTACCTATTGTTGGACAGGGGGAGATTGTTCTAGCTCCCTCGATGCGTCTGCAAAATGTCTTATATGCTCAAGTATTTCAGATGAATCTTGTCTATTAGTCAGATTACAAAAGATTTACATTATCGTGCCATATTTGATCATTCTTCTCTTGTGTTTCAGGACATACTCACGGACTGGATCATGGACTCTGAAGCATCTCGTCAAATGTGTGGCGATAAAGCGCGGTTTACTTCTTACATGTCTATCCCTCAAGGTAGATCAGTGGTAATTGCCGATGGGGTTCATCTACCTATATTGTTGGGCAGGGGGGGATTGTTCTAGCTCCCTTGATGCGTCTGCAAAATGTCTTACATGCTCCAGCATTTCAGATGAATCTTGTCTATTAGTCAGATTACAGAAGATTTACATTATCGTGCCATATTTGATCATTCTTCTCTTGTGTTTTAGGACATACTCATGGGTAGGGTGATTGGATGTGGCCGTGAGCAGAGGGGACTTTACAGAATTGTCCAGCCTCCTTGTGCGGGAGGGGGGGGCTACTACTATCCCTTCTGGATCTGTTTCCCCGTTTCTATGGCATCTTCACTTTGGACACCTTCCTTTGCAGAAGTTGTGTCATGTCCTCCTACATATCTCTACTCGTACTAGCTTGGAGTGTGAGGCGTGTCAACTAGGGAAGCGCCATCGTTCCTATTTTCCGAGTCGTCACAGTAGTCAGTTGTTTGAATTGATTTACTTTGATATATGGGGTCCTAGTCGTGTTCCTGATCATTAGGGACATCGATTTTATGATCGGTATACATGATTTTTCTTTATTATCTTGGGTATTTCTGATGAAGAATAAGTCTGAAGCTGGTCATGTTATCGAATCTTTCCTTATTGAGATTAAAAACATTTTTTATGCTAATGTGAAATTTATTCGCATTGATAATGCCTTGGAGTTTTCTACTTTACAGTTATCGGATTTCCTCATATCTATTGGTGTTGTTCATCAAACTTCGTGTGCTTGCAACTTCACAGCAGAACGGTATTGTGGAACGCAAACACCGTCATCTTTTGGATATCACAAGGACTCTTCAGAGTCGAGCTCCTTATTCTTTCTGGGGCGATGTGGTTCTTACTGCATGTTACTTGATGAACCCCATTCTTTCTTGATTGTGTTTCCCAAGAAAGACTTATTCTCACTTACCCCCAGAGTCTTTGGATCGGTGTCTTTTGTCCACAATTTTACTCCTAGTCGTGACAAGCTCTTTCCTAGAGTTGTCAAATGTGTTCATTGACTATTCTCGTACCCAAAAAAGATATAGATGTTTTGATCCAGTTCGGAGAAAATATTATGTGAGTGCTGATGTCACATTTTTTGAGTCTATTATGTATTTCTCTCCTAAATGTGATGTGGCATATTATCTAAAGCTGACTCTAGTCGGGATATCTTTGTTCCTCCACCTCCGATATCTCCACCAACAAGTCCTCATGTTGAGTCTCATTCACCTCAACCTCCTCCACCACCCCCTCCACCTTTGTCTACCCTAACTCAGTTCCTACCTCGATTTTATTTGCAGGCCCTGTACTCGTCCCTCTGCTCCTGCACCTTCCAAGTCATCCAGTACACCCGAGGTATGTAGTGAACACATTGTTTCTACTGATGGCATTGGTGTTATACTTGATCCACGGGATACTACACTAGAGGAGCTGATAGCAACTGTGCTACGTACCATCTAGTTGTGCATGTTTCCTTGGACCATCTTTCATATGAATACATGAAGTTTGTTATGGGCCTCTCAGCTATTACTATACCACGAACATATCAGGAGGCCATAAAGGATAACAGTTGGCAACTTTCCATGGAAGAGGAGATGGCCGCTTTGCGGTCTCGTGTACCTGGAGTGATGTTTCTGCCCCTCAATATGCATCTGTTGTGGGGTGCAAATGGATATTTATGGTAAAGCAACGAGTGGATGGCAGTGTGGATCGCTCCAAGGCAAAGCTTGTAGCACGTGGATTCACCCGAATTTATGGGGTGGATTATCATGATACCTTCTCTCCAGTGGCCAGACACTCAACATTACGCATTCTCCTATCAGTTGTTTCATGGGACTAGTTTCTTTACCAACTTGATGTGAAGAATGCATTTCTTTATGGAGATCTACAGGAGGAGGTTTATATGCAGCAACCACCGAGGTTTACTGCTGAGGGGTAGTCTCAGAAAGTTCATGGAACAACCTAGGAAGGTTCATATGGATGTTGTCTATATGATTTTGAAATATTTGAAGTCTTCACCAGGGAGTGGTCTTATATTCAGCAGAAGCACTTCTCTTGATGTAACAACATGTACAGACGCATATTATGCAGGATACCCTAGGGATAGGAAGTCTACTTCTGGCTATGATATATTAGTTGTCAACTCACTCGTGTCATGGAAAGTAAAAAGCAGACAGTGGTTGCTAGATCTAGTGCAAAATCCGAATACAGGGTCATGGCTCAGGGAAGCAAAGAGATGATGTGGGTGAGGTCGGTTTTGACAGATCTTGCAGTTGATGTACCTCTTCCTATGCAGATTCTATGTGACAATCAGGAAGCACTTTTTATTGCAAAGAATCTTACATTCCATGAACGTACAAAACATATAGAGGTGGATTGCCACTATACCAGAGACATGATCCAGAAGGGTCTCATATACACCTCTCATGTTTCTACTAGAGATCAGTCTGCTGATATATTCACCAAAACTCTTACTAGAGGCCCTTTCCAAAGATGTTGATCCAAGCTAGGCATGATAGACATAAATGCTCCAGCTTGAGGGGGAGTGTTGAGATTACTGTACATCTTTGGTGTTATTCCTTTTTTTTGTGTGTATCTCTCTTGATATTTACCCAGGTTTTTCTCCTATATAAGAGAGCCATGGGATCTCATGAATAAACAAGTCATTCATTTTTCCCAACAATAACATATAGCATGGAGGTTGTCTCATATTGTAAAAGAGGTATACAAATCTCATCGAGAGAGTATCCTGTCGTCACTCCATTAAGTAAGACTTGGCCAACCATATTGGCCAGTACATCAGCTATAATAACAAATAGCATGGAGATTATCTCACACCTGAGGCTGGAAAAAATCCCTCGGGTCGACCGTTAATAAGCACCGAAAAGGATGTTGTGGTGACCCAACATCTCATCTAAGTTATCTAGGTAGCAGAGAATCCCCATCTTGACATGACCATCCAAAGAAAGCACCAATTAGTTGTGTCACAGACCTTAGAGAAGTCAACCTTCCATAAAAGGTCCTTCGTTTGTCACCTTTTCTAGTATGCTACGATCTCAGACGCCATAGCCAAACTATCAGCTATCTGCCTTCCAAGAATAAATGTTGCTTGCATCGAAGAGATGATGTGGTCCATAATCCTGATTAATCAAACTACCAAGACCTTTGTTACAATCGAGTAAATAGCATTACAGAGGGCAATTGAACGGAAGTCCACTCTCTCAGATACCCCCTTTAGCGGAAGAAAAATGAGGGCCTTGTTGAGTATCTCAAAACCAACATTGCCTCCCGCAAGCTCAATCACAACATCCAAAACCTTCCTTCCTAGCACTGGCCAAAATTCTTTAAAGAAATAAATAGGAAATCCATCAGGTCCCAGAGTACCATCCGCATTCATATTCCAAACAGCATTCTTTACTTTCTCCATTGTAAAGCTCTGTTTCAGATGGTTTGCATGTTGTATTGAAAGTTGAGAAGCCCCTAATCCAGTCCATCTCCACAGCCTACTCTCAGATCTTCGTGAGAAATCAAGGAAGTGCTCTGCAATCACCAAGGTTACAAAAGTCGGTAGTCGGTATTCGATCGGTTGGGTCACTGACTAAGGATTAATCGGTAGTCGGAAGATTAATCGGATTTAGTTGTACTTTAATCGGCTTTGAATTTTATGATTATTTTAAATATATCACTCATTTTTATACATATATTTACATAGATTTTGTATATTTTTATACTATCATAATAAAATTTAAAAAGTAATTGAATCTAAATAAAACATTGAGCATATTATAATAAGTTTGCTTATAAAAAAAAGCAAAACATATAAGAATATGGTATCTCCAAGTAAAAAATTGATCGACCGGTGTACCTAGTCAGAATTAGTCGGTACTCGGTCGGCCACCCCACTGACTAGACTAGTCGAACCTACTAGTCGGGCCAGTCGGGTGACTTCTACAACCCTGGCAATCACCAGCCCCATTTCATGGTCGCCCTCCACCCTTCTTTCATTTACCACAATAGAGCAAAAACAAATCATGGCAACATCTATCACTGGCAATTCTATGGAAGTACGTTGTCTAGATGATGAGGCGGATAACAAAAGGAGGTCAATAAGTTCAGGGGATGCCAGGGATTGGTCAATCCGAGAACGGGAGCTAGAGTTTCTCCAGGTGTATCTAGTATTAAGCATCAATCACCTCCAGCCTAAGGTCATCTACTATCTCAGTAAACTCGAAAGAGTTCGAGTCTTGGCCGTCTGGAGATGTAAATGATCGGAAGTGAACATTGTTACATTGAAATCTCCCCTTGTCAGCCAAGCCACTCCTGGGTAAAAGATTCTTGACTTCACAGATATCTGCCCAAAGCTCAGGTCAAATAGCAGGTAAACATGAGCCATAAAACATGAGAAAAGCAGGTAAATGCTAGACTTCAGGTTCTCCAAAAGTAACGTTAGAACATGTATGCCCTTCACCTCCATGATAAACGAAAAAAGGGACTCTTTCCATGCAACAATGACACCCACACACTTCTTATATAGGCAAGTTTTCAAAATCATGATCTTCACAACGCTCTAGCAGATCTTCCGGATATTGCGCTTCCATTAACAATTCCGTGATCACCGCTTCGGACTCCGAAAATTCCACTTCGAATAACAGAACTGTGATCTGCACTGCCGCATGGCTGATCTTCTCCGGCTAGGCGTGGCCTCCAATGGCTACCGCGAAGTAGAATCAACAACAACATCTTTCGCTTCGAAAGTTGGTGGTTGGTGAGCGCAAAATTCACCTCTTTAATAATCGATAATTGTAGTATAGGAGGCGAATTTCGGTCGATCAAAAACCACAAGCTTCGAATATTGTGGAAAATTTTTCTTGGCAAGTCTACCAAGGTCGAACACAAGGAACGGTGATTCTTAGTTGCGTGGTTTTAAATTAAATTAAATTATTAATTAATGGTTGATTAATTCTGTGTGGGACAATACAATGCAATGAGGAGATGCAAAGAAAATAAACAGAATCTATGCTGCCCAGGATCTGAATTTTAAACGTATTAATTCCTTCAATAATATGATCAATACTTTCACAAGATTAATCACAAATCAAAATGGATCTAACTCAATGCTTCATGATAATAACTTTAAGCTGGAATGATTTGAAGCAAAATATTCATCCTCCAAATGTCTTTGATCAAATTCCTCAAATAGTCGGCAAAAATCTTAGAGGAATAATTGTAAATTAACCTCCTGTGAAGATTTTACTAATGAGAATAATCGACAGTAATTTCAATGGTTTAATCAGAAGAAAATCCTTATCCCAAACTCCTGCAAAAGATTTATCAATAATTTCTGAGCACAAGTTTGCCAATTTAGCATACAAAAGTCAATAATGTTCCTAAAATAATAAATTCTCAATAAATGACCCCAGATCTGTTCTCAAGCTATGCTAAATCGTAGAGCATGGAAATAGCTTCAAAATGACATATTATATGCTCAAAACAGAGTTCGTATGAAAAAAATATGCTAAAATGAAATTTCAGGACTAAAATGTAAATAAAATAAAGGTTTCTTGCAAAGAGGTCCCTGGGAGGACTTATCTGTAATTTGTAAAAGTTGGAGGGGCCCTTTGTAATTTACTCACTGGTGGGGGTATATGTAATTTTAGAAACTTGCGGGGGTTCCGATGTAATTTTCCCCGGAGCGCACACGTGCGCCGGAGGCTTGGTCAGGGAGGCTGAGGCTCGGGCGGGCGAGCATGAGGTTCGGGGGTCCCGAGGCTCATGCTAGGGTGGCGAGGCTGTGGCTCGGGTGACAAGGCGGAGGCACGGACAACGGAGCTCAGGCTCGGGTGGCCGAGCCACGTGGCGACGGATGGTGGTTCGGACGCCCCAAACCTCGAGGCAGGGGCCCGGGCTCAGGAGAGACATGTGGCCCTTCGGGGGACCGTCGGATCAAGGGCTATTGGCCCAATCCGACGGTAGCTGCTCGTCGTGGAGGGTGTGGCGGCGGGGCTCGTGGCGAGGGTCGAGCGGTGGAGGCGATGGCGGTTGACGGCTCCTTGGCCGGTCGACACACACCCGGCAAAGGAGGCACCGCACGGAGGAGGCGAGCTGAGGAGGAGGACGAAGGGCCATGAGGCGGTCGTTGACGACTGAGGGTCGGGTGGCTTGAGCTGGTGCGGTTGGGAAGGGCTGCGAGGCGGGCGGAGACGAAGGTCGAGGCACGGCGGAGTGACAAGGCGGCGTCACGGTGTGATGGCTGGACCTGCAAGGCTAAGCCACAACGGAAAAACAGAACAGAAAAAGGGACTGGAGACGGAGATGAAAAGAGGGTCCCGGCCTTTGCGAGGCCGGTGAAGGGTGAAGTTGAACGGAGAAGGGGAAGGGGCTCGACGGCGCACTAGATGCCATCAGAGTGGACATCGAACTTGGAAGCTCGACACAACTCACCAGAAGGCGGCTGGATCACGCGGAGAGTACTCTCGCCTTGTTGTCACCCAAGGCTCGAGGGTCAGGTGCTCTAGAGATGGCGGATGCAGTTTACGGTCGACGAGGATGGGTTCTTTTAAGGAGGGTGTAGGTAACGGCTGGAGAGATGACGTGGGGCCGCGGCATAGGCATTACGCACAGGGAGGACGAGGCGGCGGGGCTTTCACGCGTGGGGGAGGGGGGGCGGCGGTAACGGCTGGAAGGCGTGGGTGTAAAGGGTGGAGAAGATGAACGGAGGAAGGGGGAGGGGGGGTCACGTGCCGCGCACGTGCGCCCGGAAGGAGAAGGTGGCACGTGCGTGGCACGTGCACCAGGAGAGAGAGGGAGCAGCAGGTGGGGTGCCACGTGGCATGCCCAAGGGCTGCCACGTAGCACCAAAAAATTCAAATTAAAAGATAAAGAAAATTAGAAAAGAAATAGAAGGATACCTTGGATCGAAAAATTTCCTTCACGAAAGTTGTTTGTCTTGACGAGATCTACAACTTTCATCAAGATCCGGGAGCAAAAAAAAAGGTCATCTGTGCGAAGTGGTATTTTTGGTGGTTCTACATGTGTATAGAAGATCGGGTTTTGGGATTTTGTATTTTTTTGTGGTTTTAGAGAGGATAAAAATCTAGAAAAAAATACGAATAAAATACAAGAAAAATTAATTACACACTGATCTATTTTTTTTGGATTTTTAATAAATAAGAAAATAGGAAAATAAAATAGTAGTAAGAAACACACAACTTTTGTACAGACCGACAACAGACACTTGGACTCAGTCAGTTTCTTTGATTTCGAATTTTAATCTGGATTTGGATTTTGTGTCACTTAACAAAGAATACAAATAAAGAAGAAATAAAATTAAAAGGTTAATTATGCACATAAAAACTCAAGTCAAAAATAGCAAAAAGTTAAAATGCGCAAAAGAGGCCCAAAACCCAAATTTCACAAATGAGCTCTGAATTTTACGAAATTGGTCTGTTTTGAAGGTATTTGAAAATGGAGTACTTTAAAAGTGAGTAAACAAAATCGGACACTGTATGTGGGAGATATGCTCAATTTAGTATGTCAGATGTGAAATTAGACTTTGGGATTATTGACGCTTATTGGGGTTGGTATTTTTTTGTATTTTTTGTTTTAATTGAAGTTAGTAATATCTACACAATGGAGTTGGTTTTGGGTCAATCGGAGTTAGGATGAATTAATTAAAAATGATAAGTTAGCGGCTTGTTTGGGCTAATTTACACATGGGATTTTTAATACAATTTATGCGTGATGAACTGCAAATATTATTAACACATGTATGAATGCTAACGATGATCTGTTAATGATTAAATGCATATGAATGATGGGGAATCGAGCCTAAATGACCAACTTTAGCGTGATGAATACGAGATTCATCATACCCCTGTACTTAGACCATGCTCGTCCCCGAGCATGAATGAATGAATGACTTAGTTGAATACAATCCTGATTGTGCATGTGAATTTTCAAGGCTTATTTCATAGAGGACCCTTAATTTGAGTGATCCTAAAATTCTAGGCTCAACCAAGCTTTAATCAAAAGGAACCAACCTCTCTAATTTTCAGACTCTCTGTTTGTACATATAATATAAGGATATGATTTTTAGTGTACTGCATTCATGAGAGTCAAGTCGAGACATCACCCAAAGTTCCAATCCAAGAGACTTTCCTCTAGACCTAATCCTCAACACTAGGGAATAGTCTATTCTTGCTTCAGTCAACCGTCTTGTTAGTTTGTCAGACTTGAAAGTGTAGATGGACGTCCAGATGATGGAGGGCATAGGAATTATGTTTGATTTTCTCTCCCTTACATTGGAACAAGGTGCCTCTCGAGTGCCTTATTACTCAACACAGGTATATTTTTATTTTGTTGATCAATGTGTCCGTCAAGAGAATTTGGAGTCATATGTACTTGTTTTTCTGGGAGTACACCGGGGTGTGTATCTTTTGAGTATCTAAGATACCTTCGACACCCAGACTTGTATCGCTTACGATGCAGGGCCCTTTTATGGTGTCAGCCCGACTCCTTGGTCCTAATTAGCGCTTGGTCCAAGTGGACACTTTGAAAATGTTTGGGAGCGCTTGCCATTGTTGGAAGCTCATTTGGAGTTTGACTTTGGATGATAGAGCTTTTCTTTGACATTTCTTTTTTTTTCTTTTGTTGGCTAGCTCCACTGCTTTTACCAAAAGTTGGCGCACACTGATCAACAATTTTCATTAAGTTTCATCACACCCTGGCACTTAGGTCATTTATCAAAGAGATAGCATATGAATCTTGTTCACATACTGGCTAGGGTTTTGCTGACACAGGTTTTCTGCAGCCTTTATTAACTTTATCCCATCCTCGAATATCATCAGATCGGGTCTAAACTCAAATCTCTAGTCCTAGTTCCTCAAGTGATATCTCAACTCATCTCATCAATCATGCAGTTGTGGGAGTGATTGTGATGATCATATTCTTTTTGAAGGTAGAGATGAAGAGTGCAATATAGCGCTCAAATCTTTTAAACTAAGGAAGTGTGGATTATTAAGTTCAAAACCCTAATGACTAAGGCAGGCTAACTCAGAATCTCAAGATCTCAGAAATCAAGTGTCCTAAAAAATCCTCAAGCCTTGAGTGATGATGAACGTGTCAGGAATATATCAACCAAGGAATGCATGAAATGCTTGATGAAATGCAAGACCATGAGTGATGATTTTCTCTCTTTTTTTCTCTTTTTTTGGGGTTTTTGTTGTTGTGTTTTTTTTGAAAAACAGGAAATACACACTACTTGTACCCATCCCCGATGTTAGATAAAAACGATTAAAGTACGAGCTATGGATAAAGTAGATAGAATATATACAAACACACCCCCTATACTTAGCTTGTGCTATGTCCCCATGGCACAAAGTGAAATGTTGACATAGCTCGTACTAAGTATAGATGGACCAAAAACAAAAGAAGAGAAGCGATGTATAAACAATGAAATCGGTCCCCTAATTATCGGGGGATCAAGAGCGGGTAGATGGATATACAGAAGAATGTAGGTTCAGAGAGGTGATTTATCTGGGCAGATCAAATCTTTCGTCAAAATCTATGCCCTGAGTAAAGGAGATCTGTTCAACTTGTACTAATTGCTCGTTGGATTCGATAAAATGTTTAAGCAGTTGACCGTTGACTATAGATGTTTGTGTGCTATCTGCGGTCTCTGAGATCTCAACACTCCCATTATTGTTTACCTCTCTTACAATGAAGGGTCCCATCCATTTTGATTTCAATTTACCTTGGAAAATTTTCAATTTTGCATTAAATAGCCAAATTTCTGCCCTGAGATGAAGATCTTGGTTCGAATATTTTTGTCATGCCATCTCTTTACCTTGTCCTTGTAAATGGTGTTGTTTTCATAAGCATGATTTCAGATTTCAGACAGTTCATTCAAATTCATCTCTCGGTTCTTCTTTCCTTGGTGACAGTTCCAATTAATCTTTTTGATTGCCCATTCTGATTTATGCACGAGTTCTGCGGGCAAATGGCATGGCTTTCCATATACCATTCGAAATGGGGAGGTGCCCAATGGGGTCTTATAAGCCGTCCGGTAAGCCCATAGAACCTGATCCAGGAGTTGGGACCAGTTCTTCCTGTCAGGGCGGACTAGTTTCTGTAAAATTCCTTTAACCTCCATGTTTGACACCTCAGCCATGCCACTAGATTGTGGATGGTAAGGAGTAGCGACACGGTGCTCGATGCCGTATTCCTTAGTCAACTTCTTCACCTCTCGGTTGACAAAGTGGCTTCCCCCATCAGATATTAAAACTTTTGGAATTCTAAACCTCGAAATAATATTATTTTCAAAAAACTTGCAAACAGTTTTGCTATCTGCAACTCGAGTAGGGATAACCTCCACCCATCTAGATAAATAATCTACCGCAAGAAGAATATATTCAAATACCTTACTATTAGGGAATGTGCCCATAAAGTCAATGCCCCATGCATCGAATACATCACAGATGATCACTGGTTGCATATGCATGGCATCTTTGGAACCAATGGTTCCTCCCATTCTCTGACAGACGGGTCACGACCTAATAAAATTATAAGCATCTTTAAACAAGGTCGGCCAGTAAAATCCACATTGCAATATCTTCTCAGCGGTCCTCTTCCCAGAGTGATGTCCTCCTGCCTCCAAGGTGTGGCATAGATTGAGGATACTTTGGTATTCCTCTTGAGGAATACATCTTCTCCATATGCAATCCGGTCCTTCAAAGAAAAGGAACGGATCTTCCCAATGATAGTGTCTCGCTTCAGATATGAGTCGATCGATTTTATTTCTGGGCCAATCTTGAGGAACTTCCTTGGTAACAAGATAATTCACCGTGTCTGTATACCATAGAAGTGAGTCAATAGCAGAAATTGACTCGTCTGGGAAGGTTTCACGGATGGATTCAGATTTCAGAATTTTGTTATGTTCGATTCGTGATAAATGATCAGCCACGACATTTTTAACACCAAGTTTGTCTTTAATCTCCAAATCAAATTCTTGAAGCAGTAGAATCCATCTCAGAAGTCGTGCTTTTGCGTCCTTTTTGGCCATTAAGTATCAAATGGCAGAGTGGTCTGTGTAAACTGTCACCTTAGATCCTAGAAGTATAGATCGAATTTTTTCCAAGGTAAAAACCACAGCAAGCATTTTCTTTTCGGTCACAGTGTAATTTTTCTGAGCAGGGTCTAAAACTTTGCTTGCGTAGTGAATAACATACGTGATTCCATCTTTTCATTGTCCTAATACAACCCCCACAGCAAAATCGGATGCGTCTGTCATGATCTCGAAGGGAAGAGACTAGTCGGGGGCCTGTAGGACGTGAGTCTTAATGATCCTCATTTTTAGTAGTTCGAAGGCTTCAAGACACTTATGATCTACTAGGAACTCGGTGTCTTTCCCTAAGAGGTCAGTTAGCGGTCAGGCAATTTTTGAAAAATCCTTGATAAATCTCCTGTAAAATCCGACATGCCCTAGAAAAGATCGTACTTGTTTCACATTTGTAGGTGGCTCAAGCTTTTTGATCACATCAACTTTGGCAGGGTCAACCTCCATTCCCTTCTTGGAGATGACATGCCCCAATACAATGCCCTCTTTCACCATGAAATGGCTTTTCTCCCAAGAGAGCACCAGATTCACTTCCCTACACTTTTGCAGTACTCGATCTAGGTACGCTAGACAATCATCGAATGAATCACCATGGACCGAGAAGTCATCCATGAAGACCTCCAGGAAATCCCCAACCATGTCGGCAAAAATCGCAATCATGCGACGCTGAAAGGTGCCGGGGGCATTACAAAGCCCAAAGGGCATTCGCTTGAATGTGTATGTGCTGAAAGGACATGTAAAAGTAGTCTTTTTCTGATCCTTGGGGGCGATGGCCACCTGATTGTAGCCCGAGTACACGTCTAAGAAACAGAAGTATTCTCTCCCTGCCAATCTCTCTAGGATTTGATCAATAAAAGGCAGCGGAAAGTGATCCTTCTTCATTGCGGCATTCAGACGCCTGTAATCCATACAGACACGCCACGACGTAGGTACTCGTGTCGTGATCTCCTCTCCCTCCTCATTGGTGATAATCTGAAGTCCCGACTTTTTCGGGACTACATGCAAAGGTGACACCCATTTGGAGTCGGAGATGGGATATATGAATCCAGCTTTACACCATTTTTCGATCTCAGTTTTAACCACTTCCCGTAGGTTTGGATTCAATCTACATTGGCATTCACGGGAGGGTTTAGCATTATCTTCCAAGTAAATATGGTGTGAGCACATGGCTGGGTTTATCCCTGGGAGATCAGACAATCTCCAGCCTATGGACCTGCAGTTTTTCTCCAAAACATTAAGCAGGCGGATCTCCTGCTCTTCGGTCAGATGTGAGCTGATGATGATCGGAAATTGTCCCTTTTCTCCCGCAAGGAAGGCACACTTAAGTGTAGGGGGCAATGGTTTGAGTTCAGGTAAGTCAATGATGTTTCTCGAATCTGGTCCTCTCAGTGATGTTTCTTATTGTGATGTGTACGCTTGTAGTGTATCAATGTTGGCCACCATTGTGGGTGTTTCTGGGATCGGATCGCAAATGATGGAATGTGGTGTGGCAAGTGCCGCGTCCGATTTGTGTACCTTACTCAGGGATTGTCCATAAGGAGAATGGACTGACAGGTCCAGAGGGCCCTCTGAGTCTCATAGAGTATCGGTGGATGCATGAATGAGCTGGCAGACTAAGTCATCAACAATTTCCTCTGCAGATGGGGTGGATTATATCATAGCGGTTGGGTTTTGTCTTCAGGGCCCAACTATTGCTTCTGTAAATTCAGTCTCAGTTTCTAATTTTTCAGACTCGGTGCTCGACTCAGTGTCAGGTCTTTGAAACCTAGTTTGCTGCATTTTAAGTTCAACTTTTCCAAACTGGATTCTCCCGGATGTGTAATCAAATATAGCTCATGCGGTCCTCAGAAAGGGTCGCCCTAGTATCATCTGGGAATCTTTCCAATTTCTAGGGACATCCATGTCAAGTATTGTGAAATCCATTGGGTAGTTTTGTCCCTCTATGTTGATGACAACATTTCGAATCTCTCCCCTAGGTCTCTTTGTTGATGTATCTGCGAATTGAAGTACAACTGTAGATTGCTTAAGAGGATCTAGATTTAGATGCTCGAATAGGGTTGTGGGCATGAGATTGATAGATGATCCAATGTCTAATAATGTTCTTGCAACTTGATTTCTTTGATGTAGCTAGTGACAAAGTGAGCACCCATGTCTCTTTTCTTCCTTGGCAGCTCATTTTTTATAAGACAAGATGTGGCAACTGAGAGTACGTGTTTCTTTGATCAGCTAGGAGGCTATTTGCTAACCCTTGTTGGTGTGCATCTCACCTTAAGGCATTTTCGAAAAGCCGAGTCTCTTTCTAACATCTCGTCTAGGGATAGAGTGACCTTAATATTTTCCTTACAGATGTGGGCCATCTCTTCATCATTTTTTTTGTTTTTTTTATGTTTTTCTTCTTTCCTGCCATAAGAAAACAGGGGAAAGGAATGGACTTGTTTTGATCAAAAACATCACTTTTATTGAATGAGAAATTATGTACAGGACTTTGACTAAAAATAGGGAAATTGGTGGCAAGGTGATGTGGATGTAGTGTGTCCTCATCAGACTCAGACTCTGACGCTTCATTTTCTCCGGGTGGTGTGGGTGGGACTTGTTCTTTCTACTCTTGTCTTCCTTCGTTAATTCCCCCATAGTTGTGTGAATTGGTGGACATTGGGGCTATGTCTTCGTGTTCCTTCGCTCGATCATGCATGGTTACGGTCCTTCCGCTCCTAAGAGAGATATGATAAGAGTTATTATTTGATGAGAGATCATGTTTAGGTACGGAATACTCAAAGATTGGTACCTGATTATGTCTGAGGCTATTTGGGTTAGCTTGGACTTGAGCAGGAATCACGGTCTGGGGTGCGGTCACCTCATCTCTCCATCGAGAGAGTCGATTTATGTCGACTCTCATGTCATGAAGCTCATCCAGTACTCGCTGGAGTTCTGGAGATATAGAAGAAGAGGAGGACCCTTGGCCCTGCCTGACCTGAGGTCGCTGATATTGGCCCTGTTGGCCTTGGCGTTGGTTCTGCTGTGGCTGAGGTTGCAGGTTCTGATAACCCGTGCGATATTGCTGCCGCTGCTGTGGTTGATGTTGGTAGGTGGGTCGGGCTTGCGGTGGACGGGGGTTCGGAGTAGAGTTTTGGTCTGAGCAATTGACCGGTTCCAAATTATATAGATTCCGTTTATCTCCATGACCTGTGGAGGTTCCTCAAAATCAGTCTGGGCGGAGGTTTCATCAGTTTGTTGGGACAAGACTTGGTCTCCACCCCAATGGCTATGTTTCCCTACCCCTTGACTTTGAATATAGTGAATTTGGTGTATGGGTGCGGGGGGTGCAGTCAGGGATGGTATCTTTGATACCCTGTCAGCCAATTCCTCCATTTGTTTGGGAAATTTAGCCAATTTCTCCATATCAGATGATTTATGGAGCTCATCCGCCTTCTTATAAATCTGCTCAACCATAATTAGCTTATCACCTATTATTCCCATGTCAGCACTGTGATCGGTCGTCAGATTATTCACCATCTTTTTGGAGCCGGCTATGTAAGCCCGGCTGGTGGTTTGTGCACGACTGGATTCAGCAAGTCTCTCGAACACCTTGTAGACGGTGTCCTCGTAGCGTCCCATGTAGCTTCCTCCGCAAGATGCACTAACCAACCCTTGAGTTTCAAGATTCAGCCCGCTGATAAGACTTTGGACTAGCATCATTTTACTTATCCCGTGTCCTGGGCATTTCTGTACTAAGTCTGTGAATCTTTCCCAGGTTTCATGAAATGGTTCGCTCGGGTGTTGGGTAAAACTCGTGAACTTGATCCTCATCTGATTGATTCTACTTACTGGTGAGAATTTCTTTACGAATAAAGTCTTGAATGTAGCCCATGTAGTGACTATTTCCCCTAGATTTTTCAGCCAGTGAGCCGCCTTATCAGTCAAGGCGAAGGGGACAGCTCTCAACCTTATGTAGTCCTGGCTAACTCTAGGGTGGCAGAGGTTAGCACAGACTAACTCGAAGTCGCGGAGGAAGATATATGGTTCTTCATGATTATTTCCTCCGAACTTTGGCAACAGTGTAAGGAAATGCGGTTTGTGTTCGAACGCATCCTTAGGAGGGACATGTCTCAACCAATTATAGTCTTCATCTAATTCCGGGAGATACATGTCTTCCATAGCAGCCTCGCCTTGTTGCATTATTGCCAACTGTGTCCTAAGTAGTTCATTGGTTTGTTCGACAGCTTTTATCCTGGCTAAGAGTGCCCGGATAGGGTCATTGTCGTTCTCATCGTCCCCAGGGTTCTTCTTTGGAGGCATTATGATTCACCTTCAGAAAGGAAGAGTTCAGAGATAAGTGTTGGAATTAAATGAGGTTTTTGCTAAGGACGAGAAATTCCTTAGCGGAGGAGTGAAAAGATGAAACTTCTAAGACAAGGAGGATGGAGAGAGTCTTCACAAGGAAACAGACACAAAGCAAACACAAACCAATTCTCAAGTTCACCACACAACACAGATGAAGGCACGTCAGGGTTCGACCGCTTATCTTTTCAGTTTTAATTTAGTGACAAATCAATCTTGAAAATTAAGCGGAGCTGTTAGGTGCCGAAATATTTTCACAAAGACTGTCCCGAGTTCATACAACTAGTTGCACCTACTTTCAGCCAGTATAGGTGTAAGTACGGACCGTTTAAACGGTTACTCGTGTTATTTGAGGACGGAGCCTTCCGCGGTGTCCTCTAAAACACCTACTCTGCTAAGGGAAGTCATACCGTAAACGGCTACCCGAGACCCTCACTGAAAAGTAGCTAATTATTTTTAAAATCAGTAGTCTGAATGAAGTATTTCGATTTTTGGATCTACCCTAAGGTGTGCGATCTTGTCCTTACAAACAATGAGTGGGTTTCTCTCCACCAAACACAGGTTAATTTTAGGTTAGTTTATTTACAGTCATCTTGATTAGCAGTCCCAATTTTAAGTTAAGGTTATCACTGTAGTTTATGTGAGCACAGAAATTCATGCCTAACGAGCAATCTCAATTCCTTTAAATCCTAAGTTGTAAAACTTGAGAAAGGAGAATCGAAAAAGCCAATGCAGACGTAAATCAATGATGCATGCTTAAGAAGAAGACTTACGGTGAATCCTCGCGTTCTTCATGCGGGATGCAAGACAAGGAATTTAAATTACACTAAATGATATGCACAGATAAAAAATGCCCTAAACAGATAGTTCTTTCAGAATTTGGCTAATGTTGAACGATCTATAGTGCTTATATTAGTGAGAGTGTGGCCTAAGAGTTACGAGCACAATCAATGATAAAGAAACGATCGTATCTATTCCTAAGTCCTACGCCACTCAAGTCGGGTCCCAACCACACAGAAGGGGTTGAAACAGACCCGACACACCACAATAGTGTTCAGTCTGAATTATTACAAGGGTCAAAGAGAGGGACCTTGAGAATATTACAGAAAATTAAACCTATGCTAAGCTCTCTCTCACAAAAAAATTAAAAATCAATCTTCCTTGCATATCCTTGATTAATATCCAAAATTGGGCTCCTAGTAGTCTGCGAAGAGAGAATTTGCGGTTTGTAGCGAAGTAAGGAGAAATGCAAAATAAAACGCAGAAGAAAAAAAATTACACAAAAATCAATCTCGCAAAAATTAATTATAAAAATTGATTTGAAACCCTAAAAATTCGTTGTTCCCCGGCAACGACGCCATTAGCATGATGAATACGAGATTTGTAGGTGGCTCAAGCTTTTTTATCACATCAACTTTGGCAGGGTCAACCTCTATTCCCTTCTTGGAGATGACATGTCCCAATACATTGCCCTCTTTCACCATGAAATGGCTTTTCTCCCAAGAGAGCACCAAATTCACTTCCCTAAACTTTGGAGGACTCGATCTAGGTGCGCTAGACAATCATCGAATGGATAACCATGGACCGCGAAGTCATCCATGAAGACCTCCAGGAAATCCCCAACCATGTCGGCAAAAATCGCAATCATGCAACGCTGAAAGGTGTCGGGGGCATTACAAAGCCCAAAGGGCATTCGCTTGAATGCGTATGTACCGAAAGGAGGTTCGGGGGTCCCGAGGCTCATGCTAGGGTGGCGAGGCTGTGGCTCGGGTGACAAGGCGGAGGCGCAGACAATGGAGCTCAGGCTCGAGTGGCCGAGCCTACATGGCGGCCGGATGGTGGTTCGGACGCCACGAACCTCGAGGCAGGGGCCAGGGCTGCTAATCGAACTGAACATGTTCGTATTCGATTAGAGTTCGTTCGATAATAGTTCGAAAAATGTTCGTTCGTTTTTAAACGAACTGAACATGAACTTCAAATTTTAGTTCGATAGCTTAACGAACTAAACATGAACATAACATATGTTTGTTCTATAAAAGTTCGAGTTCGATATATGTATATATATGTGTGTGTATTTGTATGTGTAACTTAGTATTTATACACTTAATAAATTTTGAGGTTAAAGAAATTGTGGTATTTATTGGACTTTGTACCACTTTAATTGAATAATTTCTTATTTTTTCTGCTTACCGAACCTTGTTATCGAACTCTCATTTCGAACTTGTTCATGTAAACAAGTTTTAGTTAAGTTAAATTGTTAACGAACTCTTATCGAACTGAACTCGAACGTTCGTTTTCTAAACGAACTCGAACTCGAACATATCCTATCGAACATTTATCGAACCAAACTCGAACTCGAACTTTCGAACTTCCTTATCGAACCGAACTCGAACATAGGTATGTTCGTTGCAGTTCGGTTCGATTAGCAGCCCTAGCAGGGGCCGAGGCTTGGGAGAGACACGTGGCCCTTCGGGGACCGTCGGATCAAGGGCTATTGGCCCGATCCGACGATAACTGCATGTCGTAAGGGCGGGGCGGCGGGGCTCGTGGCGAGGGTCGAGCGGTGGAGGCGATGGCGGTTGACGGCTCCTTGGCCGGTCGACACACGACCGGTGAAGGAGGCATCACGCGGAGGAGGCGAGCTGGGGCGGAGGACGAAGGGCCATGAGGCGGTCGTTGGCGACTGAGGGTCGGGTGTCTCGGAGCTAGCGCGGTGGGAAAGGAGGCGTCGCGCGGGTGGCTGCGAGGCGGGCAGAAGACGAAGGTCGAGGCGCGACAGAGTGACAAGGCGGCATCGCGACGCAACGACTGGACCTGCAAGGTTAGGCCACAACGGAACAACAGAATAGAAAAAGGGGCTGGAGACGGAGATGAAAAGAGGGTCCCAGCCTTTGCGAGACCGACGAAGGGTGAAGTTGAACGGAGAAGAGGAAGGGGCTCGACGACGACTAGATGCCGTCGGAGTGGAATCGAACTTAGAAGCTCGACGCAGCTCACCAGAAGGCAGCTGGATTACGCCGGAGAGTACTCTCGCCTTGTTGTCACCAAGGCATCGAGGGTCAGGTGCTCCAGAGATGGTGGATGCGGTTTACGGCCGACGAGGATGGGTTCTTTATAGGGGGCGATAACGACTGGAAGGCGTGGGTATAACGGGTGGAGAAGATGAACGGAGGAAGGGGAGGGGGCGGGTCACGTGCCACACACGTGCGTCCGGAAGGAGAAGGCGGCACGTGCGCCAGGAGAGAGAGGGAGCAGCAGGTGGGTGCCACGTGGCATGCCCAGGGGCTGCCACGTGGCACCAAAAAAATTTCAAATTAAATGATGAAGAAAATTAGAAAAGAAATAGAAGGACACCTCGGATCGAAAAATTTCCTTCACGAAAGTTGTTCATCTCGACAAGATCTACAACTTTCATGAAGGACTCGGGAGAAAAAGAGGTCACCTATGCGAAGTGATATTTTTGGTGGTTCTCCATGTGTATAGAAGACCGGGTTTTTGGGATTTTGTATTTTTTGGTGGCTTTAGAGAGGATAAAAATCTAGAAAAATTACTATAAAATACGAGAAAATTAATTACACACTAATCTTTTTTTTTGGATTTTTAATAAATAAGAAAATAGGAAAATAGAATAGCAGTAAGAAACACACAACTTTTGTACAGACCGACAACGGACACTTGGACTCAGTCAGTTTCTTTGATTTCGGTTTTAATCTGGATTTGGATTTTTACGTCGCTTAATAAAACTTTCATCAAAGAATATAAATAAAGAAGAAATAAAATTAAAAGGGTAAATTATGAACATAAAAACTCAAGTCAAAAATAGCAAAAAGTTAAAATGATCCAACTTTCACAAATGAGCTCCGAATTTTACGAAATTGATCTTGTTTTGAAGGTATTTGAAATTGGAGTACTTTAAAATGAGTAGACCAAAATCGGACACTGTATGTGGGAGATATGCTCAATTTAGTCCGTTAGATGTGAAATTAGACTTTGGAATTATTTGACACTTATTGGGGTTAGTAATTTTTTTTATATTTTTTATTTAATGAAGTTAGTAATATCTACACAATGGAGTTAGTTTTGGGTCAATCGGAGTTAGGATGAATTAATTAAAAAAGAAGAAGTTAGCGGCTTTTTGGGCTAATTTACACATGGGATTTTTAATACAATTTATGCACGATGAAATGCAAATATTATTAACACATATATGAATGCTAACGATGCTCTGTTAATGATTAAATACATATGAATGGTGGGGAATCAAGCCTAAATGACCAACTTTAGCATGATGAATAGAGATTCATCAGTGGTGGGGGTGGATGAACAACCTTCACTAAAAGCCGGAAGCTTCCACACCTAATTACCAAGTTGAAGACCTTCTCCGACAGAACTAGTCCCCCTCCTTCCACCACCTCGATGGTATCTTGAGGGTCCGAACCTGAAAAATGACCGTTGGCAAGAATCCTCTTTTCAGTTTCAAACTCCCTAAGCATTGGAATCAACAAGTCCACAGTGCGTGAGAGAAAAGAAACACCCAGCACATGCAGCACACACGTGCATGAGTTCGGAATTTCTTCATCCGTGAAACAGGGCAACCTCTAACGAACACCCATCTTTCCGATAATAAAAGAATATCAACCTCTTGAGACTTCAAACCTCTCGCACAACAAAGAGAAGCTTCTAGCAAGACAACATCGCTAGAAATAAAACAAACAAGGCTTTGATGTAGCACCGATGTAATAGAATTGCCATCACAAGTCCCCTTCGAGCAGTAACCTATCAACAACTTGTCAACTCTCAGTGCACATGCAAGCAGACCCCCACCAACCACCACAGTGCAACAGCGAGAATTATTCTTTGTTTTCATGACGAGTTAATTATATCACATTAATCCTTTTTTATTGCTTGATCTAATTTTATTATTTTTTATCATTTTATATGGTTTTTCTAGTTTCTGCTCAGGAATTGACGGCACAATTCAAATATAAAGTAGATGAATCATTGATTCATCATTCAACAAACCAAGCAGGTGGGGTTGAAGTTGAAACTGCTTACATCACTGATTACTTACAGGGACATTCATGTTCAGTTGGGGGGTAATGCATTAATCTTGCTCACAAGGAAATTATTAGGCTGGACTTGTTGGATGATGATAGAACCTTGAGAAGTGGTGAGATCAAGGAGTGGTAGAAGCAATAAAACATTATATTATACGACATGAAGTATGAAATATATTTGAGGTAGAAGTCAAGGCAAACATGCTTGAAGGAGGGTGGGTGATGCACACACGAATTTTTCCATGCCATGGCTAGTGGGCAATGACGAAGGAACTTTATCTATGCCACTAAAATTAGTAGAGAACAATTATGTGGCCAATTTGGTCGGTGCCAAAATATGATTTTTATTGTTGTTCTCATCTTAATATAGCCTCTCAAAACAATGATTTCATTTTACTCCTATAAATATGCACAACGGTATGTATCGGAACGTCGAATCACATGAGGCCTTATGTGAAGCAATTAGAAAAAGCTCAGACTTTTGAAGAATTTTTTGTTTTTTGAATCAGGAATGGGAAAGGAAAGCTTGACAAATATCTTTGGGATTTTTCAAAATCTATAATGAAATTAATGAAAATGCCATACTTAGGAAGTGAAACATGAAATGAAAAGCAAACTAGAAAATAAGAACGAACATAATCAATATATCGCGTGATGTGAAGATTTTCAAGAAAGTTGCATGAAATTAAGGGTATATAGTACACCCTCTTTAAATGTTGAAATGAAAATATGCAAAGAAATATTTACCACAATACAAAGTTCTAGAGATTGTACCGGTAAATAACCCATAGTTTTATTTGCATAAGACTAAAGTAAAATTGAGTTGAAGTATAGGGATGCAACAACTGTTTAATGGATGAATTGATCCTCTTGGCTATGATTTGTAAGCCCTTTCAATGAAAGCAATCCTATCTAATCCGGAATTCACCTTAATGAATCTCAAGCTCTGTTCAATTATAAGATCTAGACTTCTAATATCGGTATACATTTAAACCAGCAATAATACAATCATATGCTCTTCATTGTTCCATCAATGCGATATGCACACTTCCTTTAATAAAGGTATAGAATCAAAGGCATAGCAGTAGCCATGGTAAATTCCAGATATGATATTATGAAAATCTAGAATGCACTGATTTAATTCCAGTACAAAACACAACAACAGTTATTCAACAGTCAATAAAACAATCAAATCTTAATTAAACACAACTTTCACTGACTAATTTCAGAACAATTGATCTGTTGACGGGTCCAAAAGGATACCATCAGATAAAGAACAATATTATTACAATGCACATTAATTAGCTCAGAGATGGAACAAGAGAATGCCCTGCAAACAAAGATATCGAACTTTGAAACTTGGGCAGAAAAATAGGATTACAACAGTTGTTAATTAGTTTCACAACGAATTTGATTAAAACAATCAAGTACAACTTCTGAGAACTGAATGTAAGTGTGATTCTTGTTCAATGATTCTCTACAACCAATCAACAAGATGTCCACCCAGAGGTTTCAACAATTCACAAAACAACTTGTTATATTTTTTATGTTAATTTATTGGAAATGTTAAACTTGTACCCTTCTGCAATTTTCCAGTAATACTTGTGTCTCTGTCTTTTTTGCAATTACACGTGTGCCCCTTTTTTCTTACAAAATTTACGATAATGGCCTTCCGCTATTACATTTGTGCCTCTATATTGCACTAACTAGAGAACCATACAAGTGCACATGTGTGATTGCAAAAAAAAAGTTATGGGTATTTGTTATCAGAAAATTTGGAAGGGCCAAGTGTAAAAATACCTAAACTCTTCAGGGATCGCTCAGTAGAAAGGGTGAATAAGGGTAGAGCGATAAGGAGGGATAAAGCAATGTTTTTATTCGTTTGGAGGGAGATGATAAGAATGAATACGTGCGGGTAAGGATGGATAAGAGTTAGTTATTTGCTATTCTCCGTTCGGTTGGCACCCGAGGAATAAGGATGGACAATCTTTGTAAGTTAGGAATAAGGATGGATGCGATTCAAATCTCCCATTGTGGGAGTTGCGTTAGATAGTCGACAACCATCGTGAAAAATAATCGAATCTTTCAACATGGATTTGAGTAAGAATCTATGTAGCCAACTCCACTTATAGTGGGAGGAGACTTCACTATGTTTATAATATTTTTTTATGTTAATTTTTTTATTTAAATATGATTAGAAAATAATATAATAAAAAATATATGATTCATGCAACTAATCCATCCATTACTATATCTTAAAGACCGTCAATGTTGATAATTCCGGCATTTGTCAGTTTCATAAGGGCAAAAACGGAATGTCACACCGTAAAAAGCCACCCGCATGTCCTGTCCATACGTCTCGCATCTCTCGAACCGCCTTGCCCTCCTGCCCTCCCCTGTGTCGCCCCCCTTCCATCGCGTCCTTCTTCCCCTCATCCCCCCTATCCATCCTCTCTGCCATGTACATTTACCTCACATCCCCCCTTTTACCATCAAGATTCGTGGAAAATAGCACCCGATGTCCTTCCCTCTCGCAACTCATCCCTCGATTGTCCTAACGACCCCAGCATGGAGAGTACCCTCCATCTTGATCGTCGATCTGGAGATATGATTCGAGAGGAGAGTCTGATCAGCCCAACATCGAGCATCATCCCTGATCTGTGTCGTCCCCGGAGATCAGAACATGAGGATGGGATCGACGCACAACATCGTTTATATGGATTCTTCATCTGAGTACAGACATGATCAAACGTGCAGCCTGGAACGAAGCACTTCCAGTGGCGTCAAGCATCTCTTGACTGAGAACATCACCATCGATTGATTAGCCATGAGCAACCTCCTCATGATCAACTGATCCATGCACTCATGACTGAAATCGAAGCATTATAGAGCACCAGAGCACGTGGATAGTTGAAGGTTCACCATAAAAACACTCGCGATAAAAATGCCATCGAGATTCAAGGTGTATCACACAACCGCCCCCTTGAGCTATTCTCAGCAACTGGTGAAGAACACCATGAATGTCAGATTGTACAGTTGCCATTAATCTCTCCAGATCAACGGTTGACGATTGATTTCCACCCGATCGAGATCCAGACACAACGACAACTTACACGTGGTCCATTAGAGGGTGCGCGATCTTTCGGACCGCCTAATCCAAGCTCTTCACCATTTAAATGGAGAAAGTGAAATGAACTGCATTGACATCTCTACATAAACAATCCTTCAACAATTTCTATTCGCATACAGGTCCAGATGAAACAATCCTTCAAAAATTTCTATTCGCATACAGGTCAAGGTGATTCCGATCACATGATACTTCAGTTTTTTTTGTCGCCCTCATGACTTTTCCACTCTCGTTGTGCATTATAGTTTTAGTTAATTCCATAAATCTCCCTCTACAGCCCTATGAAATAATACACCTTTATTAAATTCATATTAAACAAAATACTTAATAAAAAACAAATAAAATATTACTAAATACCTTGTGACATACTATAATACAATACTATAATAGTTTTGAAAAATATAATTGGCTACTATTTGTAAATATTAAAAAACAAATTCTACAAATATGCATCTACAAACATCTTAAAGGGTGTCATGACCCCATGCGCACTAAATTTGTTTCAAAAAAATTTCCATTTTACCACTTATATGATTAATCCCATGTCCACAAAAAATCTCCATATATTTCTTATATTTTTTAAATTAGGTTTCATGTGTTGTCGGCGTGGTTATATTTCGAAAACACCACTACCAAAGTTACATGTGAACGTTTGACCTCTGTATATTTGTTTGATTCCTTGAGATTACATATAGAGATAAATATACTTATTTATATTCCCTTTTCAATACATATTTTAATAAAAAATGTGTTCTTAGAGTTTATGGATGATTTTTATGGTGTTTTTAGAGTTTTACAAATTTTTAGAGTTTTATAAAAGTAAATAAGATGAAATTTATGCAGAAAAGCAAATAGATGGAAATAAAGCTAACCTATTTTTTTAGAAATTTTAAAGGTGTTTTCGAATTTTTATGAATTTTCTAAGGCAAATATGGGTTTTTTTGTGAGTTTTTGAACTTTTAATAATAGCAAATAAACGAGATTCAACACACAAAAAATACCACCTAAGGGAAACACTAGCAGGCACTTATCCGATTTTTTATGCGATTTTTGAACCAAATTTAGTATTTATTGCAACTAATAAAAGAGCACAAAAATAATCTGAAATTTAAGGACCAAAATACAATTATTTTATGTTCTAGGGCCAATTAATAACACACAGTAGAAGCACAGGGCCAAGATGCAAAAGTTACAGTTAAAAGTGTGCCTCGCACGTGATTCGATCTCAAAAGGGCATAAGTGCAAATATCTAGAAACTATCCTAATTTTAATAACATTTAAAAGCTCAAGATAGAAAATGTACTTATCCCAGAAGAAAGCACGTGAGCACGCATGTGAACACGGTTCAACATGTCAAAAATCTAACATGGAAGACTATGAGGTTCTAATTGTAAAAAGTTTACAACTAAGTTTACATTTATTGGACTAAAACAGAAATAGCAGAAAAAGCGGGTAAAAAGGTGAAATATACCCCTGTAGGAGCATGCGTCGCGCACGGGGTTCTGACGTACGGCTCTGATGGGTGTTGAAAAGATCTGATGGTGCTGAAACGTGGTGCTGGCGTACGATCCTGATCGCGCGTTGGTGCAAGATCTGACAGCTCAGGGCAAAGGACGTGACGTGCAGTGCAGATCTGACCTAGATCTGATCTAAGGGATGATATTTTGGGCTCGAGTGTGTGGTTTAGATCAGATCTGGGCGTGTGCTGCTCCATCCGACGGTGATGAGGACATCTCGAAGAACTGGAAGAAGGTGACACAAGCGTAGCTTCGATCGAGGGTATATGGCGCTACAGGGTTCAGATCGTCTGGCTAAGGGGTCCAAGAGACGCTTGGCGTGGCTCCGCGTCGGACTAGCATCTCCGATGGTCTGTCGAGAGGCTGGATGACGAACTGGAAGGCGCTGCACCTGGAGGTGCTCAACTATGTCAGTCGGGGTTCGATTCGACCCTCTCGCGCGCACTTGGAACTGCAAGGGAAAGCAAGACTCATAGACGAAGCTCCGGTCGGGATTATTCGTAGTTAAGCTTCAAAGAAGCGACGTGGATGGGTGTTCGTCCTTCGGCAAAAATGGAAGGAGGAGGACTGAACCTAAATCCAACTCTAAGGCCGTGAGATAATTTTTTTACAAAAAAATATATATGATTATAGTAATTAATCAAAAGTATTATTAGGAAATATTAAAATAAAAAATAATACGGTCATTATAGATGTTATTAGCCATCATTTCTCTCGCCCGTGCATGGCACGGGTTGTGCACTAGTTATAATCCAGAAATACATGGGGTGTGTCAAATTACATCGGGTAACCTGAAACCAAACGGGTCTATTGTTTCTCCCCTCCCCCCCGACGCCGACCCCGGCCTACTGTTTGAAGACAAAAAACCCTACCCCCTCCGCCAAGCGCACCTCCTCCTCCTCCTCCCGACGCCCGCGCCACCTCCTCAAAGAACCACTGCCACCTCAAAGTACCGGCTTGCTTCCAGTCACCGCCGCCTCCATCTTTAGGCACCGGCACCGCCTCCTCCTCACTGCATCCAGCGCCATCGCTTCCAGTTACGTACTTAGGTTTCATTTTTTCTGTTCTTTAGATATATTCAGTTATCTGTAGCCCCTTCACCGCAAATGATAACAATGTTATACCATGTTGCCATTTACGTGGGAATCCAGCACAATATTTTGGAGAACAGAATTGTAGAAATACGAGCAATATGCACAAAATACAAGCGGACGAAGTTATACTTGATTGGACATATAAAACTAGTATTGCACCATTATGGCTTATTTCTTCTGAAATAAACTGGACGATATAAAGCACTCATGGTTCTATTTAGGAAATGACACCTTCAGAATAATTCAACAGACTTACGTTACATGCAAATGAATTAACTATTTATAACCCCAAAATACATCAGTTATATTATGATTTAAAAACTTAAAGAATATTAAATTCTCAACCGATAAGTGCTCAGGAAAGCGGCCGAGTATACTGCATATTCAGCCACATACTCGTACTCAGTAGCCTTGCCACTCCGAGTATAATGAAGCAACCATGTATGCGGGTCGACCCACATACTCGGCTGAGTATACCCCCTATGCGGCCGCCTACTCGATCGCTTTGCTAATAATATTTTATTTACCTTGAATCCAAATAACCCCACCTGTCTTAAACTAAAAGCCCTTCCCATGCATTCCACCCTCAAAGCGTTTGGATGCTTTTATAATTTGAAGATGAATGGCAATTAGAATGAAGCTTTTGGATGCTTTATGTTTTTGACTATATTTGAATACACATCATTTTGAATGTCCATATTTTGAGAGCATATTTGTATTTATTGATAACACTTGGAGGAGGACATGTTGCCATATGCTCTTTCATTTGATGCTTTTGCTCATTTGACTCTATATTACTTTTTATCCCAATAGTTTTGTTCCTTGTACCTTCAATTCTTTATTATTATAATCAAGAGATATGATATTTAGAGGATATTAACATAATATTAAATATTTATTTATATTTTTTAATAATGAAAAATACCAAACCGCGTAAAATCCTATACACCCTGCATACTCTCCCGCATACTGCATACTCGCTATGCAGTAACCCCTCCGACTGAATACAACATATCACCTTCTTGAACATTGCAACCGATTAGTTGAGTGGCGTGTCTTATGATTAAGATAGTGGCTTACGATTATGAAACTATATGGGAGCCAAGTTGATGAGTTGTGTAATTGAGCAGTGTGTCTTTATACAATATTTTTGGTTAAATTTCATTTTTGGAAAAAAGTGAGGCTTATGCTTAGGGGTGTAAATATGTTGAAGTTGAGGGAATCAACCATTCTCAGGTTTAATTTGTTTATATAATCGAGCTTAAATCTGTGTTTAAGTTCGTTTTGTTTATATGGTCAAGCCTAAAGCTGTTAGGCATATATGTGGTGTCGGTGTTGCTGACGAATAAGAGAACGGGTTCTTCCATTGTTGTCTCATGCACATATGGCCCAACTGATCACCAGTTGCTGCCATAGCTTTGGTCAGATATGAGGGCTGACAGATGTCATTTGCATTCGGTTGGTTGGTCGGTTAGAGGTGACTTCAGCATCACTCTTCTGTCAGCCGCGCCTTGAGTTGCGTAGGGGGCATAATCTGGGTCCAATCGACTTCTTGGATGTTGTGAACGATCTCCATCTCGATGTATTGGATGCATTGGACTGCTCCTACAGTTGACGTAGTTCTTCCTCCAGGTCCAGATTGGATATGTCCCTTGTTTCTATGGAACTGATGTCAACCTTTCCGTTGGCCAAGGTATCTACAATGCTACATTCCAGATTCGATTATATGCCGAGCATGTGGTTATCTGGGGAGGAAAATCTCCCTTGTTCCTTCTTCAGATTTGAGAAGTCATGGCTCCTGGAGGACGGCTTCTGAGAGATGGTGGGGAACTTTTGGTCATCTTTTGTGGATGAGGGATTCGGTTACGTGTTGCCTCTTCTCCAAGATGGAGGTGCTCTAGATGAGACTCAACGCATTTAAGAAAGCAAACCATGAGAGTCGCCTTGCATGTTGTATTGCAACACAGAATGCATTTGTTGACCCAGACAGAAGGGAGGACACTCGTGAGTTTTTTCGGTTCAAGCTACTTGTGAGATATGCAAAACAACACATCATACTGGAGGAGGACAAGAAACATGAGATGGAGTGGTGCTAGAGGTCTAGACAGACATGGATCAAGGAGGGGGATGCGAAAAGTAGATTCTTTCATGCATGGCCTCAAATTTCAACGAAATTCGATCGAATTTCTGTTAAATATCGATATCCCGTCGAAATCGAAATTCGACCGAGATGGTCGAAATGATCGAAATATGGGGACCCTAGTACAAAAAATGACCGAAATTTCGGTCGAAATTCGATTGAATTTCCATTTCGGTCGGTCACCGAAATGGTGATCGAAACCGACATTTAGGGCCTTGCTTTCATGCAGTGGTGAACAAGAGGCACTGCCCCAATTTCATCGACACCATTTTTGTGGAGGGATCGCGAGGTCGGTAGGACGCCCATCCAATACTTTCATCATATGACTCGTAGGGCACCCGCCAAGGGCAGGAGATGTCTTGGACAGTGGGCTTCCAGCCTCTCGACCAACCAACATGCCATGCTTGTTAGAGACTTTATTTTGGATGAGATCCGGATGACGATTTGGGAGCTGAATGCAGAGGGCGCACCGGGCCCTGACAGGTTCCCTATGTTGTTCTTTAAGGAGCTTTAGGACATTGTCCAGGGAGACCTGATGTTGGTTATGAGCGATTTTGCTGTAACTAACCATGATTTTGATAGGTTCAACAAAGCATTGCTTTTCCTCTTGCTCAAGGAGGGGACATAGAGAATCGAGGACTTCTGTCCCCATTTATCTGATCGTTGCTAAGGTCCTATCCAATTGTTTGAGTTTTGTTCTGGAGGCTGGTTCCAACTTTTATGAAAATATCAAGTATGGTGACAATGTGGTAGAAAAGCTTCCACACTAGTCTACCATACTGCCATTCACTAATTAGCTTGTCATTCTCATATAGTCGAGCGAGCCCTTAGGATACATAGAATTCTAATGTTGACCCCTAGCATGCAAACCTCATATTGTAGAATAATTGCGTACTTTCTCTAAAACAGAACAAATCCTCTCCTGTTGTGGCCTACCTCAAGGAAGCACTTCAATAGTCCTAAATCCTTGACAACGAAGTGATTAGCCAGTAGTGTTTTCATCTCTTTAATGTTGTGGTTGTCAGCAACTGTCAGAATATAGCCAACTACATAGACAAGCGTAGGGCTGGCTATTGAGTCACGGCTCGATGAGCCAGGCTCGGGCTCGGCTCGATAAGGGCTCGTGAGCCTGGCTCATTAAGCTATTGAGCCAAGCCCGAGCCTGAATTTTGGGCTCGATAGCTTAATGAGCCGAGCCTCGGCTCGATAACTTAATAAGGGGCTCGATAAGGAATATATATACATATAATATTTATATATAATACAAACAAAATAAAAGTAGCCCTTTGCAATTTTTCATCCACTAACTTTACCCCTCCCACAAGCTACGAGTCATGACCCAATTCTCAAAATCACATTCCTGCCCACACATTTGCCACTGGCCCGCGCATTAGAAAATTAGTAATTTTTTATAAGCGAATAGAATGTTACAATATATATTAAAATTAAGATTTTATACATAACTTGGATAGTGGTCTACTGGTAAGGAACACGGTCTGAGATAGAGCAGGTCTTAAGTTCGAACCCGTACAAAAAACTTTTCCACCAAAAAGTACCCATTTTCCTTAATGAGCTTGCCTTGGGCTCGACCCCAGACTGGGCTCGATAAGGAGCTCGGGCTCGATAAGGGGCTCGGTGCGAGCCTTATCGAGCCTGAGCCATCTCAATAAGGGCTCGAGCTCATCGAGCCCAAGCTCGAGCCCGAGTCCGGCTGGGCTTATCGAGCCCGAGCCAGGGGCTGGCTCAGCTCGTTGGGCTCGATAGCCAACCCTAGACAAGCGTGACAATTATGCCTCTCTTGGTCCTCATAAAAAGAGAATGTTTTAATGACAACGTAATGAATACTTCACTCTCCAGCAGCCCTAAGATCTTTTCAAACCAAGCTCTGAGACTTTGCTTAAGCTAATATATGGTTGTCTTCAGCAAACAAACCTTTTGACCTTGACCTTGGAGCTCAAAACATAAATATTGTTGCATATATATCGCCCCTTGTAGACCATATATAAATGCATCATTTCTATTTGATGTAAACACTAGTCCCTATGTACTTTAAGGAGAGGAAAATCTGGAGAGTTTTTTTAAGAAAATTGGGATGAACCTCCTTTAGAGATTCATCCAAATAATATATTTATAAAAGAATGTAATTACAGACTCCAACTTTCAAGAAGAGCTCTAGCATGCTCGAGTATATTTTCCACATAAAATCTTTCCTCCTTAAAGATAAAGCCACATGGCCCAAACAATCGCACAGACTCTATCTCTCCCTTCTCTAGATCGTGTCCATTCAGAACAATTGGACTTCCAAAAAGATCCAGAGCAATCCCACCGCGCCCGTTGTATTCATGCTTTCTCCTATGTCTGCTTGGACGTAAGACATATGAAGAAAAGATGCTTAATGTCCTATGGTACCTCTCTACATCTCGAACACCTCTTCTCACTTCCAAGAAAGATTCGGGATCTTCTCACGCTATCCATTATACGATCCCTTCTCATAAGCCAAAGAAATATAATCCTTGTAGGTAATTCCATCCCTAAATTATTGTAAAATCCCGATCAGTATCATCCCGCATTAAGGTACCCTAACCAGAAATCACCTTATATGCCTTTTTGACCGAGAAAACCCCATCACTCCAGCACCAAGCATCTCGGTTCTTAGACAGCTCCACTCCTCATGTCACTCTACCAGGAAGCGAAATAAACTCTTCTATTTTCTGATCCGACAGTTCTGCTGCAAATTCAAGCGCCCAAGCTCCCTCTGACCACGTGTCTGTCACACTTGCCTCCCTCCTCGTAGCCAATGCAAAAAATCTGGGATATAACTTACAAAAAGCTCCCTCTTCCGTCCAATCATCCCACCAAAATATGAACTACCTCCCATTTCCCAACAATGGATGCATCGAGGCCTCAATATCCGAAAGAACCACGCAGACTCCTCTCCACAAGGTAGTTTGTGATGGCACAACTCCAACATTAGCGTACAAGCCAGAGGATACATAATATATGGATCTCAAAAGACGTGAGGGTAGATCTGAACCTTCTCTCCATATCCTCAATATACCCATTTTGCTAGCAACGCCTTGTTCATGTCTTCAATTCGCAACACACTCAAGCCGCCCTCTATGAACGACCTTGCCTTCGTCCCCCAATCTACCAACGTTATGCCCTTCCCCCCCCTCACTTGAGGCCCAAAAGAAATGCCTCATCACCCCTTCCAGTCTTTCGCGAATTCCAGTCAATACCGACGTAGTAGACATAAAGAAAACAGGGATCGCTGAGAGGACCGCATTTACCATGACCAGTCGCCCTTCCCTTGATAAGCATGTCGCCTTCCATCCAGCCAGCTTCTTTTCCAACTTCTCGATTACAGATAGCCACTCCCCCTGCTTCAGTCTTCCACTCACCAAAGACAACCCCATGTAGTTAATCGGCAAACTTCGTCATGCAGTACCTAGAAGAATCCCACAAGACATGATTACCTCTTGCGAAAGGTTAAAGGGGATGAAAGCGGATTTTGTCCAGTTCTCCAACCCCGACAGCTTCCCAAACAAAACCATACTGATCGCTCTGCATTCCTCAACTCCTCCCTCGATAAAGAAGATAGTATCATCGACATATTGAAGAATCAGTATCGAAAAGTCCTCCCTTGAATATCCCTGAAAGAACCCCCCCCCCCCCCCCCCCAACCATGCCATAACCGACAATTAGGGATGGCATTGGGCTGGGCCGACCCGAAGCCCAGCCCAAGCCCAATACAAGATTGGGCCGGGCCTGGGCCTAAAATGTCGGCCCAAAACTACTTTGGGCCGGGCTCGGGCTTGGCTCGGCCCAGCCCGTTCGGGTGCTCGAGGAATGGCCCGAAGTGGGCCCGAGGGTAAAGCCCAAGATCCAACCTGAACATGTGTGTGGGCCTTAGACAAGATATTTTGCCTACTAAGGTATACTATATACGATTTTTGAAGTATCAATATTGCTACTGTTTAGCCATTGTTTTCTCATTGGAATACTACTATTGTTTAGCCATTGTTATAGATTCAAGATAGTGCAAACCTAGTTGTTCTGTAGACATCTTAGATTCCTATGCATGGTTTAATAGCTACTTTAATGTGGACATTCTTATGCGTGTAACTTCTTTTTTTGCGCTTGATTTAGGGATGCGTAATCATTCTGTTGAATGCATATCATAATCCATCATTTCTATATTTCTTGTGTTGTGGTTTTCATGACCAGGAAATGAACCAAGGCTTGGGCCGACCCGGCCCAAGCCCGGCCCAAAGGAAACGGGCCGGGCCTGGGCTTGAGCCGTGCAACACCAAAAATTTGCGGGCCTAAGCCCGACCCAAGGCCCGAAAGATTTAGATGGGCTTGGGCCTGGGCCCTCCAGGGCCCGACCCAGCCCGGCCCATGCCCATCCCTACCGACAATGCATCCGTTGCTAAAACAAATAGAAGTGGGGCCAAGGGGCACCCTTGCTTCACCCCTCTCTGAGGTCGGAAGAAGCCTCCTTCCGATCTCCCATTCACCAAGACCGTGCAAGACGACGTTGTGATCATCTCTCCATCCATTCGATCCACAAATATGAAAATCCCCTTCAAACCAAAGAAGACCAGATAAAACTCCAATTCATGCAATCATAAACTTTTGCAAAGCCCACTTTCCATAAGAAGCCCGATCTCCCCCTCCCTTTCCAGTCCGCCACAATTTCTAATGTCAGCACCACTCCGTCAAAAGCTGACGTCCAGGAATAAAGGTCGTCTGAGCATACGGGATAAGTTCATCAAATACCGTTACCTTGGCTATGATAAGATACATCACTTTGGATAGCGCAATAGGCCTAAAGTCCTCCACTCGCTTTGATCTATTTAGCCTCTCAATCCCCTGGTTCTCACTGCTGAACTCAGTAATCCAGTTCATGACATCATCTTGCACCACATCCCAAAATTCTCTTTAAAAGTAAACAGGCAGACCATCCGTGTCGGGGCACCCGTTAGCATTCAGATTAAACACCACCCTACGCACCTCCTCTCTACTGAACTCAAATGCAAGTATCTCCGCCTGTCCCCTCTGCATATAACGCAACTCTCTTCCTCGCTAGCGAGCTCTGTAAAAAGATGTC
This sequence comes from Ottelia alismoides, assembly GCA_037367405.1. Taxonomy (NCBI): domain Eukaryota; kingdom Viridiplantae; phylum Streptophyta; class Magnoliopsida; order Alismatales; family Hydrocharitaceae; genus Ottelia; species Ottelia alismoides. The sequence goes on along the minus strand of JAZKJV010000655.1, from coordinate 245,925 downwards.
TTCCTGCTGAATTCACGAAAATGGTTCACCACCGCCACTCCAATTTTATCATTACCCTGAATACAGTCCTCTCCCACCACTATTCATGTATCATGTTTATTCTCTTTCGTCCGCCACCACTGGATGAAAGAATCGTGTATTCGCATTTCCTTCTCTGGCCCATTTCTTCCTCGATCTTTGTCGCCATGAAGTCTCTCTCTTCAAGTCTTTACTTGCCACCACCTTCTGCTTTTCCGACCCGGTGTATAGCTCCTCGGCACGGAGGTCCCGCTCCTCCTCCTTCTTGTCAAGTCATGCTCTCACTGCTCCTCCTTTGCACGCTTCTCATTTTGCTTGAAACGCAACTCCCTTTTGTACACCTTCAGATATCTCTTAACCTCCTATTCTTTTGTGCCAGTCTTTGCATTGACGGTCCCTCCGCTTGTATCGACCTCCAGAAATCCGCAATCGTCTCTTTAAACCCAACTTCTATCATCCAAGCTTTTTCAAATTTGAAACAAGATCGAGGAAGTACATCTTCATTTGTGTCCCAACACAAGGACGTGTGATCCGATCTTGTCCTCGAGAGAGCTCTTGATGCCGCCAAAGGGAACAACCCTAGCATCTCAACAGATATTGGAAAACGATCAAACGTTATCTTGACGAATTGTTCCGCCACCTAAATTAACAGTTCGTCGCATCGAGCACTTCCAACTCTATTTCTCCAACAAACTCCAAAAATCTCTAGAACCTGGGTCCTGCCCACCTCTGTCCCTAGGCATGTCCAAGGTGAACATCGTGACATTGAAGTCCCTCCCCAGAAGCCAAGGCATTCCGGGATGATCTCTTCTGGCTGACTTCAGCTCCTCCCACACCTCCGACCCAACATGTCCTCTCGATGGCCCGTATACTGAGCTTAACATCCTCCTTCCCGCATCTGATCTTCGCTCCAACACCGTTGTCACCACTCCTCTGCCAATTCTTTCAAATACCAGCAAGAACAAATCACCATCCCAAGCCAACATTGTACCCCCCCCCCCCCCCCCCCCCCCCCCCGCACTCCTTGACGCTGGTGAAAAGCAGAATTCCGAGAACATGTGTCCCCTAACAAGTCTCCACATTCCCAAATCCCAATCTACATTCTTCGTCTCCTGCAAAAACACCACGTCCACAAACCAAGAGCTTAGAAGTCTTCCCAGAGCACTTCACTTCTCTCAGTCTCCCAACCCCGCCCATTCCAGCTGACGATCTTCATTAAGGACGACTTGTAGGGTTAAAGATGGGTAATGCAACCCCAAGACACTCCGCAACCCGCACGTGAAGGTCAGCCATTGCATATTTTTTATCAATGAAAAGGGTAGGCATAAAATGATGCACACTCGCATTGTATATTATGGAATATTAAAATTAATTTACCATAATCAGGATCAAACAAGGCCTTTAGCATCATCAACCATATTTCCTTTGAAAAACCCGATCAAGAAGGAAAGCCACGTCATTTCTTACTATCCATAAGGCACACACCATCTATACATGCTTCAGTTTGATAGTATACGACAAGAAGCATGTGTCCCTAAGCGACAACTAAACCTCGGTGCACATGTGGAATCTAGCTACTCAATCCCAAAGTTGTGCCACACCCCCCTTGAGTGCTCGCACATAAAGAAAAGATGTTCCTCATCCTTAGAAGCATCCAAACATAATAGGCAAAGTCGCATATCTTTCATTGAAGACTTTTATTCTATGTAATTTCAGCATTGCATGTTCCCTTCTTAAAAGCCAAAGGAGCACCTTCAGCCTAAAGGTATCTTCAACCTCCATATAAGCTTGTGTAGTCTCGTGTCTGGTTCACACTTCACAGTGATCAAGCACCGGAGCTACAAACAAAGCCCTGTAGGCCTTCTTGACAAATAAATCACTATCAATTCATTTTTTGACATCAGAAGGCCCCTCCAAATCAAGATAACATCATCATAATGTTATACATCATCTAATCAAATAAGCCATAGGCAAATGTAGGCACTTAAGAGCCCTCAGATTGGGCTGGCATGACACTCTGATCAAGAATGGTCGCTAGATTGTAGAAACATAAAGACATATGTACAATCATCAGTCTGAAATCTGAAAGTCCAATCATCACCCATCACCTCATCTTAGAAAGGGCACACCTTTGGAATGATATCACAAATCCCTCACCAAAAATTAGCAGCTGATAATTTGAATCGGTCGAGTCAAACAAATTGGAAGTAATACCATAAATATTGCGCACCACCCGACAGAGTATGTCATCATTCTTCCCCCAATTTTCAATTTGTCACAAACACATTAGTCATCTTATTGAGTCTCGGCATACCCAGATAATCCCCATTTAACGGTCTAACCATTGATCCCCAATCAATAAAGGAATATCATGACATGACCAGAAGAAACATTTCATGATAGGGAAAACAAGCACATAACCCGATAGACAACATACAAATAGAGAGAAAGAATACAATACCATTCGGATTGATTTAAGGAACACAACGTGAGAGAGACAAGAAACCTTCCAACTCGCTTAGTTTACGTTCAATCTTCTCCATTAGATGCATCAAATCCACATGTAAAAGTTTACCATAAAAACGTTAATGGTATGTCAACTGGCGGTGACTCCCAGCTCGGGAGGTCACCCTCTTTTCAATAAAAAAAGTTTACCATAAGCCAAAAACAATCCATGGTATGCCAATGGTAAATCCATACGTTGGGTACATAAATTCGACCCACGTGCAATCTCCTCCTCCCGAGACAACCAGAAGCAACAAAAGTCAACTTGTCAAGGCTGACCTTAAGATCTAGTAGCTCACCAATTTATAGTTACAGAACAAGTTACATAGAGCATGACTCAAAACTCTTTGCATGCTCAATTACAATCTCAGCATAGAATCTTTCCTAACAAAAGATCGCACCATTTCGAGTCAACAACAGGGCAACAACTAATGATTTTGTCGAACCCACTCTAATCCGACTCAAGTGAAGCCCAAAAGCCAAAATTCTAGCACATGTCCAATCGACGCACCAATCAAGCGAGTTTTTTCCTAAACCTTCCATTAACTTCCACGTGAACAGAGTAAGTGGTTGACATCTCCTATTAGTTGAATTAACTTCCACACGAAAAGAGTAAGTGGTTTACATCTTCCTATTAGTTGAATAATACACACAAGAAGTATTAGTGCCCTGAAAAATCCTAGCCCGTCGAGCTACAATCATCACTCTCTTAGTACCAACAGTCAAAGGAAAATTCCGACATGTATCAGTGTCATCAGATACAAATCCTCTTGCAGTAAGAAACACAATCCCAAAGATCAAAAATCATATTTACACATAGGATGCAATGTGCATTATTGATCATGAACATACCATCATACCGGGTCCAATGGTCACAATAAACATTGAACAATAGGGCATTCATATCCAGCCAAAGAATCCAGCATAGTTAGAAACTCCTCCAAACTTTGGTCCAAAAGACCATATCGAAAAAGCGAGATACAAGCACCACCATCCCAATCTCTCGCAATCCGAACCACCTGATATAAGGCTAGAGCAAACGACCGAGGAAAATGATCATAGTGAGCTCGTCCTTTGACCAATCCTCTTTCCAAAAGTTGAAGCCATAACCATCCCCCAAAATATGCCGCGGAGAATGCGAGATATCTAGAAAACGGAAATACTCTATCATAACGTCGAAGGGACATAGCATTCCCAGCCAAACAATCAAGCTCGAAGATACACCATCGATCTTCTGAACCAAAGAACAAAGTAAGTCTGTCCCTTCTCCCTAAATGTGGTCGTCCCAGTTGGAGAGTAAGGCCTTATACGACTCCTTTAATCTCAGAACAACAAGAGGACCAAGACCACCATCAATCTTTTGCAGTCATCCCACCTTCCATCTCCACCAACAGAATACTGAAGTATCACTCAAGGAAGACCAAAAAATGTCTCATCAAAAACTCAAGCATGCTTCTAACTCCCACGGAAGCAGCTTGGAAGATAGGAAATTGGAAGAGGGGAAATATAAATAGTTGAAAGGATTGCTTTGAGAAACACTAAATCCCCCCACCCTCAAAAGGTAAGAAGCCTCCCCATCGACCAGCTTCTTCTCATATATATCCTCCAAATGCAATCAGTCAAATAGTTGGAGGCTACCACATATCAAGGGGAGCTCAAAGTAAGGCGGAGGCAAACATGCTCGTAAAGTCCTTAACCAAGACTCACGAGTCGAAATCTCCTCGAGTCAAACTGAAGGGCATTATTGCAGCCTTACTCCTATAGATTCGCATACCATAGACATCCAACAAAACCAAGGACCACAGGAATCCTTTATTTGTCAAATCCTCATCTTCAACTAAGATCATTGCAAGAACGACTGCAACCACATCCCAAAACTCCTTGACAAAAACACTGGAAGCCAATCCAGGCAAAGGACACCTGTCAATTTATCCAAATCAATACAACCTCTTACATGTCAAACTCGCAGATCAAACAATCTGTGCCCACCGAAAGATTCATGTCACCCCCTATCCAAGCAAATGGCTCCTTGTAAATCTGGCACGTCAGACAGAAAACTTGAAATGTCCTTCAAAGAATCTGTTGCTGCCATCTCCCCATGAAACACCCATTTACCAACTTCAATGACAAGAATGGGGTTTCTTTTAAATGGCGTGAAAGAGCCTAGTATGTGCATTTTTCAGTCACTTCTACAGCATTATCTGTCTTCACTCCACCGCCCTTTGTTTATCCTCCTCCAATGTGATCTTCTATAGACCACCACGATTGAGGATTTTGGCATCATCTAGATCCTGAACATCCTCAAAACAGTCAGTCCTGACTTAAGAGTCTCATCTGAACTTAATAAGCATCTTTCGAGCTCAACAAACATTAGAACAAGATGCTTCGTTGCCAAGACATCAACATTCACTTCTTAGAAATAAAATACTCTCATGAAAACTGACCTCCAACATCCAAGAGCACTCGAAGCAAAAGTAAGGAGGATGATTCCACCCCCAAGAATCCAACCACAAAGGAATGTGGTCGGATCAAAATCTAGGCAAGGACAATACATAGGCAAATTAAAACAGCTCCAAATTCTCACTACATAAGGAAACGATCAATGCGAGATTGGGGAATGGAGTTCCTTTAGGTATATATGTTGACTTCTAGTGCCAACGCCTCAGCCAGGCCAACAAATAGATTGGAGCGATCAAGTCTCCCCTAGCACTTAGGTGATCATCAAAGCACGCCATGACATTGAAGTCCCCCCTACAAACTATGGCAACCTCAGACATAGATCTCTCTCAACTCATCCCAAAGCGCAGTGTTCAATGAGGCACCTGACTGGCCATAAACGGAGGTAACAACTAATCTTGAATTATCTTAAAGCCGGTTTACAACCACCAGGGTTGATCTGATGGATAATAACTCATCAACTAAACAAGTTGTCTCACAGAGAACCATAAACTCTAAAGTATGTGGGCCTAAGTGCCTAACATTGACCTCCGCATCAAGATGTCCCGGCAATTAACCTTGGTCTCTTGCAATCAAATAAGATTTGCATGCCACGAACCAATCGAAGAGGTCACTGGTGTGGTCTTCTCAGCTCGGCACATGCCTCTTACATTAGCTTCATTGGAAAATCTAGGAGACCATCCCCATCATATGAATTCCCACACAATTAAACACTTCTTCCTTAAAAATAATCCCATTTGCCTGACTCCCTTCAGCCATTGTTGTTTCCATAGTCACTTCTACAATAGCTGTGTTTGTCGTTGTACTCAAAGAATGCGGCATGATCAGTGCCTCCTTATCCCAAGAACCCTTCTCAACTACCCCTGAATACTAGATTCGACAGCCTAGACGATGAGAGGGGTCTGATGTAGGAGGAGTTTGCGGAAAGGTAGGCCTTGCTGGAGGAACTGCGCTTGGAGGACTGTAGTGAGGAAGTGGAAGTGGCAGCAAAAATTTAGGCAGAAGTGGCTAAAGGAGGGGGACGCCAACACGAGGTTCTTTCGTTCAATGGCCTCGAGACGCAGAAGAAGAAACCGTCTACACGAGATTGACGTGGGGGGGCTAGAGTCTCAGGTGACACAACGATTGGGAGCGCTTTGCGGGGGCACTTCGTCGAAGCAACGAGAAAGAAGAGTGGGAGCGGCTGGGGGTGGGTGGGAAGAGGGGTGGAGGCCTTATCGGGCGTGCAACCGGAGGTCTCTTGACTCCCTTCACGGAGGAGGAAACGAGGAAAGCGATATGGGATCTGAATGCGGATGGGGCGCCTAGCCCGGACGGCTTCCCGGTGTTTTTCTATCGTGAGTTTTGGGCCTCTTGAAGGAGGATGTGGTGGAGATGCTTGTTGAGTTTAGGAAGGGTCCGGTGTTTTTCTATCGTGAGTTTTGGGACCTCTTGAAGGAGGAGGTGGTGGAGATGCTTGTTGAGTTTAGGAAGGGGAATAGAGGCTTTGAGAAGGTCAACCGGTCACTTCTTTTCTTATTGCCAAAGAAGGACACCCTTGTTCGGGTGGAGGATTTCAGACCTATAGCGTTGTCCAGTGCTATCTACCTTATTATCGCTAAGGTCCTGGCGAACCGGCTAAAAGACGTTCTTGACTCTGTGGTGATGGATGGTCAGACGTCATTTATACCTGGGAGACAGATAGCTGACGGTTTTAGTGATGGCCTCGGAGATTTGTCTCGACTGGAGGAGGACGAAGATGAGAAGGACTCTGTGGAAGATCGACTATTCTAAGGCTTATGATTGCATTGACTGGAGATTTTTATGGACGTCCTTACGTAGGCGTGGCTTCCCAGATTTGTGGGTGAAACGGTGTGTAACTACCTCCTCTTTATCCATCTTGGTAAACAACAAGCCTGAGGGGGGATTTTTTCAGCCACAGCGTGGCGTGCTACAGGGGTGCCCGTTGGCTCCCATTCTCTTCATCCTTGTGGATGATGCATTGGGCATGCTCTTTAGACAGGCCATTGGGATTGGATGGTGTGAGGGCTTCCGCAAGGATGGCATCTCTATCCCTCTGCTATAATATGCTTATGACACGATTCTCTTGCTTGGAGGAATTGAAGATCAGAATGCTAACGCGGTACAACTGGTCAAAATTTTTGGCGGTTTTTCAGGCCTTGAGATCAACAAGCAGAAATCAGCAATAATCCCATTCGGGGTGAATGAGGCGGGGAGTGCCAGAATGGCTGAGTTAACTGGCTGCCCGTTGGGTGTCCTCCCTATCCGCTACCTGGACCTACCCTGGTTGCGGAGAAGCTAAAAAAGGCAGATTGGGACAATGTGGTTCAGAGAATGGAACGGTGACTGGCGGGCTGGAAGGCGGTGACCCTGTCCAGGGGGGAAATTGGTTCTGCTGAAGCACGTCCTCTCGGCCATACCCATCTTTTTCCACTCCACAAGGCTGATGCCGATGGGGATTAGGAAGAGTATTGAGACTTTGATGAAGAGATTCTTCTGGCCGGATGGGAAGCAACAAGGGCATGGGATGCATTTGGTCGGCCGGAAGGAGGTTACAAAGGGACTTAAGGACGGCGGACTTGGAGTACGTGACGTCGAGTGCATGAATAAGGCAGTAATCGTAAAATGTTTAACACGTATATGGGGGTCGTCGACCTCACCGGCGGTGAGACCAATGAGGAAGATCTATGGGGTTAAAGCAGACATGACTGTGGGAAGATTTCATTTCGAATCTCCGCTATAGGCGGGCATACATGTGGTCTTACGAGCGTTGCTCCTAATCTCCGACGAAAGTGGGCAATGGACGCATGTTCAGATTCTGGAGGGACAATTGGACTCAGGGATGTAAAAAACGGCTTAACGGCTGTTTAAATGGCCGTTTACACGCATGCGGTCCTGGATCGCACCGACTAAGCCCATGCGGGCACATATGCAGCCAGGCTGCTTAATCAGCGTTAAACGGCCGTTTAAACGCCGTTTAAACCCCATTTTTGACATCTATGTTTATACCCTCAATGCAAAACCAAGCATGCACAAATGGAAATCAACCTAAACCTTATGGAGTAGATATTAGGATGGCTCATATGATTTAAATATGACAATATTTGATATATTATGTGAATCTGTGATTATATTTTATAATTTAGTTATGTTTCTTATTAATTATATATATGTAAATATTTTTTTGTTAATTAAAAATACAAAACCGCATAGCCCGTTTAATTTCCGTTTAAACTCCCACATACCGTTTAAACAGTAATCAGTGACCCTACCGACTGAATACCGCATACCGCTTTTGCAACCTTGATTGGACTGGGGAGGGTTCTCTTCAGGAAAGATATCCAAGGCTCTACGCTCTGGCAGCTTCAAGGGAGAGTTCTTTAGCACAGGTGGCAACATCGGGGTCGTGGACACCAACATTCCAGACAGACCTCTCCGACCAATGTATGGAGGAATATCTTGCATTGCAGGTTGACATCCCCCTGGTGATTTTGCGACAGAAAGGGACCATTTTCTTTGGAGGGACACGAAGTTCTCGGTGCAAAAAGCTTATATGACCTTGAGACAGACCGCTGACAACCGGGACGAGGAGCTTTTCCAGGACATGAGAGTGGTTTGGGCATCGAAGATTCCATGTAGAGTCAAAGTTTTCCTGGGTGCTTGAGGAGAGGCCGATTGTGTGACAAAGTTAGGAGGAGGAGGTTGTTGGGGGTGACAGATACACACTGTGATAGATGTGAAGGAAGGGAGGAGGACACAGAACACTTGTTTTTCAAGTGCACGACATCCGAGCAGGTATGGAGGGCGGTGGGAATACCTTGGTTAGCGACCGACGATGCTGCGACGTTCAGGAGATCAATCCGGTCGGTTGGCAGCAACTCAACTGGCGACTACGTGAAACCTTTTGTCGCCTTATGGGCGATCTGGATGGGTCGAAATGATCAGATCTTCAACAATAAGAGAATTTCTTTTGAAAATGTATCAAATCACTGTAATGCTCTTTACAATCTTTGGCTTGTACGGTAATGTAACACATTTTTTGGATTAATGACAATTTTTGGCTGCAGTGACTCCCCAAGCGGGGCCTCACCCTCTTTACCATCCAAAAAAATCAAGAGCATTGTCAACAGGTTGAACAAAGGTCCTTAATCAAGACTAGTCTCCACGCCATCAAAGTGAATGTGGAATCTTTTAAAGCTTAAGCATCCACGCAAACCAAATGACAAAAGTGTTTCATAGTGAGACTCAAATTAGGCAAAATGTACCTTATAGGGATACCGCATCTCAAACCAGTCGAGCCACCCCTTAAAGTGCAAATCTGGATCCGATTGAAGAATATTTGTGACCACATATAAAGAAGTCGACTTTTGAGCATGTCCCCAAAAGAATGCCTCATAATAGGGTTTCCACCCTAATTCTCCCCCCAACCAACGAGGAAAACGACCATCAAACTCAACTTTATGTCCTCACAAGAAGCACCAGGGAACAAGGTTGCAAAAGTCGGTAGTCGGTACTCGGTCGGTGGGGTCACTGACTAAGGATTAATCGGCAGTCGGACGACTAATCGGATTTAGTCGGACTTTAATCGGCTTTGAATTTTATAATTATTTTAAATATATAACTCAGTTTTATACATATGTTTACATAAATTTTGTACATTTTTATACTATCATAATAAAATAAAAAAGTAATTAAATTTAAATAAAACACTGAGCATATTATAATAAGTTTGTTTATAGAAAAAGCAAAACGTATAAGAATTTGGTATCTCCAAGCAAAAAATGGTCGACTAGTGTACCTAGTCGGAATCAGTCGGTACTCGGTCGGCCACCCCACTGACTAGACTAGTTGGACCTACTAGTCGGGCCAGTCGGACGACTTTTACAACCCTGCCAGGGAATCTGAGATCCAATTCACCATGTCCACGTCAAGCGTTGTATCAACACCCATCATCCAGAGAGATATTTCACTGGCCAATATCACGACCCACAACAAATCATTGATTAACTGAGCTACAACTCTAACCGTGAGAAATCTTTCATCAATCAACCCTTGATCAACACCATGTCACTAGATAATCACCATATCTGATCAAGGTCATATTATACATAAAGGGGTGCCCTATACGATTCTTTACCATCGATCAACCTCCTGCAAACCTCCATTCATGAAGGAAGGATGATGCCACTCAATGGACAGTGGGAAACCATCAAACCCTTGATGGCCATGGTCCTTACTTCTTCCTTGAATAAATCACAAAGACGAAGAGTCTCACTATCCAACTAGACAACATCTACACCAATGATGTCTCCATTAGCCAACAAGATCCATCACCACTCAGAGGTCATCCAGCAACCCTTCCCCCAACACCACACATTCAAGAGGAGAGGTCCCCTTGCCTAAAGGCCCACCTTTAAAACATAATCATTAGTGAAGTCCCCTCATGCCACCACACCCTAATTATTGATCCCCATTAGTGTGTCGACATATCAACGACAAACTCCATTTACATAGCATGAACAACTGAGATATTTTGGTTTATTACATTGAAAACAAACACCAATCGTGAACCGTTCTTTCCGCAACATTAACAAAAGAAACACTCTGTCAACAACAATGATGTTGTTGCCTCCTCAAAAAACTCAAACAATCATCCTCCATCAAAATCATCCATTGTCGAACCCTCGTTCGCGGATTCCACTTCAGTATCTGCCATATAAACATCTTTCATATTCTTTTCTCGAGAGCATCTCCAATCAAACACCCTCTCACAACCCTCCTCGTGCAACTCAACCCCTCCTACTCGCTCGCCTTTGTTTCCCCCTCCACCCCCTTCCTGCTCATGATTTACCCTTTCTCTTGCACATTCTCCATCTTTTTTCGCTAGATTAGTTGATAGCTTCTATACATGAAAACGGCATTGGTAAAGGTCTTCAACGCCAAGATCATTATATCTTCTTGAGTCATAGGCATGTAGATATCGTCACACATTAGCAAGTATCTTTTCCTTGGCTCTTGCCACTGACCCTCTTCCAGATAAATATTCTCATTATGCAATCAAACTTATGTTCTTTGGCTTGTAGAATGGACTATTGAATGTCCAAGAGGACACAGTAGAATCAACCAATCTCCCATGGAAAGGAAAGCAACTTACCTTCTATCACATCTTTTTTCTTTCCAACGTCTCCAATAGAGGCCATCAATCCATTCGAAGTGGTTGTTTAGTCCATATGAGATGACAACATCTCATTAGAGGCAAGCATGCATTCATAGAGAATGTAGTAGTAGTGATTGGTGCTTCAATAATAATTATTGCAACAATGCAGAAGGTGACATCATGTTTCAATCTATCATTAGGAGATGGGCAGGCGTTTATACGTACTTCTGAGACGTTTCACCTAAGGTAGAATAGAAGTGCCTCGTTCTGTATTGATAAAAGGGTCCTTTCCAATGATGGAGCAGGAGATCTTGACCTGGAGGATGGAGATGGCATTTCCAAAGCTTTATTTAGAGGAAAGAAAGGTGGCGTCCCAATATGGGACCCACCTCAGTATAAGTATGTATATATATATATCAAAAAGTTGAGATTTATGTCATATTAAGTTCGCCATGATAAACAAAGCACCCTAAAATGCTCAATTACATTTTCGGTATAAAACATTTGTCCCCCCAAAAATGACCATGTTCTTAGCGCATCGAATCGACCACGACAAAGCAGTACGAGTTGTCCTCATGTCTGAAGTCGCAAACCGATCTAATATCTCTCCAGAAGGCGGTGCAATCTCGCCACGCAAGCCTCGTGATGTTGGTCTGGTTCCATTCCTTAGCTGAGAAAGAACATGAGAAGAACAAGTGATCCACATCTTCTACCGCCGACTCGCACCTATGACATGTCACATCCTCCAAAACCCAACAGTTGTCCCCGACGATCTTTGGTTAGAATCCTCCCGAGCCTGAATATCCAAAGGAAGACCTTAACCCGGTTCGGCACCTTACACCGCCAAATCAAGCTGGTGTCCACCTTGACCTCTTCCTGAACCTCCTCTACATCCTCAATCAGGAAACGACATGCCTTCCTCACCGAAATCCTACCATCTCCCTAGATATAGTGATCCCCGCCCGATGTCAGACCCTCGCTCTGCAACAGCTCCGTCTGAAGCGCAAGGAACTCCTCACCCCTCTGATCCAACAGGGGTAATGCAAACACCAGATACCAAATCCTACGGTCCCACACTTTCTATACACTCACCTTGACGTTCCTAGCCAACCTTATGAGTCGTGGGTAACGTTCCCCCAGCACCCCATCCCCCATCCGGTCGTCTCTCAAGAATAAAAAAACCGCTCTTCTCCCAAGCATCGGTTTCAATTTAATAGCGACCTTCAAAATGACCGCAGTAATCCCCTTCCACAATGAGGATGGAAAACATCGCGAGATGACCTCCAGCGGCATGGTCACGCCATAAATCTTCCTCAGCAAACGACACACCAAGTCCTCATACTTCCCCCAAATCCGAACCTCCTATTTCGCCATAAACGCCTTATTCATCTCCTCCATCCGAAGTACCCCCGAGCTGCCCTCCTTCGGTGTTGTCACCTTACCCCAATCCACCAGATGGAAACCTTTCCTGCCCTTACGACCGTCTGACCAAAAGAATCTCCTCATCAGAGTCTCAATCTTGGCACACATCCCAACAGGCAACAACCTCGTGGAGCAGAAGAAAATCAGGATGGCCGAGAGAACATGCTTCAAAAGCACCACCTTCCCGCCCTTTGAGAGCATTGACGTCTTCCAACCTGCCAACCTCCCCTCCAATCATAAAAGCAACCTTCTGGGGCACTAACCAAGCTCCACGTGCCTCATGATTGGAATGCTGCCATTTCTTCCTCCATAGAAAGACGCCACTAGCTGTCTTGTATAGCCTCCTTATATGTGTGTAGGATCGTAACGGCTAACGGTCCCACCACAAATTTCTTGAAGCCCTCTAATAGGCATCCGGTGAAACGTGGCTTGAGAGAGTACGTAGTACATCTTTGCCTCCTCTTTTGAAGTGCAATAGACTGGTCAAGATCCTTTGAATGATCTATCTTCGGTGCCATAATTTCCTAATGAGCTGCACTCTCACCCTATAAAGCCTCATGCTCTGTAGAAATATGAATAGTGGTACAGCAGCATAGGGTCTAGTAGTCAGCCTGTGAATGTACACACAAATCAAAATCTGAACCACGTGAGGTATGCTAGGAGCAGGAGGGCGAACGAGGAGGTGTAATGTGAACCTCCTTACTAGACCGGGAAGAACTCATCCTGACACCTGTTGGAGAAAACACATAACACACCTAATGAAAGTGATGTCGGCACCGATATAATACTTCTGTCTGATAGGATCAAAGCACCAGTACCCCTTCTGGATCCAAAGTAGCCAACAAAGACACATTTGACAACTCTAGGGCGAGCTTGTAACAATTGGGAGTCAGACGATGAACAAAAGTCATAAATCCAAAAACATGAAGTTTTAGAGAAAAGAATCCCTTTAAGAAAATACCATCAAATAAAGAATCTTTTCCCCTAAAATGGAGGATGTCATACGATTGATGAGGCAACATGCAGCAAAGACATCATCTCCCATGTAAGAGTGAGGGTCATGACTATAAGAAGAGTTATGTTAACATCAAGAAGATGATGATGTTTGTACTCGACAACACCGTTCTGCTGAGAAGTGTAGGCACACAAGGTCTGATGGAAGATGCCAAGAGACTTGAAGAATTAAGAGAGCTGAGCAATACAAGACTAGAGCGAACTACTTATCAATAGAAGACAAAATACTCTTTATTTCAATCATGAATATCTGCATGATAGATGTATCCTCAAACTTGTTTTTCAATAGAAAAACTAAAGAAAGTCCGAAAAAATATTCAACAACAAGATAGCACACGTACCTATAGTGATCTGGAACACAACTGAGACACCAAATACGAAAATGCGACAACTCAAACAAAGATTTGCCTCTACGACTCTAACGATTGGGAAAATTGGTATCACGATGCTTCCCAAGTTTGCAGCCTCACAATAAAAAATGAATTAAGAAGGAATCTGGAAGAGGACTCTATACATGTTTTGCAAAGGAAGACGACTGAATCGATTATGCCACATATATGGAGAAAATCGATCAAGTGGGAATAGAAAATCTGATTGCATAAGGTGACCGAACTAGCAAGTAGAAACCTCCTTACTCACAGCTACATCTAATCACCCTGTCCTTGAGTATATCCGGAAATACAAGAGAAGATAGGTCAAAAATAGCACGGCAATCAGATCCTTGGTAATTTGACTAAAAACAATAAATTCGTAGAAAAATCAAATGCATGTGGCACACTCTGCAAACACATGGAGGGTGGCAACTGAATCTTTATTTGTCCTGTAATAAGAGAATGTCTCACCTTGGCAATGATTACAGCTCTACTAGTATGAACTAAGCTGTAGGAGGTGAACTATTCTCTTTCACCATAGAGATGGTAAGATGCTCCGAAGTCCATGATCCATTCTGAAATATATGCCATGCGATAAGTAGTAAATGCATAATTTGAACCTAAGGTATTGTATTGGCAGAGGTTGCGACATTAAATGAGGTCAGATGAGCACTAGTAGTCGGGTGGAGGGAGCCATAATGTCCTCAAATGGGAGAAAAAATCATTGTACTTCTGATCAGCAGAAGAAGCAACATGATGAAACTGCTTAGCAGCACGAGCAGATGCAGGACAACCATGCTTCTAATAGCATGTGATGCAGCGTGACCCCAAATTATAGGCCACATTTATCTAATTAATTAGTAGTCAATTTTAATTACGTTTTTAGGGTCGTAATGGTCTAATTAAATAATTGAGATCGCCTGTGATCTCAACGTTTATTTCGTAGATTTTAAATTAGAGTCTAATTAGAATAATTAGAGGTCAATTTGAATTTGTTAGAGTCCAATTAGGCAAGTCGGTTGTCAATTAAATTAGTTTACTATTTTTGTAAACCCCTCTCTCCTATATAAAGAGAGGGTAGTCCATTGTTTTGAGGAAGTCAATTATGAATTAGAAATTGAGATTGTTATCTCTATCCCC
The DNA here is from genome assembly GCA_037367405.1 of Ottelia alismoides. Classification (NCBI taxonomy): domain Eukaryota; kingdom Viridiplantae; phylum Streptophyta; class Magnoliopsida; order Alismatales; family Hydrocharitaceae; genus Ottelia; species Ottelia alismoides. The sequence continues at coordinate 230,841 of JAZKJV010000655.1, read as the reverse complement.
TCTCCCTCTCTCTCTCCCTCCACGCGATCTCCGCTGTTCTCCTCCTTCAACCTCTCGCATTCCCGGCGAGTTCTCTTCTCCAAACCCCTCGTTCCGACGAGTTTTTCTTCCCCTCCAATTTCTCTTCTCAACCCATCTCGTTCTTCTACCAAAAATCCACCATACCAAAAAAGTATATTATTTTGTCGACGCCGATTTCAATCCGCATCATTTGGTATCAGAGCATGGATATTGAGTCGTTCCTACGATTCAACGATCCCGTTGCATATTGGCGTCTCAAGCTTGATCTCAACCGCATATCTCATGGGGCCGCATGCACGTTCGCGTCAACGGAAGTACAAAAAGCGTCTTGCGGCATCCTTGAAGGTCCAAGCATGGCTGGACGCGCTAACCGACGAAGAAAACATCGCCGAAGAAGACGAATCGACCGCTGTCCAGGAACGTCCAGATCTGAATCCGTCGTCGGAATCAAATCCGCCGGCCCCTTCGACCATCCCGGCACAACTCCAGCCTTCCCAGGTACCTCTCCAGCCATCCCCGGCCCGCGCGGCCGTCAGCCCCACCCCGATAACCCCTCCGACAGCCCCCAGGCCCCCAACGGCTGCCCTAGCCCCGCAACCCTTCCCGAACCCTCCCCCAGTCCTGCATCGCCTGCGGCTCCCTCCAGCCGCTCACGCCCACCACCCGCGCCTACCTCCCTTCCCAAGCTTCCCCCCAGCGCCTTTCCCCTCCCCTCCCTCTCCCTCACGCCGCTATCTCCCAACCGCCCTCTCCCCCGTACACGTCTACTCTCCTCCCCCTCTTCCCCGCTGCTTTCTCACCCTCTCCCTCTCTCGAAAACCCTCCCCTCTTCCCCGAGTTTCTTCTTCACCCGTGCCCTCAACCCCGCCGCCTTCTCCTCCTTCCTTCCCCGAGCCTCCCTGCGACCTCTCATGTCGCCGCCCCTTTCTTCGACTTCGCGGCTCCTCCCTCTGGCGCCGCCTACCCTCCAGCTGCGACCCACGCACACGCGGCTCCGCCAACATCAGCCACACCCTCCCCGACACTCCTCACGCCCCCGTGCGAATCCTTGCAGCCACCCTCCTCAGCGGACAGCAGCCGCGCAACCAACCTCGCCGGCACCACGCCTTCCCCGCTCCTCTACGGCGTCCTCCCCGCCACCTTTTGTTGAGAAAGGAAGGAGCCCTATCGAGATTTGAGGTAGCCGAATCCCTGGAAAAATGTGATTGGAAAACAAAAGGGGAAATTTGCAAAAATAAATTCCCTAAAACCCCTATTTGCAGAAAGAACAAAGCCAAGAAAATTGAAGGGATACGAAAATTGCAGTGGTGCCCTTCAATTGGAAAAAACTACAAACGTAATATTGAAAATGATCGAATTGGAGGTAATTAAAGCCCAATTCAAGGACGAATTCTCAACGTGCATCTACGTCAAGCAATTCGTCGGGAGACGAATTTTTTTAAAGCGGCGGAGAGTTGATGCAGCGTGACCCCAAATTATAGGGCCACATTTATCTAATTAATTAGTAGTCAATTTTAATTACGTTTTTAGGGTCGTAATGGTCTAATTAAATAATTGAGATCGCCTGTGATCTCAACGTTTATTTCGTAGATTTTAATTGTAATTGTTGGTCAATTAATTAATTAGAGTCTAATTAGAATAATTAGAGGTCAATTTGAATTTGTTAGAGTCCAATTAGGCAAGTCGGTTGTCAATTATATTAGTTTACTATTTTTTTTTGACACTTAGTTTACTATTTTTGTAAAACCCTCTCTCCTATATAAAGAGAGGGTAGTCCATTGTTTTGAGGAAGTCAATTATGAATTAGAAATTGAGATTGTTATCTCTATCCCCTCTCCCTCTCTCTCTCCCTCCACGCGATCTCCGCGGTTCTCCTCCTTCAACCTCTCGCATTCCCGGCGAGTTCTCTTCTCCAAACCCCTCGTTCCGACGAGTTTTTCTTCCCCTCCAATTTCTCTTCTCAACCCATCTCGTTCTTCTACCAAAAATCCACCATACCAAAAAAATATATTATTTTGTCGACGCCGATTTCAATCCGCATCAGCATGTATCCTCATAGTACCCTTCATGGTTGTCGTATGTGTGTTGCGAACGAGGGCATCTGCCTCCCCGTCCTCTGAATTGTGTCGAACCTCCTCTACGTGAGAAGTGGCCATCGCGGAGGAGGTATGAGTAGTAGCTGCATGGCCATTTTGATACTGCTAAGTATGTTGTAATCCTCCTCCATGGGAGGCACAAAAGCATCGATGCGGAGCTGGTTGCAAGCAACATCATACTGGGAAGCAAGAGCTGCAAGGAACATGCCCGACATCGTGGTGTTTCTGTACGTCATCTGCTACGCAGTACTCAAATTCAGAGGTATGAAACTATGGAGATTCTTGAATATGCCCTAGAGCCAAAAGTCGAATGTATGGAGATGACGACCATCTTGTTTTACTGTGAAGATGCCATATTGAAGCTGAAGAATCTCCATCTCATTCATCGCCTGAGAACATGCGGTAACGAGTAGAATATCTAAGGTTGCAAAAGTCGGTACTCGGTCGGTCGGGTCACTGATTAAGGATTAATCAGCAGTCGGGCGACTAGCTGGATTTTAATCGTCTTTGAATTTTATGATTATTTTAAACATATAACTCATTTTTATACATATATTTACTTATGTTTTGTACATTTGTATACTATCATAATAAAATAAAAGGGATTTTATCACTTGTGCCCTCCGAGATATCACAATATCAGTTATGCCCCTATCTTTTTGGTAATATCCGTTGTGCCCCTCACTTCTTGTTATTTTGTCACTTGTGCCCCTCGAGTCAGTGCAAACGGACGTTAACTTTGAGGACATAGGCGGAATTAATTTAAAAAAAAAGATTATGAGGTCATTTTACATCCTCTTCCTCATCCTCTTCTTCTTCCTCCTCTTCCCCATCCTCTTCCTCCTCCTCCACCTCCTCCTCCTCCTCCCTCTCTGCCCCCGCCCCTGCCCCACACCGCCCAGCTCCGCCCCGAGCTCCCCGCACCTCCTCCCAGCCCGCAGCCCCCGCCCCTGCCCTGCGTCGCCCAACCTTGCACCCCCTCCCTGCCCGACCTCCCCCACCCCCTGCCCCGCGCCTCCCCTGGGCCGCCTCCTCCCAGCCCCGCACCCCCTCCCAGCCCGCCGCCCCCGCCCCTGCCCCTGCCCTCCCTCCCCTCCCCGTCCATGTGCTCCCTCCCCTGAGCCGCCCCCCTCCCAGCACCCGCCCCTCCCAGCCCGCCGCCCCCGCCGCTTGCCCTGCCCCCCTCCCCTCCCCGTCCCTGTGCTCCCTCCCCTGAGCCGCCCCCTTCCAGCCCCGCCCCCACCCAGCCCGACGCCCCTGCCGCTGCCCCTGCCCCCTCCCCTCCCCGTCCCTGTGCCCCCTCCCAACCGCCGCCCCCTCCCAACCCCGCCCCCCGCCGCTGCCCCTGCCCCCTCCCCGTCGTCGGCCTTCTCCTTGAGATCGCGGAAGATGTGCGGAACCTCAGTCGAAGAGGTGCGCCCCCATCCCCTGCCCTCGCCTCCCCCTCCTCGCAGCCTGCCGCCCCCTCCCCCTCCCCGATGGCCAGCCCCGCACCTCCTCCCAGCCTGCCGCCCCGTCCCCTACCCTCGCCCCCCCTCCCCCTGAACGCGCCGCCCCCTCGCCTACCCCTCCTCCGGCCCCCGCGCCTCCTCTGGCCCCTTCCGCCCTCCTCCACCTGTGGCTGAAACGAGTTTTTTTTGTTAAATTTGATAAATTTTTGACTAATTGATTCATAAAAAGTCACCCAAAAATTCAATAAAATTCATCGTTTGATCCGTAACGAGGTCCGTGGAAATGTAAAAATTTTAGAGATTCGATGGATGCATGAAGGTGTTAGTAAGAGAGAGAAATTATGAAGAGAAGGAAAAAGAGCAAATGGAGGAGGAAGAAGATGAAGACGAAGTATGGACCATAATACCCTTCTTAACCACACCATGGTTTGAATAAACCATTGTTATTTTAATTTTTTGACGGTCAATCTGACGGAAGGGCACAACTGATGACGGAGCAAGAAGTGAGGGGCACAACTGGATATACCAAAAAGATAGGGGCATAACTGATATTGCGATATCTCAGAGGGGCACAAGTGATAAAATCCCTAAAATAAAATTAGTAATTGAATCTAAATAAAACATCAAGCATATTGTAATAAGTTTGCTTATGAAAAATAACAAAATATGGTATCTCTAAGCAAAAATTGGTCGACTAGTGTGCCTAGTCGGAATTAGTCAGTACTCGATCGACCATCCCACTGATTAGACTAGTGGACCTAATAGTCGGTCCGATCGAGCAACTTTACAACACTGAGAATATCATTGGATATCTTTGTCGTAAGGCTACCAAAGAGCTAAACATGGACCCACACATTGTCTTGTTTGCACAAACATTATTTCTAGGACACCAACCAGTAATTTATCGACAATTTATCGACAGAAAGTTCTTTTGTTTCAAAAAATGTAAGGGATTTTATCATTTGTGCCCCTCCGAGATCTCGCAATATCAGTTATGCCCCTATCTTTTTGGTAATATCAGTTATGCCCCTCACTTCTTTCTCCATCATCAGTTGTGCCCTTCCGTCAGATTGACCGTCAATGAATTGACTTAACCATGGTTTTTTCAAACCTTGATGCAATTAAGAGGGGTATTATTGTCCAGACTCCTCTTCTTCCTCCTTCACCGCGTACTTCAGCCTTCGCCTGCGGGCGATCAATCCACCTACGCACCTACGCCAACAAGTTGTCGCGTCGCCACGAGCTTCATCCTCCTCAACACCCACATGCAGCTTCCACCACCAACTGTTGGCTCACTCACTTCCCATCTTCTCGTCATTGGAACCCCGCAAAGCCGTCATCGACCATCATTGATACGCGCACAACACCAGACCACCGTCATCAGCAGCCTGCACCTCCAGATCGTACTGTCGCGCTTCGCCGTTCTCGCAAAAGACCCGCTGGCGCAACCCCCTCCTGTAGCTCCCAGCCCGTGCGCCGCTTCACGCCAAGCGTCGTCGACCCCTGGAGGGGGCAGTGCGGGAGGGTGCGGGGGGCGGAGGGGGGTTGTGCGGGGGGGTGTGGGGGAAGGGGGAGTGCAGGGGGCGGAGGGGGCAGTGCGGGAGGGGTGCGGCGGGCGGAGGGGGGCTTTGCGGGGGGGGGGGGGGTGCAGGGGCGGAGGGGCGCTGTGCGGGGGGCTGTGCGGGGGGAAGGGGAGGTGCAGGGGGCGAGGGGGCAGTGCGGGAGGGGTGCGGGGGCGGCTGTGCGGGGGGGGGGGGGGCTGTGCGGGGTGGCCGGGGGGGTGGGGGGTGATTTGCAGGCAGGCGGGTACTGGAGGGGAGGTAGACGAAGGAGGGGAGCCCGAGCTCGTTGGCGGCGTCCACCATGGTTGTGACAAACTCTGTGACGACACCGACAAATACGAGTTTGAATAGAGAGGCGGAGAGGGAGGTGGAGGAGGAGGTTGGAGGAGAAGGAAGAGGATGGGGAAAAGAAAGAAGAAGAAGAGGGTATAAAATGACCATATAACCATTTTTTTTAAAATCAATACCGCTTATGCCCTTAAAGTTAACGTCCGTTTGCACTGTGGATGGACGGTCAATAACCCGAGGGGCACAAGTGATAAAATAGCAAGAAGTGAGGGGCACAACTGATATTACCAAAAAAGATAGGGGCATAACTGATATTGCGAGATCTCAGAGGGGCACAAGTGATAAAATCCAAAATGTAAAGTGGGCATTAATAAGTGTGCTGGAAGCACAAACAAGAATATCTAGAACATAACGAACCCAAAGATGCAGCAGCGAACAATAAGCTTCCAACCGGTAGTGCACTGTGCTCTCTTTTTCAGCAGCTCCAAAAGGTGCCCAACGAGAAATAGTGTCGTGTAAGATCCAAAACAAACTCGCTTAACACCGGGAATTATTTGTTCTTAGTTTAATTATGTGGTATTCATACTAATCATTCAAGTTATGACCCACAATATGTGTGAATAAATTTGAAAAATTCGAAAATGCTTGATTTGGTCACCACGTATTGATAAAGACAAGGTTTAGGAAAGCGGTATACGTTTGCGTTCGGCCAAGTCATCGAATATTGATTACGCGGTATGCTGGGACGTATGTAGGGTATATGCAGTTCTACGCGGTTATCTAATTTTTAATTTAAAAATTAATAAACCTTATCACTAATTGAAAAGTCATAATCATAAAATAAAATATTTATAAAAAATGATAAACACTATGTATAACACCAATCATATGGGATAACAGGTCAAAATCTTTGGATAGATTAAACATAACCAAGTACAAAAATATCAAAAAAAGATGCGTGTGGCCAAAATTGATCAGCATGCAACGAAATTAAAGAAAAAAACTACACTCATGATCGAAATAATCAGGTGTCATTAAAATTCCCGAACATTGAAATTCAGGGAGTTTGAGTACTGGCATGTGTTAGATCTCCATCTTTGTGTTGATATTAAGTAGATAATATCAAAATTAAATACAAAATGTGCATGGGTCACCTAGTAATGATGAGGAGACGAGAGAGTTGCCAGAGAAGAAAAGAGAGCTTGTGGCGAAGGTGTCCAGCGGTTGGCGAAGGCGGAGGAGCTCGGACGTGGGGGAGGCGGCGGTGGCGAGAGAGCTGGAGGCGGAGGAGGCGAACGATCTAGAGGTGCACAGGAGAGATCTGGAGACGGAAACGGAGGCCAGCGAGCTGGATGTGAAGGATGGGCTCTTCCAGCGAGCTGGATGTGAAAGATGGGCTCTTTGAAGTAGGGTTTCGGGAGAGACAGAGAGATTTCACTGTTCACTGTAGCGTGTAGATTTTGGGATAGACGGAGAAAGGTTCAAGCGAGAGACGCCGATCATAATCGGATTTTTAAGATCCGACCCGATACGCGATACCTCGTCCGCATAAAAATGTACAATGATCGTAAGCGAATGCGACTGCATAAGCGCACACGATGCATGTGGTCACGCTTAAGGAAAGCGGCGCGCTAACCTATCCGCTTACGCATATGCGACCACACACGGATCAATTTCCTGAATACTAGATAAAGGTGCTCTTTTGCAATGCTTCAGATCGATTTATCCAAAAAAACGAAGCTATATAACCCACTAGCATCTAGTTCCTACTTGCGACCACCCACGTTTGAGGTATCTCAAAGGGGAAGGTGCATTTTATGCATAACTTCAAACATAGTGGGAAAGCCAACTCCATAGTATGAGAAAGCTAGCGCGGATTATTCTCATACTTATGTATATGGAGTAGGAAAAGTTAAATCAACTCCATCAAGCTTTCCACTTATCCCACCTTATATAAAGTTTCCATTGAACAAAATATATCTGAGGATAACTTCCTCCTTACCTCCAAACCTTCACATTCACCAACAAAAAGCAAGTTACATGTCACATTTCTTGCGAGCTTCAGCATATCCTATAAAGGAAGGCTCAATAAAAAAAGATCTGATGCCAATTCTTTTATAGATATAATCAAATAAGGGGGGGGGTTCCAGTTGGCATTGGATGCAAGAAAATATTACTGAAAATAACGCTTTCGATTGAAATCCTAGAAGAGAAGTACATGTTTCGTCAAAATTTACAATATAACAAGCGGTATAGCAAAGAACAACACTCGATGCATCAGGTCTAACAATGGAGATACACCCTTCCTACGTCAAAAATTAATATGCCGCTTGTTATATTGTAAATTTTGACAATCGAGTGTTGTTCTTTGCTATGCCGCTTTTTATATTGAAAATTTTGACGAAACATGTACTTCCCTTGTAGGATTTCAATCGAAAGCGTTATCTTTCAGTAATATTTTCTTACATCCAATGCCAACTGGAAACCCCCTTCTTTGATTATATCTATAATAGAATTGCCATCAGATCTTTTTTTATTGAGCCTTCCTTTATAGGATATGCTGAAGCTCACAAGAAATGTGACATGTAACTTGCTTTTTGTTGGTGAATGTGAAGGTTTGGAGGTAAGGAGGAAGTTATCCTCAGATATATTTTTGTTCAATGGAAACTTTATATAAGGTGGGATAAGTAGAAAGCTTGAGGAGTTGATTTAACTTTTCCTTCTTCATATACATAAGTATGAGAATAATCCGCTCTAGCTTTCTCATACTATGGAGTTGACTTTCCCACTATGTTTGAAGTTATGCATAAAATGCACCTTCCCCTTTGAGATACCTCAAACGTGGGTGGTCGCAAGTAGGAACTAGATGCTAGTGGGTTGTATAGCTTCGTTTTTTTGGATAAATCGATCTGAAGCATTGCAAAAGAGCACCTTTATCTAGTATTCAGGAAATTGATCCGTGTGTGGTCGCATATGCGTAAGCGGATAGGTTAGCGCACCGCTTTCCTTAAACGTGACCACATGCATCGTGTGCGCTTATGCAGCCGCATTCGCTTACGATCACTTGTACATTTTTATGCGGATGAGGTATCGTGTATCGGGTCGGATCTTAAAAATCCGATTATGATCGGCGTCTCTCGATTGAACCTTTCTCCGTCTGTCCCAAAATCTACACGCTACAGTGAACAGTGAAATCTCTCCGTCTCTCCCGAAACCCTACTTCAAAGAGCCCATCCTTCACATCCAGCTCGCTGGCCTCCTCCGTTTCCGCCTCCTGATCTCTCCTGTGCACCTTTAGATCGTTCGCCTTCTCCGCCTCCAGCTCTCTCGCCACCGCCTCCTCCCCCACGTCCGAGCTCCTCCGCCTTCGCCAACTGCTGGACACCTTCGCCACAAGCTCTCTTTCCTTCTTTGGCAACTCTCTCGCCTCCTCATCATTGCTAGGCGACCCATGCACATTTTGTATTTAATTTTGATATTATCTACTTAATATCAACACAAAGATGGAGATCTAACACATGCCAATACTCAAACTCCTGAATTTCAATGTTCTGGAATTTTGATGACACCTGATTATTTCGATCATTAGTGTAGTTTTTTTCTTAAATTTCGTTGCATGCTGATCCATTTTGGCCCCACGCATCTTTTTTTGATATTTTTGTACTTGGTTATTGTTAGAAAATCGGAAGCGGAAGCGGAACATGGAAAAATAATAAAGAAAATAAGAAGAACGTGGGATTTTACGTGGAACCCTACTCCGTGAGGAGCGGGATGAAACCACGGGAGAAGCCCTCAACGGGGCGTGTTTGTCTATTGACTTTCTCAATGGATACATGAGGTCTGGGGCTCCTTATATAGCCTCTCCAGAGCCTCCAAGTCCCGCCACTGGACGATGTGGGACTAAACACTGGATGGGGTAAATGGATCTCCTCCAGGATCCATTTACCCTGCTACAACACAATAGGCGCATACAACTTATGCTCCAACACTCCCCTTCAAGCTGGAGCATGCAATGCTCAGCTTGGACAAACAGAAAGAAACTCAACTCAATGCTACAGGACACTACGGTCAATATCAACCCAACGCACACATTGCTGCAGTCGAGGACGTTGCTTCTCATGCCGTACATGTGAGGAGGACGAACGGGCTGGAGTGTGAGTCAACTGAAGACTCGGAATCTGATCATCGAGTCTGAAACTGCGCCTGAAGTCTCCTCGTCGGAGAACTGGGTCTCTCCCATCTGGCTCAGAGAATGGTGCACTGCTCTGGTGTACCTATGATACCACATGAAAACCCCTGCCCTTAATGGCATAGGGAATGGTCCTCTGCTATAGAGTCCCTATGGCTCACATGAAAACTCTGGCTGACAAAACAAGAATAATGATGGGGACCTCTGACAATGATGGCAACATATGCTCATCTGAAAATGACCGCACACTCGTGCGTGTCTGAAAACTGAGGACTCGGGATCAATCGTCGAGTCTGACAAAATCTGATCATCTGTAGAGTCTGGAAATTCTGAATTGGTCTGGAGACTGGATAATCTGCACCTGGCATCTGAATCTGGAGCACAAGACCTGTGACTCTACATATACACTCCCCCTTTCTCCCATCTTGTCGGAAAATCAACATCGACCAAGTTGGGAGAAGACAAAGTAACGGGGATTAAGAAAACATGAATATTCTCGAAAAGATTCGTTGCGGCTTTTCATTTTTTTTAAAGCCGCCATTTTTTTTAAGCCGTTTCAATTTTTTTTTACGGCTTTTCGTCAACAATTTTTTTCTTCCTTTTTTTTTCTCTCTTTTTTTCTCTATTTGCGTACGGCTTTTTCAATCTGTACTCGCCTTTTCTCTCTCTCTCTCTCTTTAACAATTTTTTTTAAAATTGCGTGCGGCTCTTTTCTTTTTCTTTTTTTAAGCACGCGCCTTTTTTTGTTAATGCTGCAACCCCCTTTTTTTAATACATGCCCAACGTTGGGCCCAAAGACAATCGACAACCCACATGGGCATGAGCTGCTTGGGCTTTAATTTTTTTTTAAACCCAAAAGACAGAGCATCCCCTTTTTTTATATATAAAAAATCATAACGGGCAGTCGGGCCCATCAAAGGCATTTAGGGTTCCCAGTGGGAACCCCTTTTTGTATTTACGCCGCCCACGATTGATAAGGAGGCCATCCGCATGCCGTGATATGCGCTGGAGCGCGAGAGGAGTCGCGCCCCCTTATGGGGCCTGACCTGCGTCGCCAACGATGATGAGAAACTGGAGATGAGCGCCACCAACGATGACTCGCGCGGAGGAGGGTCTCGCCGCGCCTGGAGAGGATGGAGCAGGGTTTACGGCGAGTGAGGAGGGCGGAGGCTTCGCCTGGAGCGCCGCCTGCGCCAGAGCGCGCGAAGGAGCCCGGGTTGCGCCGCCTGCGCCTGCGACTAGAGGGGTGCGCGCTAGAGACTTTGCAACGCCTGGGGCTTTGCTTGTACGGGGAGGTGGCCTCGCCTAGGGTTTTGAAGAAGTCGCATGGAGCCTAGGATCGGAGGAGGCGGCCCGAAGGTTCGCGACCTAGAGTCTTGCGCGCGAGTCTTGCGCGACGAGGGCAGAACAGGATGGAGGGGTTCTTCGTGCGCATGAAGAAAAACAGGGGTCTGCGCACCTTGGGAGGTCGCGCGTGATGGGGGTTGCGGCCTCAGAGCCGCCTTCTCTGTTATGTGCGCTGTCTTCAAAGAGTAGGGTTCCGAAGAACCCTAAAACAAAATCCCTCATCTTCAACATCAACTCGAATCTCGAAAAATAAAGAGCATGAAATCCTCGAGAATCGAACCCGCTCTGATACCATGTTAGAAAATCAGAAGCGGAAGCGGAACATGGAAAAATAATAAAGAAAATAAGAAGAACGCGGGATTTTACGTGGAATCCTACTCCGTGAGGAGCGGGATGAAACCACGGGAGAAGCCCTCAACGAGGCGTGTTTGTCTATTGACTTTCTCAATGGATACAGGAGGTCTGGGGCTCCTTATATAGCCTCTCCAGAGCCTCCAAGTGCCACCACTGGACGATGTGGGACTCAACACTGGATGGGGTAAATGGATCTCCTCCAGGATCCATTTACCCTGCTACAACACAATATGCGCATACAACTTATGCTCCAACAGTTGTGTTTAATCTATCCAAAGATTTTGACATGTTATCCCATATGATTGGTGTTATACATAGTGTTTATCCTTTTTTTTTTATAAATGTTTTATTTTATGATTACGACTTTTCAATTAGTGATAATGTTTATTTATTTTTAAATTAAAAATTAGATAACCGCGTAGAACTGCATATACCCTACATACGTCCCAGCATACCGCGTAATCAATATTCGATGACTTGGCCGAACGCAAACATATACCGCTTTCCTGAACCTTGTCTTTATCAATACGAGGTGACCAAATCAAGCATTTTCGAATTATTCAAATTTATTCATACATATTGTGGGTCATAACTTGAATGATTAGTTTGAATACCACATAATTAAACTAAGAACAAATAATTCCTGGTGTTAAGCGAGTTTGGTTTTGGATCTGACACGACACTACTTCTCGCTGGGCACCTTTTGGAGCTGTTGAAAAAGAGAGCACAGTGCACTACCGGTTGAAAGCTTATTGTCTGCTGCTGCATCTTTGGGTTCGCTATGTTCTAGATATTCTTGTTTGTGCTTTCAGCACACTTATTAATGCCCACTTTACATTTTCTGAAACAAAAGAACTTTCTGTCGATAAATTGTCGATAAATTACTGGTTGGTGTCCTAGAAATAATGTTTGTGCAAACAAGACAATGTGTGGGTCCATGTTTAGCTCTTTGGTACCCTTACGACAAAGATATCCAATGATATTCTCAGTGTTGTAAAAGTTGCTCGATCGGACCGACTATTAGGTCCACTAGTCTAATCAGTGGCATGACCGATCGAGTACTGACTAATTCCGACTAGGCACACTAGTCGACCAATTTTTGCTTAGAGATACCATATTTTGTTGTTTTTCATAAGCAAACTTATTACAATATGCTTGATGTTTTATTTAGATTCAATTACTAATTTTATTTTATTATGATAGTATACAAATGTACAAAACATATGTAAATATATGTATAAAAATGAGTTATATGTTTAAAATAATCATATAATTCAAAGAGGATTAAAATCCAACTAGTCGCCCGACTGCCGATTAATCCTTAGTCAATGACCCGACCTACCGAGTACCGACTTTTGCAACCTTGGATATTCTACTCGTTAACACATGTTCTCAGGCGATGAATGAGATGGAGATTCTTCAGCTTCAATATGACATCTTCACAGTAAAACAAGGTGGTCGTCATCTCCATACATTCGACTTTTGGCTCAAGGGCATATTCAAGAATCTCCATGGTTTCATACCTCTGAATTTGAGTACTGAGTAGCAGATGACGTACAGAAACACCACGATGTCGGGCATGTTCCTTGCAGCTCTTGCTTCCCAGTATGATGTTGCTTGCAACCAACTCCGCATCGATGCTTTTGTGTCTCCCATGGAGGAGGATTACAACATACTTAGCAATATCAAAATGGGCATGCAGCTACTACTCATACCTCCTCCGCGATGGCCACTTCTCACGGTAAAGGAGGTTCGACACAATTCAGAGGACGGGGTGTTCATGGAAAAGGAGACAGATGTCCTCGTTCGCAACACACATACGACAACCATGAAGGGTACTATGCGGATACATGCTATTAGAAGCATGGTTGTCCTGCATCTGCTCGTGCTGCTAAGCAGTTTCATCATGGTGCTTCTTCTGCTGATCAGAAGTACAATGATTTTGTCTCCCATTTGAGGGAGATTATGCCTCCCTCCACCCGACTACTAGTGCTCATCTGACCTCATTTAATGTCGCAACCTCTGCCAATACAATACCTTAGGTTCAAATGCATTTACTACTTATCGCATGGCATATATTTCAGAATGGATCATGGACTTCGAAGCATCTTACCATCTCTATGGTGAAAGAGCATAGTTCACCTCCTACAGCTTAGTTCATATTAGTAGAGCTGTAATCATTGCGAAGGTGAGACATTCTCTTATTACATGACAGATAAAGATTCAGTTGGCACCCTCCATGTGTTTGCAGAGTGTGCCACATGCATTTGATTTTTCTACGAATTTATTGTTTTTTAGTCAAATTACCAAGGATCTGATTGGCGTGCTATTTTTGACCTATCTTCTCTTGTATTTCCGAATATACTCAAGGACAGGGTGATTAGATGTAGCTGTGAGCAAGGAGCTCTCTACAGGCTGGTTCGGTCACCTTATGCAATCAAATTTTCTATTCCCCACTTGATTGGCTTCTCCATATTTGTGGCATAATCGATTCAGTCGTCTTCCTTTGCAAAACATGTATAGAGTCCTCTTCCAGATTCCTTCTTAGTTCATTTTTTATTGTGAGGCTTGCAAACTTGGGAAGCATCATGATACCAAATTTTCCAATCGTTAGAGTCGTAGAGGCAGTTCTTTGTTTGAGTTGTCGCATTTTCGTATTTGGTGTCTCAGTTGTGTTCCAGATCACTATAGGTACGTGTGCTATCTTGTTGTTGTTGAATATTTTTCCGGACTTTCTTTAGTTTTTCTATTGAAAAACAAGTTTGAGGATATATCTATCATGCATATTTTCATGATTGAAATAAAGAGTATTTTTTCTTCTATTGATAAGTAGTTCGCTCTAGTCTTGTATTGCTCAGCTTTCTCAATTCTTCAAGTCTCTTGTCCTCTTCATCAGACCTTGTGTGCCTACACTTCTCAGCAGAACGGTGTTGTCGAGTACAAACATCATCATCTTCTTGATGCTAACATAACTCTTCTTATATTCATGACCCTCACTCTTACATGGGAGATGATGTCTTTACTGCCTGCTGCCTCATCAATCGTATGACATCCTCCATTTTAGGGGAAAAGATTCTTTATTTGATGGTAGCCTAAAAAAAGGAACTCTTCTCTTTAAAACTTCATATTTTTGGATTTATGACTTTTGTTCATCGCCTGACTCCCAACTGTTACAAGCTCGCCCCAGAGTTGTCAAATGTGTCTTTGTTAGCTACTTTGGATCCAGAAGGGGTACTGGTGCTTTGATCCTATCGGACATAAGTATTATATCGGTGCTGACGTCACTTTCTTTGAGTGCGTTATGTGTTTTTCTTTAACAGGTGTCAGAATGACTTCCCGGTCTAGTAAGGAGGTTCACATTACACCTCCTCGTTCGCCTCCTGCTCCTACCATACCTCACTTGGTTCAGATTTTGCTTTGTGTGTACATTCACAGACTGACTATTAAACCCTATGCTGCTGTGCCACTATTCATATTTCTACAGAGAATGATGCTTTATAGGGTGAGAGTGCAGCTCATTAGGAAATTATAGTACCGAAGATAGCTCATTCAAAGGATCTTGACCAGTCTATTGCACTTCAAAAGATGAGGCATAGATGTATTACGTACTCTCTCAAGCCACGTTTCACCGGATGCCTATTAGAGGGCTTCAAGAAATTTGTGGTGGGACCGTTAGCCGTTACGATCCTACACACATATGAGGAGGCTATACAAGACAGCTAGTGGCGTCTTTCTATGGAGGAAGAAATGACAGCATTCCAGTCATGAGGCACGTAGAGCTTGGTTAGTGCCCCAGAAGGTTGCTTTTATGATTGGCTGCAAGTGGGTCTTTACAGTGAAGCAAAGAGTATACAACAATGTTGACTGCTACTAGGATAGACTTGTGGCACATGGATTTACTCAGACATATGGGATGGATTATAAGGACACTTTATCTCTTATGGCACGTCATTATACTCTTTGGATCCTCCTCTCTTTTGCTGTAGTACGAGACCAGTTGCTCTCCCAACTTGATGCCATTAAGCTTTCTTGTATGGTGACGTGCGGGAGGAAGTCTGTATGCAACAACCACATGGGTTCATTGCTGAGGAGTGTTAGAAAATATGCAGACTTCATAGGGCTATTTATGACCATAAGCAGAGTCTCAGAGCATGGTTCTAGAAGCTCTCGGATCTGATGAGCAATGTGGTGTCAAATGATCAACTGCAGATCACTTGCTCCTTGTACACGGAACATCGCGAGGTATTGTTGTCATTCTGGTTTATGTTGACGACATCATTCTTACACGAAATGGTTTATATGATATCAATAAGGCTAAGGAGTTCCTTGGACAACACTTTGTCACCAAAAACCTTGGCAAACTACGGTATTTCCTTGGGCTTGAATTTGCCAAGAGCCAGAGAGATCTTGTGATGACTAAGAGGAAGCATGCCACATATCTCCTTTTAGAGATCTGGATCACAAATTGCAAAGCTACCACTACTCCTATGGATCCCTACATGAAGCTTTATGATGATATTTCCTTGGACTTGAATTTGCCAAGAACCAGAGAGATATTGTGATGAATCAGAGGGAGCACGTCACATATCTCCTTCTAGAGATCGGGATTGCAGATTGCAGAGCTGCCACTACTCAAATGGATCCCAACATGAAGCCTTATGATGATTAATCACATGAGGTGGATAAGATGAGATACACGGAGCTCGTTAGGACGCTTCTTTATGTGACTATCATCAGGTCGGATATCTCCTTTGTAGTGAGAAAAATCAGAGAAGCCACATTAGGTTCACATGGATGCAGTTTCCATAATCATAAGATATTTGAGATCTTCTCCTAGTACGTGGTTGTTATTCAGTGAAGAGTCTTCTTTTGCCATCACGGCTTATGCAGATGCTGACTATGCATGGGCCTAAAAGAGAGGAAGTCCACCTTTGGATTTGCAGTGTTGATCGAGAGGTCATTGGTCTCATGGAAAAGCAAGAAGGAAATCATTGTTTCTAGGTTAAGTGTTAAATACGAGGAAAGAGCCATGCAAGGAAGTTACTGAGATGCTATGGGTTAGATATGTTCTAGCTGGCCTAACTATTGACGCACCTCTTTTCATGAAGTTACTATGTGACGATCATGCTACGTTTTTCATTGCCAAATGCCAATAATCTAGCTTTTAATGAGATTCACGAGAGGACCAAACACATTTAGGTGGATTGCCATTACACTAAAGATATGATATAGAAGGGCTACATCTCTTCTTCTCATGTTTGTTGAGGGGAATATACAACAAACATTTTCACCAAGAGTCCAGAATTGTTCTTTCAAGCTGAGAATTATAGATATATGTGCTCCATCTTAAGGCCTTAGGGGGGAGTGTTATAGAAATTAGTATTTATGTATTTTTTATTTCGTTCCTTTGTAATTTTCCTGTTGGTTATTTTTCTCTATAGGATTTCTCCTTTATATAAGGAAGCCTTGTGGCCACAGAATAAACAAATCATTCATTTGTTTCCACAACATATCAATCATCTTTTCAGATCTCAATCTAGCGTGGAGTCTAGCATTTCCGTCCATATAAAGGCTCAAAAGGTACCATGTTGATACTGGAATGCAACTTTATTATTGCTTGTGAACTTAACTTGGTACACATCATCTTTCCAATATCATTTCCATTCCATTGTACACAATCTCAACAAATCTTCAAATGCTCGAACCATCCCTGTGCTTTGCCTTATCTGTTTGGGGGTGATATGATGTACTTGTATGTAGTGTCGTACCCGAACCTTTATTTAGAGCTTGGCAGAAACTGCTTATGAGTTGCAATATTCGATTGGACTCTTATATTTTTTAGATTTCCATGGAGTCTCACAAACTCTCTCATATATAAATGTGCCAAATTGTGTAGCACTGAACTTTGACTTGATGTTTAAGAAATGAGTTGTTTTGGTCAACATGTCTAGAATTGCTCACATGAAATTGTAAAAAAAATGGCGAAGCCTTCTCCCACTTTAAGTAGGGTCGTCTACATGGATTCCTGCTCAAATCCATGTTGAAAGATTCGACTACTTTTTATGTTGGTTGTCGGTTACCTAACACAACCTACATAAGGAGGGATTTGAATCCTAGTCTTTTAGGTGGTCGGCACACTGCACTACCACCAGAAAGTGGGTACAACTCATGAAATCATAGCCATCTAAAATTCGTCGCAATGTACCTAATAAAATCCATCACAATACTTTAACATTTCCACTTGGGAACGAGAAGAAGCTCAAAAAGTCCAGTCGGATGTCTATGCTCAGCTTTGACCTGCTGAGACACAAGACACCTCCTCACAAAGTCAGCGATTTCATGTTTCTTTCCTAGCAACCAATCATGTTGCCGCGTATTTATGTAAGTCTTTTTACTTGTTGTATGAATTGTATACCTTGTATGATATGCCCCATGCATGAGCTTCTCCCTAAAATTCTCGTCTTCAAGTACATAAAGCTTTCCATGATTCTGTAAAATTGTATTTTCGATTTCGAATCCCTCAAGTCAATCCTGAATGACATGCTTTTGTAAAGCTGTAATAATTTATTTGTCATCTGGCCCCTTATAACCCATTGTACTAGCTTAGGTACGTTAGTGCTTGAAGCTAACGGAACACTCAACTTTGTCTCGAAGGGTCTCTAGTCGTAGAAATCTGCCTTCAGCTTCCAACAACTTGTGTGTGAATTTGAATATGGCATAATAACAGATCGACAATGTGCCTCTGACAACATTGGCTATTTCTGGATGACAAAGAGTCTTTCTATCATAGTCCTTGACGAGTTCCAACCATCTCTGGTGCAGGTTCAATTCTTGCCATCATGCAATCTTACGATCATAGAATAATTCTTCTCATGAACCTTCAGATGAATGGAAGCATATGCCATAACACGTCCCTTTGTCATCTAGCCACTCCCCAAGCCTCTATGGGATGCATCATTATATACTACGAATCCTCCTTCGCTTGAAGGAGTCGCAAGTATTGGATTTGATGTTGATTTTTGTTTGAGGGTTTAGAAAGTCTCATCACAATATGCTCACAAAATCCAAGGTAGATCCTTCTTTGTTAATTTAGTTAAAGGAAGTGCAAACCATGAGATTCCTTCTTTGAACCTTCGGTAATATCCTATTAGTCCTAGGAAGCTTCAAACTCTAAGATTGTTTTATGTTTATCCCACCTAATTTCAACTTTCATCTTGGCAGGTTTAACTGCTATGCCCTTACCTGATACTGCATGCCTTAGTATCAACACTTGATCCAACTAGAATTCACACTTGATGAATTTACCGTAAAGTTTGTGATGCCAAAAGTTGTCTAATACCATATGCAAGTTCTTCTCTTGTTGAATCCTAGTCTTTGAGTAAATTAGAACGTTTTTGATGAAGATGAGCACAAAGTGATCCAAGAATGTCCTAAAAATAAATTCATGAGATTTATGAAAGATGTCAACTCTAAAGGACATGACTGGGAACTAGTAATGACCATAACGAGTCTTAAATACACTCTTGGGTATATATCATCCTTGATTTATAGCTGACGATTTCCTAACTTTAAGTCCATCTTTGAGAAATTTTGACCCCTTGTAATCGGTTGAAGATGTCATGGATCCTTGGAAGTGGACATTTGCTCTTAAATGTGACCTTATTGAGATGACACTAATCGATGCAAATTCTCATTGTACCATTCTTTTCCTTCACAAATAGAACGTGAGCATTCCAGAGTAAAGTAGTTGGTCATATGAAGCACTCCAGAAGTTCTTGGAGTTGTCTTTAGTTTTTGCAATTCCACTAGTGCGGTATGGTAGAAGGGGTAGAGGTGTTGGTGGATTTAGAGCAGAAACATCGGCCTAGAATCATCGCTATGCAAAGAAAATTGTGGAATGAATTAAATGAATTTATTTTTAGGGGTAGAGTTTCTTATATAACATGAAACCCTTAAAGCTCTATGGATGGTAATTACACATTAGTCCTTAACAAGACTCCTAAACCTAGCATGGGTACAAATACAAAGTGTGAAAATAGAAAATACATGGATGATGAATAATGGCCAAATGATAATAATGTCAATACTCTCTTTAGCCGGTTATGGTGTAGTAGCAGTGGTAATTGGACTAGGATCCGAGTCAAGGCACTGAATGCACCTAAAGACAAGTCGAGTAGAAAGAACTATATCTATAGTATGAAACTGGTCCTTACACACATGATAACGAGGACCAAGACCTGACAATAATTTGTAGGCCTGTCACGTAACACACTCCTGAACCTGCTTAAAATTAAATAGCTGGTTTAAAGACACCGAGCTCCTTGTATAACCTGGTAATCTAAGTGTAGTACTACTGTATGAAGGTGGAATCTTTGAGTGATTGACCCGATCAACATATAAACATGAACAAGTTGTGATTTGGTCTTGTACTGGAAGTTAATTTGAGTGATTCCCTCTTACGTCTCCTTGACAGTTTCCCTGAAAACGAGAGAGCCACCGTAGAATGAAAAATAGAGTTTGCGAGCCTTTCTTTCATAAAAATAGTTTTGATGAGCCAATTTATCACAGGAGAGTTGTCATGTAGTCGAGATTCATCCAGTCTCCTGTGGAAAATCCTTTGTAATAAATAATAAGCAACTTTTCTGGTTGCCTATAAACTCCTTGGATGCTAAAGGCCAAAGTATGCAGTTTTTTGCACCTTTGAGTTTGTTAGAGGTGCCCTGGAAAACTACTGAGGTGATCGTGATGAGATGCTTTGTCTCCACAGAAGTGGGCGAAGTCGGTGCTAACATAGACACACACCTCCTCCACATTACATTTGTAGAAAGTAGAGGAATTGACAAGGGGAGAAATAGAGAGCGAGAGGAGGAAGGCACATCTCCATTGGAGAGTTCGTGCGGGAGAGAGAATGGGGATGCGAGGGCTAGAAGTCGGGAAGGAGAAGAGTGACCCCGGTTTCATTCTGAGGAAGGAGAAGAGGGCCATCGGTTCATCTGAGAGGTCTGAAGTTGGCTGGTCATTGGTTAGCTATCGCAAGCATTGACACCATTGTAATAGATGCGGCTACATCGGGCATCGCGCTATCTCCAGCTCGCAGTCACCACGTTGCTTTGGTTGTGGGTCAATGAGCCACTGTAGGAGCTTTCAAAAAAAAAAATGAGCCACTGTAGGGCCTCCTGTCCTGTGCAAACTGTTCGCTTGGCAGTTGGCACCGAAGCTTGCTACTCTTGCTCCAGCCTCTGCTGTGATCAAGGATTGGGTATTGTTTCCCGCTTTTACATAGAATAATTCTCGCTGTTACACTGAGGTTGTAGGTGGGGGTCTGCTTGCATGTGCACTGAGAGTTGACAAGTTGTTGATAGGTTACTGGTCGAAGGGGACTTGTGATGGCAATTCTATTACATCGGTGCTACATCAAAGCCTTGTTTGTTTTATTTCTAGCGATGTTGTCTTGCTAGAAGCTTCTCTTTGTTGTGCGAGAGGTTTGAAGTCTCTAGAGGTTGATATTCTTTTATCATCGGAAAGATGGGTGCTCGTTAGAGGTTGCCCTGTTTCACGGATGAAGAAATTCCGAACTCATGCACACGTGTGCTGCATGTGCTGCATGTGCTGGGTGTTTCTTTTCTCTCACGCACTGTGGACTTGTTGATTCCAATGCTTAGGGAGTTTGAAACTGAAAAGAGGATTCTCGCCAACGGTCATTTTTTAGGTTCGGACCCTCCAGATACCATCGTGGTGGTGGAAGGAGGGGGACTAGTTTTGTCGGAGAAGGTCTTTAACTTGGTAATTAGGTGTGGAAGCTTCCGGCTTTTAGTGAAGGTTGTTCATCCACCCCCACCACCAACTTTCGAAGCGAAAGATGCTGCTGTTGATTCTACTTCGCGGTAGCCATTGGAGGCCACGCCTTGCAGGAGAAGATCAGCCATGCGGCAGTGCAGATCACAGTTCCGTTATTCAAAGTGGAATTTTCGGAGTCCGAAGCGGTGATCAAGGAATTGTTGATGGAAGCACAATATCCGGAAGATCCGCTAGAGCGTTGTGAAGATCATGATTTTGAAAACTTGCCTATATAAGAAGTTACCCTTGCACTTTTGGGCTTGGCACTAACTCAAAATTGAGCGAGTCCTGCGGCGGTGATTTTGGGTTTTAGGGTTATCCTCACCATCGATTTGTATTTTAATCTTCTGGTTAATCGGGTCGAAGCCAACCCAATCCCGATTAAGAGGAGATCCATCTGATCCGTGAACTTGAATCGGTTAGGCAACTCTATTCCCTTAACTGAATCTGGGTTGGGGGAGCTAATGGGCTTCAATCCTCTCAGTTTAAGAAGCCCCATGATCCCTACTTCTCTTGGGCATGACAAAAACCTCGCGACTTTGGATCGAGTAGCACAGAACAAGCTGGAACTAGATTTGATTCAAACCATTTCCATCGAGAAGAAGCCCGGAAGCTCACAGCAGGCCGAGAAGCCTTCTTCTTCGATCCTTTCAACTGCCGAACCTTCAAAAGATTTGGCGGAGGTCCTTAGGCCACCCTAGCTCCTAAATTTGATGAAGGTTGTGGACTCCTCTGTTGAGAGCACTCGAGAGCTACAAAATAAGGCTGTTCTACTGCTTGAGAATGAGGGGGAAGGTACAGCTGTCCTGGATTTATCCATAAAATGCTCTTCACCTCCGGAGCATATCAAATGTGTCTTGTGTGCTTCCAGTAGCACAATCTTGGCGTTGAGAAGAGGCAATGTATGTAAAATGAAGAGGTACATAAATAGACAATGAGCAGCTCCTGTTTTTCATGAAAAATTAGTGATAACTGAGCATAAGGTGGGGCCGTAATGTTGTCATGTTGCAAGAAACTTAACTTCCAAATTACTGCATGAATAAGTCTTATTCCTAAATGAAGGTTTTGACATGTAATGGGAGAGGTTTGGGTGACTGAGAAACAAAGGTTGATCGGTGCACTGTTATTTGATTGGGGCCGTAATGTTGTCATGTTGCAAGAAACTTAACTTCCAAATTACTCAAGATTTTTGTGGAAATTTTTAGGGGCCGACCTTTTGACATGGTACGGAACAATTAGTGCAAAGTGAAGTGTGGGGGGGTGTCATTGTTGCATGGAAAGAGTCCCTTTTTTCGTTTATCATGGAGGTGAAGGGCATACATGTTCTAAAGTTACTTTTGGAGAACCTGAAGTCTAGCATTTACCTGCTTTTCTCATGTGTTTATGGCTCATGTTTACCTGCTATTAGACCTGAGCTTTGGGCAGATATCTGTGAAGTCAGGAATCTTTACCCAGGAGTAGCTTGGCTGACAAGGGGAGATTTCAATGTAACATTGTTCACTTCCGATCATTTACATCTCCAGATGGTCAAGACTCGAACTCTTTCGAGTTTACTGAGATAGTGGATGACCTTAGGCTGGAGGTGATTGATGCTCCTGATACTAGATACACCTGGAGAAACTCTAGCTCCCGTTCTTGGATTGACCAATCCTTGACATCCCCTGAACTTATTGACCTCATTTTGTTATCCACCTCATCATCTAGACAACGTACTTCCATAGAATTGCCAGTGATAGATGTTGCCATGATTTGTTTTTGTTCTATTGTGGTAAATGAAAGAATGGTGGAGGGCGACCGTGAAATGGGGTTGGTGATTGGCTGATTGCAGAGCACTTCCACGATTTCTCACGAAGATCTGAGAGTAGGCTGTGGAGATGGACTGGATTAGGGGCTTCTCAACTTTCAATACAACATGCAAACCATCTGAAACAGAGCTTTACAATGGAGAAATTAAAGAATGCTATTTGGAATATGAATGCGGATGGTACTCTGGGACCTGATGGATTTCCTATTTATTTCTTTAAAGAATTTTGGCCAGTGGTAGGAAGGAAGGTTTTGGATGTTGTGATTGAGTTTGCGGGAGGCAATGTTGGTTTTGAGATACTCAACAAGGCCCTCATTTTTCTTCCGCTAAAGGGGGTATCTGAGAGAGTGGACTTCCGTTCAATTGCCCTTTGTAATGCTATTTACTCGATCGTAACAAAGGTCTTGGTAGTTTGATTAATCAGGATTATGGACCACATCATCTCGTCGATGCAAGCAACATTTATTCTTGGAAGGCAGATAGCTGATAGTTTGGCTATGGCGAGATCGTAGCATACTAGAAAAGGCGACAAATGAAGGACCTTTTATGGAAGGTTGACTTCTCTAAGGTCTGTGACACAATTAATTGGTGTTTTCTTTGGATGGTCATGTCAAGATGGGGATTCTCTGCTACCTAGATAACTTGGATGAGCGGTTGTGTCACCACAACATCCTTTTCGGTGCTTATTAATGGTCGACCCGAGGGATTTTTTCCAACCACAGGTGTGAGATAGCCTCCATGCTATTTGTTATTATAGCTGATGTACTGGCCAATATGGTTGGCCAAGTCTTACTTAATGGAGTGACGACAGGATACTCTCTCAATGAGATTTGTATACCTCTTTTAGAATATGAGACAACCTCCATGCTATATGTTATTGTTGGGAAAAATGAATGACTTGTTTATTCATGAGACCCCATGGCTCTTATATAGGAGAAAACCCTGGGTAAATATCAAGAGAGATACACAAAGAAAATAAAATAAGGAATAACGCCAAAGATGTACAGTAATCTCAACACTCCCCCTCAAGCTGGAGCATTTATATCTATCATGCCCAGCTTGGATCAACATCTTTGGAAAGGGCCTCTAGTAAGAGTTTTGGTGAATATATCAGCAGTCTGATCTCCAGTAGAAACATGAGAGGTGGATATGAGACCCTTCTGGATCATGTCTCTGGTATAGTGGCAATCCACCTCTATATGTTTTCTACGTTCATGGAATGCAAGATTATTTGCAATAAAAAGTGCTGCCTGATTGTCACATAGAATCTGCATAGGAAGAGGTACATCAACTGCAAGATCTGTCAAAACCGACCTCACCCACATCATCTCTTTGCTTTCCTGAGCCATGACCCTGTATTCGGATTCTGCACTAGATCTAGCAACCACTGTCTACTTTTTACTTTCCATGACATGAGTGAGTTGCCAACTAACATAGCATAGCCAGAAGTAGACTTCCTGTCCCTAGGGTATCCTGCATAAATGCATCTGTACATGTTGTTACATCAAGAGAAGTGCTTCTGCTGAATATAAGACCACTCCCTGGTAAAGACTTCAAATATTTCAAAATCATATAGACAACATCCATATGAACCTTCCTAGGTTGTTCCATGAACTGGCTCACTTTGCTCACGACCAAGGATATATCTGACCTGGTGATGGTAGCATATAGAAGCTTCCCAATCAGCTCTCTATATCTCCTCTGATCTACCTCCTCGGTATCATCATCATATAATCTCATACTTGGATCCATAGGAGTAGTAACGGGTTTGCTCCCTGTCATGCCTGTATCTAGAAGAAGATCAGTAACAAACTTCCTCCGGGTCATCACAAGACCACGCTGGTTCCTGGCAAGCTCTAATCCAAGGAAGTATCGAAGATTGCCAAGGTCTTTGGTCACAAACTGTTGACCTAGGAACTTCTTGGCCACCTGAATGCCCTGCTCATCATCACCCGTGACAATAATATCATCAAGATAGACGAGAATATCAACGATACCTCTTTGTGTCCTCCGGACAAAAAGTGAGTGATCCGCAGTGGACTGAGCAAACCCCTGATGCTCTATCAATTCTAAAAGCTTCTGCTACCAAGCTATGGGACTCTGTTTTAGGCCATAGATCGCCTTGTGGAGCCTACAAACTTTCTGAGACTACCCCTCAGCAGTAAACCTTGGCGGCTGCTGCATATAAACCTCCTCCTGTAGATCTCCATAAAGAAATGCATTCTTCACATCAAGTTGGTAAAGAAACTAGTCCCATGAAACAATTGATAGGAGAATGCGTAATGTTGAGTGTCTGGCCACTGGAGAGAAGGTATCCTGATAATCCATCCCATAAATCCGGGTGAATCCACGTGCTACAAGCTTTGCCTTGTAGCGATCCACACTGCCATCCACTCGTTGCTTTACCATAAATATCCATTTGCACCTCACAACAGATGCACATTGAGGGGCAGAAACATCACTCCAGGTACCACGAGACCGCAAAGCGGCCATCTCCTCTTCCATGGCAAGTTGCCAACTGTTATCCTTTATGGCCTCCTGATATGTTCGTGGTATAGTAATAGCTGAGAGGCCCATAACAAACTTCATGTATTCATCTGAAAGATGGTCCAAGGAAACATGCACAACTAGATGGTACGTAGCACAGTTGCTATCAGCTCCTCCTGTGTAGTATCCCGTGGATCAAGTATAACACCGGTGCCATCAGTAGAAACAATGTGTTCACTACATACCTCGGGCGTACTGGATGACTAGGAAGGTGCAGGAGCAGAGGGGCGAGTAGAGGGCCTGCAAATAAAATTGAGGTAGGAACTGAGTTAGGGTAGACAAAGGTGTAGGGGGTCGTGGAGGAGATGGAGGTGACTGAGACTCAAAATAAGGACTTGTTGGTGGAGATATCGGATGTGGAGGAACAAAGATATCCTGACTAGAGTCAGCTTTAGACAACATGTCACATGTAGGAGAGAAATACATAATAGACTCAAAAAATGTGACATCAACACTCACATAATATTTTCTCCGAACTGGATCAAAACATCTATATCTTTTTTGGGTACGAGAATAATCAATGAACACATTTGACAACTCTAGGAAAGAGCTTGTCACGACTAGGAGTAAAATTGTGGACAAAAGACACAGATCCAAAGACTCTGGGGGTAAGTGAGAATAAGTCCTTGGGAAACACAATCAAGAAAGAATGGGGTTCATCAAGTAACATGTAGTAAGAACCACATCGCTCAGAAAGAATAAGGAGCTCGACTCTGAAGAGTCCTTGTGATATCCAAAAGATGATGGTGTTTGCGTTCAGCAATACCGTTCTGCTGTGAAGTTGCAAGCACACGAAGTTTGATGAACAACACCAATAGATATGAGGAAATCCGATAACTGTAAAGTAGAAAATTCCAACGCATTATCAATGCGAATAAATTTCTCATTAGCATAAAAATGTTTTTAATCTCAATAAGGAAAGATTTGATAACATGGCCAGCTTCAGACTTATTCTTCATCAGAAATACCCAAGATAATATAGAAAAATCATGTATAGCGATCATAAAATCGATGTCCCTAATGATCAGGAACACGACTAGGACCCCATATATCAAAGTGAATCAATTCAAACAACTGACTTCTGTGAGACTCGGAAAATAAGAACGATGGCGCTTCCCTAGCTGACACGCCTCACACTCCAAGCTAGTACGAGTAGAGATATATGGGAGGACATGACACAACTTCTGCAAAGGAAGGTGTCCAAAATGAAGGTGCCATAGAAATGGGGAAACAGATCCAGAATGGATAGTAGTAGCCCCCCTCCTCCCCCCCTCCCCCGCACAAGGAGGCTGGACAAGTCTGTAAAGTTCCCTCTGCTCACGGTCACATCCAATCACCCTACCCGTGAGTATGTCCTAACACACAAGAGAAGAATGATCAAATATGACACAATAATGTAAATCTTATGTAATCTGACTAATAGACAAGATTCATCTGAAATGCTGGAGCATGTAAGACATTTTGCAGACGCATCAAGGGAGATAGAACAATCTCCCCTTGTCCAACAATATAGGTAGATGAACCCCATTGGCAATTACCACTGATCTACCTGGAGGGATAGACCTGTAAGAAGTAAACTGTGCTTTATCGCCACACATATGACGAGATGCTCCAGAGTCCATGATCCAGTCTGTGAGTATGTCCTGAAACACAAGAGAAGAATGATCAAATATGGCATGATAATGTAAATCTTTTGTAATATGACTAATAGACACGATTCATCTGAAATACTGGAGCATGTAAGACATTTTGCAGACGCATCGAGGGAGCTAGAACAATCTCCCCCTGTCCAACAATAGGTAAATGAACCCATTGACAATCACCATCGATCTACCCGGAGGGATAGATCTGTAAGAAGTAAACTGTGCTTGATCGCCACACATATGTTGAGATGCTCCAGAGTCCATGATCCAGTCAGGCAAATCTGAATTGCTAAGGGCATAAGCAATACCTGACAAGCTTGAATAGGCTCTAGCAATATGCGCGACATATGAAGAACCTGCAGGCGAAGTAATAGGAGTAGTCATCATCTCTCACAACCTGGAAACAATATCATCAAAGCGTACATCATGAGACAAAGCATGAGTAGAAGTAGGCTCGGTCTGCTCAGCAACTCGGACAGAGGCAGGATACCCATGCTTTTGATAGCATGTCTCCTCAGAATGACCAGGAAGGTGGCAATGTGAACAAGGACCTCGCTGACGACATCCTCCTCGACCACGTGGTCCTCGGGCACGGAATTGTGAATTACCCCCTCTGCCACGAGAGGCTGCCATATCAGAAGGAGTCTGAGCCACAGTAGTAGAGGATGTAGTAATTCTGCTCAACCTCTTATAAACCTCCTCCATCGGAGGTACCGTCTCTCCAGTAAGAAGTTGAGTACGTGCTGCTTCGTTCTCAGAGTCCTGAGATGACAAAAATACTCTTGTCATAGTTGCATTCCGATACGCCTGTTGTTGCTCAGTGCTAGTAGTAACATGCATGAAGCTATGCAGATGCTCAAACTTGCCTCTAAGATACGAGAAGTGTGCATGAAGAGGTCGACCGTTCTGCTTGGTCGAAAAAAAAATATCAAACTGCAACTGTAAAATTTTGCTTTCATTTTTTGCCTGCCCATACGTGGCTACTAAAATATCCCACATAGCCGTTGCTGTGGGTTGATTGACAATATCATTGGCAATCTCCATGGTGAGCGTCCCAGAGAGCCAAATGCGAGCATATACATCATTTTGCTTCCAAGAAGCATTAGCCCCAGTCTTGTCCTCCAGCTCTAGATCCGTCAGATCTGCTCCTTGTTTTGGCACTGCATCAGGGTACGAAACTGCATGAGCCACAACTCGTAGTTGGTCCCATCCATCTTCACGATGGGAGCCGAACCCTTGATGGCACCGGACGAAAAAGCATCACCCTTGTTCTCTGACATGGTAGCAAGAACGCCGAAATCCGGAACATAACTGAGGAGTAGACCGTTATAAATGAGTATACACAATCACATTTAGAAGATTGCTTGTATTTGTGGTCTCCTGCAACCATCCTCATCTCTTGTTGTTGTAGGCTAGGCCGTACAGACGTAAAGGGCAGCGACACACACAGATGCACGCAGATGCACTAAAGATGCACGCATATGTGCGCAGATGCTGGAACAGGGTGCATGTGCGTGCTGGAGCAGGGTGCAGGTGCGCAAGCGCGGTGTGCAGATGTGCGTGGACACAAGGGCCCGACGCGAGGTGCACAGATGCGCGTGGACACAAGGGCACGACGTGAGGTGCGCAGATGCGCGTGGACGCAAGTGCATGACATGCGGGGCGTGGTGGCGCAGGCGCAGTGGCGCAAGGGTACAACGCAGGCGCAGTGGCGCGAGGATGCAGTTGTGGCTGGTGCACGGGGAAGGGGATGCGTGTAGGGTTAGGGTTAGGGTGGAATAAAGGAACCTCGGTCTAGGACCGTTGCTCAGATACCATGTTGGAAAAAATGACTTGTTTATTCATGAGATCCTATGGCTCTCGTATATAGGAGAAAAACCCTGGGTAAATATCAAGAGAGGTACATAAAGAAAATAAAATAAGGAATAACACCAAAGATGTACAGTAATCTCAACAGTTATTATAGTTGTATTGGTCAGTATGGTTGACCAGGTCTTACTTAATGGAGTGACGGCGGGATACTCTATCAATGAGATTTGTATACACAATATGCGGATGACACTATCTTATTTATTGAAGGTGGTAAGGAAGAGGCTAGAGGTATGGTGTTGACCCTTGAGATATTTGGGGAGATGTTTGGGCCGGTTCTAAACTATTACAATTCTACTGTTATCCCTTTTGGCCTATCAGACATCGATGTTCGATCATGTTGTGAAGTGTTGGGTACAAAGTGTGGCTCCTTGTTGATCCACTATTTAGGCCTTCCCTTGACTAGTGGAAGACCGAGAATGAATGATTGGCTCCCCTGTAATTGAGAAGTTGGAGAGAAAGCCGTTAGGGTGGAAGGCAGTTTTTTTATCTTATGGAGTTCGTCTAGTGCTGGTGAAGGTTGTACTTCAGCAATTCCTGTTTTTTCCTGTCAGCTCGTCTCTTTCCCTATTGGTATTAGACATCGGCTTGAGTTGATCATGCAAAGAGTTCTTTGGGGTAAGACGTGTCAAGATGGGTCGGGAATCCATCTGGTTGACTGGGAGATTGTTACGCAACCAAAAACTGCTGACGGGCTCGGGATTTCACGCTTGGAAGCCATGAGAGGCATTTCTTAAGTGGGTTAGTAGGATTTGGGGTAGAAATGAAGACTTTTCTTGCAGACTCGTTCAAAAAAAAAATATAGCATCAGTTGAAAGTAGCATATCCCAACAACTATCCTTCTTTGCATCGGCTTTTTGAAAAGGCATCAAAGTTGTGATGCCACGTTTTACTAAAGTCTTTCTTCCAGTGCTTGGTAATGGTGATAGGTGATTCCTTTGTTTTTTGGACAGATAGTTGGACGAGTGATGGACCTTTTTCAACCAGATTCTCGTGCCTTCATGCCTGCAGGTTGTGAAGCTCGAGTGGTGGACTGTTGGGTTGAGGGTAGCTGGATGCATTCGTTTATGACAAACTTCTCAGATCAATGTTTAGAGGAATTCCTTTTCATTTTGAATCCCTAAGACGAGTGGATTGCCCATCAGACGTTCAGGTTCATTGGGTGTGGAAAGAGAACTCGTTTATTGGTAAAGCATGCCTACATAGGTATAGTCAAACCACCACCGCCTATGGCAGACTCATTGGTTCGTGGCTGCAACTTTATCTGGAAGCTATTTTACCAATCATAATAGGAATTTTTGTGGCTGTTAAGACAAAAGCGTATTATGATAAGGGATCGTTGTTCAAAAACTTTGCAAGGGTTTTGAGTGTGTGCCTGCTTTGTGATTTATAGATAGAGACGGTGAAGCATCTTTTTTCCATTATGAGAAAACTTCCTCAGTTTGGGACGAAGTTGCCCTAGATTGGCCAAACTGTCAAAGCCTGGACTTGTTTTGGGACTCCTTGATTACAACAAAGTACAACCACAACAGTGCTTCTCCTACCAGTCACAACCATTTGGGCAATTTGACTAGCTAGAAATGGTGCTCCATTTGCTTCTCTCCATTTGCTTCTCTGCATTTTTTTTCCGAAAATGTATTTTTTCATACTAGGGCTCTTCTCGAGTCTTGGCTATTGTAAGTCTTTCTATAACACCCTTTCTTTTTTAATATATTTGAGGTGGATACCATAATGCATCTCTCTTTTTTGACTCAAAAAAAGAGAGAAGTGGGCGAAGTCTTGGCCATAGTGGTCAACAAGAAAGAAAATAACGTGCGGCCTAAATGGACACCCTAAATGGAAAAGCAAACATCCAAGTATTAGCATGGGAATAAATGACACCCTAAATGGACAATGGGCGATGAAGGTGAGGAGGAGATGCGCTGTGGTGCTGCTGCTCGAGGAGAGCATAAATCTCCACCTCTTGATTGATAAAGCATGGAATATTTCTTTTCCTCCTTAGAGTGATTCCGATAGAGGCAAATTTTGATTTCGTTAATATAACTCTGAATGTTGTCGCGAACTCTTTCTTGATGTACCTGTGATATTTGAGAATGGAGAAAATGAATATAGTCATGCGTTATAGTGTTGGCATATGAGGCAATTCTTTAGAATACGAGGCAATTCTTTTAGCCGTCGGTATTGGCTAAAATGATACTTTTTATATTTGGGAGGTTAGAGCTGTTCTGTTTTAAATGGGGTTTTATTATGTGAATATTGTGAAGCATAATATCAAAATGTTACTTGGTTGAATCCAGACTAAAAAAACATTTAAAGCACTAGTGGAAGCTTCTTGCGGGGTGAGCGCTTACACTGATTGTCAAAATTGCGATACTGCCTCTTCTCTCAAACTCACTATTCTGAATGGTTGTGGCTTGACTTTGCCAAAAAAAAACTATTACAACTTATCCCAGAATCTTCTCAACCAGCTACCAACATCCAAGATAATTTAAAATACTTTATCACTAGAGACCTGATGATGATACCATTAATAATCGCAGAGACTTTCCACAATGGATGCCATGGAAGGGGAGCAACCGCCTGTCATTGACACGGCTAAGAACAAGCAGCATCGTCACCACCACCATCGCAACCATGGCTCCACATCTGTGTTTGTGATAGTGGACTACATTTTCCTTGCTATCTTCTTCTGCTTCCTCTGCTTCTTTCTCCTCCAGCTCTGGCGTGGTGATGTTGGATTTCCATGAACAGTACACTGCTGCAATCGGGCAAATGCGCTTTTGCAGACTGATGTGAACCTTGTGGAGGTGCACAGACTGTTTTGTTTATTTTGTTCTTTTGCTTTTTTGTCATCTTATTCGCAAGGAGAGATCTGATTGTGTTTTGACAGCAAAGATGTTCTGTTTTGGTTTCTTATTTCCTGTCTATTCTACATGTTTGAATCCCGGATATATTTGGTATATGATAAGAAGGCGAGAGTTTTATTAAAATAACATCCTAGCTATGATCCCTGAAGATCCTCTGAATTGTTTCTATTTGCGTACATCTTCACATTACCTGTCTTTCTTCTATCCCCTGAGAAACTTCAAAGTACAAGTGAGAATTATGCATCAGCACATTCTTATGATATATCCTTAGAATCACTATCAACATGAAGACCATATATAATCAAGATGGCATATTACTATGTTATTTAAATGTGATTTCCATCCAAAGCTGTATATCTGACTAGGCTCTCGTTATTTGACTTTTGCGATGTTAAGTTTCCAACTTTGTCATGCCACTCTTGTTCTTTTGTTACTTTAAACTGTTGATTGTTGCGATTTATAGCAGACATCAAACCTATGCACAGTTGAAACAGCTATATAACCAGTATTCTGTGCTACAGAAATGTGATATGATAGTTTTTGTTGGAATGGGAATTGGTGGTCGAACACATGCTGCAATTATCATTGCCTGTTGTTCAGTGGAGCGAGAATGGCAATTCCGGTGCCGCCAATGCCAAGGAGAAGGCCCTCCTGCAGACAGCCATCCAAAGCCAGAACCTTAAGCTGGGAAGGGCTCTCCACTCGCACCTTCTCAAGACATCTCTCAACCTTGTTGCGTTCTTCGCGAATCGTCTCATCCACCTTTATGCCACATGTGCCGACGGATGCTGCAGCTATCATGCTGCGCGATGCGCCTTCGAAGACATGCATCCTCTCCTCAGAAACCAACATTCCTGGAATACACTGTTATCCGCATACAGTCAAGCAGGTCTCTTCGAGAGTGCCTGCGGCATCCTCCGCCAAATGCCTCAACCAAATATCATCAGCTACAATTGCATGATATCAAGTTTGTCCAAGCATGGTTACTACAAGGAGGCTCTCGATTACTTCCGTCGGATGCAGAGAGTAGGAGTTGCATGTGATGGATCGCTTGAACACATTGCTATGGATGAATACACAGTTGTCTCGGTTGCGTCCGTTTGCGCTAGGCTTCTCCGTCCGAACTTGCTCCGGCAGCTCCATGCAGCCGTGATTTACACGAGATTGGAGGTCAATCAACGAGTCCATAATGCCATGATCAATGCATATGGGAAGTGCGGGGATCTACTTTCTGCACACCAGCTTTTTGATCAAATGCCCGAGCGAGATGCCATGTCTTGGACGGCATTGTTCTCTGCATATTCTTGCGCCGGTCGACCGGAGGAGGCTTGCGTGATCTTTGATGGTATGCAGGAAAAAAGTGTGGTGACATGGACAGCATTGCTCAATGGACTTGTACAAAATGGGCGTGAGGAAGAGGCGATTGTCTTGTTTGGGAGAATGATTCGAGAAGGAATCGATCCTAACCATTTCACATTTGTTTCTGCCTTGAGTGCCTGTGCCAACGTTGTGCTAATCAACCCCGGGAAGCAGCTCCATGGGAACATAATAAGGAGATTGGGTGGAGGCATTTCATCGGATACTTTTGTCGGCAATGCGTTGATCGACATGTATGCTAAATGTGGAGACATGGGCTCTGCCATGGTGGTGTTTGAGATGATGTCCGGAAGAGACAGCATAACATGGAACTCGATCATGACGGGCTTTGCTCGGCATGGAATGGTGAAGGAATGCATTGGTGTCTTCGAGAGCATGGAGAGATCGTCTGTAACACCTAACCATGTCACCTTCCTCAGCCTTCTCTCTGCTTGCAACCATGCTTGTTTTGTTGACGACGGCTGCTATTATTTTGATTTGATGAAGGAGTACGGGCTGTTGCCCAACCGAGAGCACTACGCTGTGCTAGTCGATCTCCTTGGGAGGAGCCACCGACTTGCAGAGGCAGTGGCGTTACTTGAACAGATGCCTGATGGTGGCGTGAACGATGTTAGATGCTGGGGCTCACTCCTTGCTGCTTGTCGGGTACATGGTGACAGCAATCTTGGCATCCGAGCAGCAAAATTGCTACTGGAGCTGGAGCCGGATAATGTTGGAAGGTATGTCATGCTATCTAATGTTTATGCGGATACAGGGCAATGGAAAGATAGCAGCGAGGCGAGGGGATTTCTGAGAGATCGATGCCTGATTAAGGAGCCGGCATGTAGCTGGATTGAGATTAGGAAAAATAGGCACACATTTCTTGTTGACGATAAATCACACCCTCGATTCTCTGACATCTATCTAATGTTAAACTGGATTTTGAATCAAATCCAGTAGCTTTTAGCATACTTTAAAAAGTCAGATTGTACGGCCGGTATGACCGGGAACTGGCCCCAGTTCGGTTGGTTCGGTTGGTTTTGTATAATTAATTTTTAAAAAAGAAAATAAAAAATCGGGTCAAATTGGTGGTTGGATATGTGGACCAGATGGTCAGATTGGGTTTATTCGGATTGATCCAATTTTGATGGTTTGACAATTTTCAAAAAAATAAAGGTTTAAATAAATAAATAAAAATAAAAGGTTTTTTTATCAGTCGTGCCTTCTTAACTTTTGCAATATCAGTTATACCCCTCTTTTTTGGAATATTAGATGTACTTTTTCCTTCCTAGAGTAATTTTTATAAGCAACTATACATAAATGATAACAATATTATATTCATGCATAATGCTAGAAAATATGTTAACTTTTGTAGAGTTTTAATTGAAATAGACAATTATGTTATTCTATTCAAAGATTTGACATTTTAAATGATTATTTATTGATATATACATGCATACTTATATATATGTATCTGATTTTATCGATTTAAAAAATCGGTTCGATCGGTCGGATCAATAAATTAAGTCTGGTCTGATTTTTTTTGATGATGATGTCATCCTGACATCATCGTCGGTCCAACCGGTTTGGACCGATAGTTCGATCTGATTGGTCCAAATCGAAGACCGCCTGATTCAAAGTCCGGTCTGATTTTTAAAACCTTAGTTTTTAGAGTAAATTACAAAGAAAAGTCTTACGTATTTGAGTGTGTAAATAATAAAAGAATCCCTCAAGTTTGAGGGAAAACTTGATCGGGTGCGGAAATTCCTCACATTAGGGGATATTGTCTACCATGTTCAACTAACTGGTTCCAACTCTCCATTTTCAGAGTAGTAGGGGATAACATGCGACCAAGATAAGACATGAGAAGGTCTCCTTGTTGCCAACCTAGGATCTCACCAATAGCGATTCATTTTAGCATTTGGTACAAGTTCGAACTATAGAAAGTCGATGTGGATGTATTTACAGTAAGACCTCAGATCATCGAGGATCCTTAACGTACTCGTAAGTTTTCAAGATATGGGAAGGAAATGAGAAAATCATATGCAAGTTGTATGTTAGCGATCTCTTGATTTAATCATGATGGACGAAATCCTTTAGTTAGATCGGATGATACAAGTTTGACTAGCAAGTCGTCGGATATATTTAACGTGTTTATCAAGAGGAGGGTTGATAATGAGTCGCCTAGCATAATGCCATGAGAAGGTTTGAAGAACCCTATAGCGACTCCATTGATTTTCATTGATATTGGGAGGTATTACTATAGCTTTAATCCATGTTATGAATGTTATAGAGCAACTCAACAAAGATAACCCCTTGAGTGTAAGTTCCCATCCCAGATTATTAAACGCCTTACAAAAATCTAGTTTTCAAATGAGTATCCTTTCTTCATTTGGATGCCAAGCTCTGAGGATTTCATACGTAACCGCGAAGCAATTAGAGGTCTCCCTCTGAAAAAGGCACATCGTATTGGTTGGCTAGTAGTTCCGAGATGATTCGTAGTGGTAGATCTCTGAGGCTAGCTCTCGATCAAAGAAGGAGCTCGCATCTTGAAGATGAGATATATTAAGAAGTTGATACGTCTCAAGTTCCTGGAGTCAAAGTTATTAGCATGGAGGTAATACAGTAAGTTCATGAAGTCTATTCGAATCACCGACCAATGTGTCCTAAAGAATTCTAGGACAAAACCATCAGGAGTTGGTGCCATGGGCGGAACCACGTTGACAAGAGGTGGGGCGTGTACCCCTCCTAAAGTTGCAGCTAGCAACTTACCACTCCCCATCATGCATACCCTCGATGATTTTTAACGATATGTTGTTCTCGATAACTCCTTCCTTTCTTGGTAAAAAAAATTGGCATATCTTCTATTTCTTCGTATAAATATGTTATCTATGTATATTTCTCTCTCATGCTCTGACTTTCTCCCATTATAGATAACTGTCATTCACTATCCAGTCTAAATAACTTATCTTTTTCAATTTAAAAACTCATCTTTCTCTCTTATTTCATATCTCCTACCCTTAGTATTTACCTCACCGTTATTAAAAATTCCTCTTTATGGTTATTAGATGGTTATATTGACCATGTTGATCACTATAGAAATGATAACCTCTTCTTCTTGTGCGTAGCCTTTGTTATAAAAGTTAATTTCCATTTATCGTTTACAAGAATATTATATGTGCATGAATATATAAAACATTGTAATTTTTTGAGAAATGTATAGGAAGATCCCAAACTTTCCCTTCCATATCATGTGATCCTCAAACTTAAAAATGTAGGGATTTTATCACTTGTGCCCCTCCGAGATATCGCAATATCAGTTATGCCCCTATCTTTTTGGTAATATCAGTTGTACCCCTCACTTCTTGCTCCGTCATCAGTTGTGCCCTTCCGTCAGATTGACCGTCAAAAAATTAAAATAACCATGGTTTATTCAAACCATGGTGTGGTTAAGAAGGGTGGGTCAAAACAAAATCAGGGGCAGAGGAGGAGCTCGAGGCGGACCGTGACGGAAGGAGGGGGAGGCCCAGAGGAGGGGGAGCAGGGTGCGGTGCCAGGGAGGGGAGGGGCGGCCCAGGGGAGGGAGCATGGTGCCGGGGAGGGGAGGGGGTAGGGGCAGGGGCGGGGGCGGCGGGCTGGGAGGAGGTGCGGCGCAGGGGAGGAGGTGCGGGGGTGAGGCGCGTGCGCAGCAGGTCGGCAAGGCAGAGAAGGCAGGTCAGGGCACGGCGTGCGCCGCTGGGGTGCTCAGAGGAAGGGGGTCGAGCAGAGGAACGCCACACGCGACGTTGTTATGGAGCGGAAGCAGAGTCGCGCGACCGAGCGGGCCTCTGGCGGTTGATGCGCGGTGGGGGGGGGGGGGGGGGGGGAGGTGCGGGGGTGGGGGGAGGAGGTGCAACGCCGGGGAGGGGAGGGGGCAGCCTAGGGGAGGGAGCACGGCGTCGGGGAGGGGAGGGGGCAGGGGCGGGGGCGGCGGGCTGGGAGGAGGTGCGGGGAGCTCGAGGCGAAGTTGGGCGGTGCGGGGCAGGGGCGGGGGCGGAGAGGGAGAAGGAGGAGGTTGGAGGAGGAGGAAGAGGATGGGGAAGAGGAGGAAGAAGAAGAGGATGAGGAAGAGGGTGTAAAATGACCACATAACCTTTTTTAAAAAAATAATTCCGATGTCCTCAAAGTTAACGTCCGTTTGCACTGTAGATGGACGGTAACTAACCCGAGGAGCACAAGTGATTAAATAATAAGAAGTGAGAGGCACACCTGATATTATCAAAAAAATAAGGGCATAACTGATATTGCGATATCTCGGAGGGGCACAAGTGATAAAATCCCAAAAATGTAATGGTTCGATTCCAAATTATTTTAAAGGTAACATGTGGTCCGCCGACGATCCCCACTGTTAAGTTCATGTAATGTTGTTTGGATTAGCGGGTGATCACATTGTTACCTTTAAAATAATTTGAGTTTTCAATCCTTATGTTTGCAAGTTTAAGGATCAAATTGATATCAAATGGAAAGTTTGATGACCTCCTGGTAAATTACTCTATTTTATTTATTATTTTCCTATCTCTTGTCAATATTTATTTTCCAACAAGATTTTCCTATCTCTTGTTTGTATTTATTTTCCAACAAGTTTATAAGAATACTTATGGAATATATCAATAGCTTTGCAGTTATTTGACTATTTTTGATATTCTAACTTTTTCTTAGGAGTTCCAACAAGTAAAGAAATTCTTGTATGTGGATGGAAAGTGGCAAAGACGATAAATGAGCGGGCTAGTGCTTAACAAAAATAAAAGATATAAATTATTTTTTTCAAGGATACATAATATGTGATAGAAAATGAAGGAATGTGATGGAATGCATAGAAAAACCACTAATCCATTGAATTCGATAGCCAACCGGAAATTATTTCCTTAAAATTTTACCCTCCCTATATTAAAATCCTAGGTCTACCACTGGTTGACACATTAAGCTCTCATGATCCTCTATCTGGTCAATTAGGTTTGGTATAACGATTGAGGAGATTTAAGGAGCTTTAGCTTTTACTACTCATGTACAATCCTTGAGGTGATGTTCTTTTGAGGGATACAAATTACAATGCATGTATCCCTCCTTATCCCTCAAAATTTCTATCACTCTGAAAATAGTCAATGGATTTCCATCATCAACCTATTTCGCTGTAAAAATACAAACAACTATCACTTCTTTAATATTTTTATCTACATAACTAATTTTTATCCCATGACCCTTCTTGTCCAACTGAACAGAGAATTGCATGTCCAACTGAACAGAGAATAGCATATAACTATTATGTATCCCACCTTACCTCATGGATTTCTCTCCATACAAAAAATAGAAATGAGCGATACAATAGCTTAATCCCTCCTTATCTAGTATTTCGTATCTCGCTACGCTCAATAAGAAATGTTATTTGGTTTCTATCACGTCACATAAAAGCCTTAGTTTGCAAAAAGAAAGAAAGAAAGAAAGAAAGAGAGTTTATATCTATCTCCTTTATCCATTTAACCTTTGCTCTTTGGTGCTGAAATTTATTTTCATCTAAATAAAATCCCTCTGAATCACTATAAAGTTTAGCAAGTCGAGATTTTTTTCCTTGAGGAGCTTCGAGAGACCAAATTACCGATTTTAGCTTCCTACACTAAGGTAGCGTTTGGTTCGCGGGTTACCCGCGGGTTAGGGGAGTTTACCCCCTTAACCCATATTCCCCTCTCTCCCCGTGGGCCCCACTTTATTCTTTTTTTTTTTTAAAATTAAATAAATCAATTTTACATCATCAATCCTATCCAAAAATAATATAT
Organism: Ottelia alismoides; assembly: GCA_037367405.1. Lineage (NCBI taxonomy): Eukaryota > Viridiplantae > Streptophyta > Magnoliopsida > Alismatales > Hydrocharitaceae > Ottelia > Ottelia alismoides. Next base: position 191,800 of record JAZKJV010000655.1, on the reverse strand, counting down.
TATACCATCATATCATATAAAAATTATAAACTACTCCACTTCTACTCCCTTTTCCAAACTTCAATACAATCACATCACAATAACTACTCACTTTTTCAAACTCCAATACAATCATATCACCCCAAACCCACTTCTAACCCACCCCAGTTTAACCCTCTATCCAAACACCAAAACACAAAAATGAGTTACCCTCTACCAGTTTAGCCCGCCTTAACCCGCCAACCAAACGCACCCTAAGTTATCTTATATATTCGATCACGTTTCTGGTTGATGTTCACATTTAATCTTAATCTTTGTCGATTTATCTTATTATACATAATTGAATTTTGATTAGTAAACCAACAAGCAAAGGGAGGAAATAAAAAAACCATATGGGCCTGTTTGGTTGCTGGGTTGGACTGGGTTGGGTTGGGCTGGGTTGGGGTGGGTGAATAGTAATCTGTGAAGAGGAAGTACCCTTGTGAATAGTAACTAGGGTTGGGCCAACCCTGCCCAACCCTGCAACCAAACATGCCCTATGAAAACGCATCTTATATGCAAATTATTTTCGCAAATAAATTTGGTCGTTTAGCATAGAAGAGGAGAGTGTGTTAGCATCTACGACTTTCTTTATGTATTTTTTGATTCACCTCATGGAGAATGACATGCTAGAGGGAAGAAGGGGAGGATCTTTCTTTGGTCTATCCCTAACCTTCCCGGAGCAACCCTAACCCTAACCTTAACCTTCCCGGAGCAGGCGATCACCCCCAGAAGCTAGAAGGAATGAAACTGCTGGAGTGTCATTCGTGCGAGGAGGCTAGGAAGTGGTAGACAGAGGTTGAAGAGGAGTTGCAAGGTTTCTATACCATGTTTCCCAAGAGGAGACTCTTGGGATATCTGAAGTGCGTGTAAAAGCATGTTAATCCTTATGGTGTAAGGAGCTGAGTATCTTCTATTCACCGGTACCAAGCTTTTCCGTTGCAGAGGCATTGTGCAATAAGCCTTGCTAAGGCCGATCCTCCGTCGTCATCAAAAGGAACATATATCCTCCTCCCCCTTCCTCCTCATCCCATTGAAACTTGGTGGTGTATATCTTCATTGGTTTCAAACTAGGCGCATAAGGAGGATGGTAACATAGCAACGGAGGAAGAACTTGGAGATGCGAGAGGCAGAAGTGTGAGCGGAGTGAGAATATGTGGGAGAAGAGGAGGGTATGTTTCATAAAATCAACACTTCAGGACAAATTAGATATTTTTTTAACCCATACCATCAAAGATAACAAGGACAAACAAAAGTTAACACAGGGGTACACCTTGTAATAGTTAGTCACTACTTTGAGGTTTGAGTGTAATTTGCATCTATGAAGGGGTCATAATGTAATTATAAATTTATATTGCAGCATGAGTGGAAAATTTCCAATACTTTGTCCAATAATTACTTGTCATATTCCAAACAGAGTCTTACAATAGTAGCATTGTCCTCTATCCTAATCTATAGACCGTTTTTCGATTTATTACATATTAATAGGAACTATGTAAATAAATATACAGTCCAATATTTACTGAAATTCTTACACCATGACCCTTAAAATCTTTGGAATTATACCAAAACGCTTCAAATGGCGGTACTTTGGAGTTTTTTTGGTATCTTTTTTTCTAAAAAAAATCCTTGAGCATAGATAGCCGTGTTCAATAGAGTAAAATGACAGGGGTTATGATATAATTACATAGATAATAGGGGTTATACTGTAATTTGGCAAATATTTTAGGGAGCATTGAATAAAACCGCATTATTTTTTCCCCATACAGGAACCTGTTAAGTGGGCCCAAATAAATAGAGGCGCATCCCTCCAAATCAGAGAGGAAGGCAAAACAAAAGGTCACGAAGGGTTAAAGGCGGGCGCAGAACTCGTGACCCCATCGGGCGGGAAACCCTCCAGAGGGGAAGTGCCCCTCGTGTTCCGAGAAATTACGAAGATTACCGGGGCACGGCCTACGAGCTATAAAGAGCGTCCTTTCACTCGTTGCCGCGCACATGCCCGTTATTAAGGTCCATTAATACCCCACGACGTCGGAATCTGTTTTACACATTGCTGCAAACTTTCGATTGCGCGGTGAGACGTGCCAAATAAGCTACGGCGCTTTTGCATCAATGCTCCCGTACTTTTTCATACCGTAATTCTGTGAGAGATTTCCCGGCAAGGCATGGGCTCATCAGGAATGTCCGATTAGAGCATGGCAGGGTGAAATTTCCTTGTCAGGACATGGATCGACAAATGGTTCGTCGATCGGCGATCCATTCGCCGATCAACTCGCAAAATGCTAATTGAATGCCCCTTTCCGAGGTCGCGCACCCATTCCGAGAATGCACCTGTTCCCAAGGGTGCAACACACGTGCTCAGAATTCCCAGAAGCGCTCAGTCGGCGAACCATTCGTCGATCGGCAAACGGGTCGCCAAATAAACATCTCCTCCATGCCTATTTAAAAGGACACGTTCTTCCTCGTTCTCTCAATCTTCTCTCTCGCTCCTCTCTCAGCCATCTCTCTCGCTCGCTCAATTCCTTCCTTAGCCCTTTCTCTGGTGCTCTGTTCCCTCTCTCATTTCCCTCTTCCAACAATCTCTATCACTCAAGGTATGCTTTTTTATTTGGGATATTTACACCCATAACCCTGAGTAATTGTGTAATTACCCCAGGAACCCTCGATAATCACTAAATACACCCAAGACCCTGTGTAATCATTCCATTTTACACATATAACCCTCCGTTAGTTTATGTCATTAACTCAACCAGACGGATGAGTTAATCTAACCCATTCATGATCCAACGGTCCAGATTAATAAAAAAAGAGGACGTGGCTTTGGAGCTTGCACAGGCGGTTGATGCACGGAGAGCTGGTGCGGGAGGGGAAGAGGCGAGGGGCGGCGTGGGAGGGGAGGAGGCGAGAGGCGGCGCGGGAGGGGATGAGGTGGGGAGCGGCACAGGCGGGGTGATGCACAGGAGGTGGCTTTGGAGGAGGGCGGCGGAGGAGGGGAGGTGGCTTTGGAGGAGGTGGGCGCGAGAGGGGAGGAGGCGGGAGGCAGCGCACGGGTGGTGGTGGGGTGTGCAGGGACGAAGGGCGGGGCGAGGGGGGGGGGTTTCCCAAGAGGCGACGCGGGAGGGGAGGGGGCGGGGGGCGGCACAGGTGGGGTTGGAGGAGGGTGGCGCGGGAGGGGAGGCGATGAGGGAGGGCAGGTGGGGGGAGGTGGCACGGGAGGGGAGGGGGCAGGGGCGGCACATGCGGGGTTGGAGGAGGGTGGCGCGGGAGGGGAGGCGGCGCGGGAAGATGCGGGAGGGCGGGTGGGGGGAGGAGGCGCAGGAGGGGAGGGGGGCGGGGGGCGACACATGCGGGGTTGGGGAGGGTGGCGCGGGAGGGGAGGCGGCGCGGGGCGACATGGGAGGGCGGGTGGGGGGAGGCGGCGCAGGAGGGACCCCAGGTGCGCAGCACCTGGAGCTTGCCCGGGTGGTGGGTGGGTGACGGCTGGGGCCTGGGTTTGCTGGAGGTAGGGGGAGCTTGCGAGGTTCCCAGGCGGCGTCACGCCGGGGTGGGGGGGGGGTAGCGACGCCGACTTGGGGGGTTGGGGGAGGGTCTGAAGCCTACGGTCTTGGGGGTTGGGGTAGCGACGCCGACCTGGGCGGAGGCACGCAGGGTGGGAAGGGGTGCTCGAGCTTGCTGGCGACTGGCGAGAGGAGGGGGGAGCTTGCGGGCAGTGGTGCATGCAGGGAGAGCTCGGACCGGAGGTCTTGCCGGCGGGGGGGGGGGGGGGGTATTTTGTTTGATGGATGGCATCTTGTTATAAATATGATGGGTTTGGAAGGGCAAAATTGACTTTTTCCGTTAGAGTTAACGGAGAAATAAGACGGAAGTTGACACAGGGTTACGCCATGTAAAGGTTAACCATTATTCAAGGTTTTGTGTAATTCATGATTATCGAGGATTCTTGGGGTAATTACACAATACTCAGGGTTATGGGTGTAGATATCCCTTTTTATTTATGTTTTCCATCTATATTCACAGTTTAACAATTCCTTCTAGTATAATAATTTGTTGTAATGTCCCTCACAACAATAGTTTGTTGTAACGTTATTATTCCATATAAAAATTATTGTCGATGCGGATAAATTATTGTTAATATACCATGGTTTGTTGTAACAATTGTTGTAACATTATTGCATGTCTAAATTCATATTAAAAGATGGTGTTTGAAATATATTTTTAATGCTTACAAGATATAAAAATATCCATCTAATTATTAATATGGATATTTACACCCATAACCCTGAGTAGTTTCGTAATTACCCAGAAACCCTCGATAATCATGAACTACATATAATACTCTGAATAACCGTTCCGTTTTAAACCCATAACCTTCCGTTAGTTTAGTTCATTAACTCAACCACATGGCTGAGTTAATCTAACCCAATCCATGATCTAACGGCTGAGATTAATTAAAAAAGGAAGGATGGAGGAGGTGGGTTCATTCCTGGAGCTTGCAGCCGATGGGGTCTTCCAGCGGACGCGGGCGGAGGTACGCGGGGGGTTGGGAGGTACGACCGTCCCGAGGGGGAGCAGGGCCTGGAACTGCAGGCGGAGGAGGCGCGTGCCTGCGGGCGGAGGAGGCGTACGCGAGGGGGGGGTGGGCAGGGCCTGGACCTGCAGGCGGAGGAGGCGCATCGGGCAGGCGCGGGTTGCCCTAGAGCTCCATCTCGGAGGAGGTACACCGGGCGGGTTGCCCTGGAGCTCCATCCCAGGAGGCGGCGGGGGCGAGGCGCGTTGCCCTAGAGCTCCATCCCATGCAGGGGGGTGCACAGGGCCTGTACCTATAGGCGGAGGAGGTGTGTCGGCAGGTTGCCCTGGAGCTCCATCCCAGGCGGGGGAGGGGGGTATGGCTCGATCTCAAGAGGAGGTGCGGGCGAGGGGTAGCTTGAAGGGGAGGGGTGCAGGCGGAGGAGGAGGGGGCTTGCTGGGGGAGGCGGGGTTACAGACGGAGGAGGAGGGGGCTTGCTGGGGGAGGCGAGGCGGCCAGCGGGAGGCCTCGACCTGGGTGGGTGTGCTGCTTGGAGGAGGAAGGGGGGATGGAGGAGGAAGAAGGGGACAATGGTCTTATTTGTAAATAACTAGAAGTTTAAGGGTATAAAATATAAAATACTTGACGGATACCGTCATAGTTGATGGAAATTGGATGGAAATTAACACGGGGTTTCTGGGTGTAAGAGTTAAGCATTACTCAAGGTCTTGTATGTAATTCATGATTATCGAGGGTTTCTGGGGTAATTACGAAACTACTCTAGATTATGGGTGTAAATATCCCTTATCAATAATATAATTAAATTAAGTAGTACATAAATTACCATTTAATTAATAGTAATTTACTTAGTATGAATCGATCCTATCATTAATAATCCTCTAAATAATTTAATTAATATGAAGTTGTTTTGGTAAATAATAATTGCTTAATTAAGGTAATTGCTAATATTAATAATTGGTCATTTTAAAGTAATCACTGATAATTTTTTAATTAAGGTAATGACTAATAATCATGTAATTAAATAATTTAATAAGAAAATTCCCAAATAATAATAACAATTTCTTAATTAAGGTAATTAGTAATAATTTCTTAATTAAGGTAATTTCTAATAATTTTTTAATTGAGGTAATTAAATAATTTAATAAGAAAATTCCTAAATAATAATTAGTAATAATTTCTTAATTAAGGTAATTAGTAATAATTTCTTAATTAAGGTAATTACTAATAATTTCTTAATTATGATAATTACTAATAATCAGGTAATGAAACAATTTAATAAGAAAATTCCCCAAATAATAATTACTGACAATTTCTTAATTAAGGTAATTACTAATAATCATGTAATTAGAGAATTTAATAAGAAAATTATCAAATAATAATTACTAATAATTTCTTAACTAAAGTAATTAGTAATAATTTCTTAATTAAGGTAATTATTAATAATTTCTTGATTAAGGTAATTACTAAAATCATGTACTTAAATAATTTAATAAGAAAATTCCCAAATAATAGTTAATAATAATTTCTTAATAAAGGTAATTAATAATAATTTCTTAATTAAGATAATTACTAATATTTTCTTAATTAAGATAATCTCTAATAATTAGGTAATTAAATAATTTAATAAAAAATTCCCAAATAATAGTTACTAATAATTTCTTAATTAAGATAATTAGTAATATTTTTTAATTAAGGTATTTATTAATAATTTCTTAATTAAGGTAATTACTAATAATCGGGTAATTAGTTTTATTCAATCCATTTATTGATTACAATTTGTAGAAAGCAAACTCTAACGTAAATGTTTCATAGATAATGGCCAACATGGCCCCATTGTTTGACTCCTGGAACGGAAAATTATTATTGAAAATGAGAAAGTAGGCTACGGAGGCGGGATCCGAAAGATGATAGGTTTCCCCATCTCTAGCACGTTCGAAGAGCTCCTGTCAACCGTTCATATCATTATTGGATACATCGAAGGGGAGTACAACATCCAAGTGACGTGTAGATGGCTTATGAACATCAACACATTCTATCTAGTAGTGATTGCTGACAATCCAACAATTGATTTAATGTTAAACATTGCTCGGTCCCTTCGGATGATGTACTTGATGGTGGAAGCAGATGTTGTTGGAACTCCTGGGATTAACAGATGCAATAATGCTGAATCTTCTCGAAGAGGACAAGAGGATGATGACGAGGGTATCTCTAGATCTAAATGTAGACTATGTCAACGAGGGTATTCCCGATATAAATGCCGACAATGCTAATTATTCTGCCATCATTCTCGATATGAATGCGGAGAATGATGATGAAGACACTGTTAGCGAGGAGGAGGATAATATCCCCGACCTGTATGCTGATTGTGATGATATCCATGGTCAAGGATCACTCGCCGGTTCCATCAATTGTGAACTGATTTTTGATCCTTCAGTTGATTATGGCGTTAATTTGGATCCTGTGCTGGAGCTTCCCGATATTTTCACGGATGACAAATAGATAACAAACACTTATGCAGAGGAGGAACAATTCTTGAGAGAGTCCCAAGACACCATATTCCCCGACAGGAGTGGACTTGATTATTGGAATAGTAGGTATTTTACCTCAAAAAAAGATTTGATTGAAGCTATAAGCACATGAAATATGGCCAAGTACGTGCAATACAAAGTGCTGGCATCGAAAAAAGATATATATACAGTAGGATGCGCTTTACCAAATTGTAATTGAAGGTTACATGTGAGCTGTAGTAAGAAGGGATAAATTTGGAAGGGCACACATGTCATAATCCAGTGCTGATAACTAATAATCGATAGTGTAATGCCAGATTTATTAGTCGGTTCATATTAAAGACTCTAATATCTAACCTTATGCTGACACCAAATTTGATCAGGAGTCTGGTTGTAGATACTTAGCACGTCATGATATCCTACAAGAAAGTCTGGTTTGGAAGAAAGCATGCATTGACAACAATATCTAGTGATTTGGAGTTGTCCTATGCCGATATTCGAAGATTTATGTGGACGATGAAACAAACCAATCTCGGATCTTGGTATGAATTTGAAACAGAACATTATATTATTCTGGACACTCACCAAGAAGTGTCCGGAAAAATTACTTCCTTTCGGTTATTCAAGGCATTCGGTCCTTCACTTAAAGGCTTCTAGTACTGTCGGTCAGTTCTAAGTATATATGCAACTTACCTGCATGGGAAATTCAAAGGTCACATGCTTGTATCTACATCTATTCACGGTAACAGGCACTTATTCCCGGTAGCCTTCGTAGTGGTGGAAAAAGAAACTTTAGCTGCGTAGGAGTTTTTTACATAAGTTGTCATATTTAATCCAATGGGAGGGTATTTGCTTTTTAAGCAATCGCTTCAGTGGTTTGAAGACTTTATTGCCCAAGTATTTTCCAGCTGATTGCATGCACTGTCATCGATTCTGTTTGAGACACATGCAAACGAACATGCATAGGATGGGTCATGACAAATGGGCATAAGGAAAATTTTACAGTACTGGTGTAGTCACCAACACACACGTCCATGATCGGATCATGAGACAAATTCGTTGTAATGATCCAGAGGCCTATCTGGATTATCCGTCAGGAAGACGGTGATCGGAATTATTAAGCATTGTCTTATTACTGAGGTTGTCATTATGGAATACTACGACAAATCTTTCGGAATGCTTCAACAGTGTCTTAAAGGGCATGTGTGGCCTTCATATCCTGAACATAATTTTAGCAAACTTCTATCGTTTGAATATGTATTTCGTCGCCCTTCACAAGTAAGGTGCAACTACCACCACTGAGCTGATGTTGAGATACAACAAGATGATCGACGAAAGTGTTGAGCTAGCGCACACTTATGATGTCGAGCAATTTTCTCGTAGAGTATTGGAGGTGAAATATTGCGAAGGAAATTACCGAGTTACTCTCAATGGGGCCGAGTTCGAATGCACATTTGGCTTCATGTAGTGCTTTCACTTCACATGCTCGCATGCCATTGCAGTTTGTGGTCATGTTAATGTTGACATCGAGCATGTTAAAAAATGTTCGTGTATTTTACTCATGCAACATTTCTCCAAACATACGCAACTGAATTCACAAATTCCTGATCGTCGATATTGATCGACAAATGTACCTCGGGCCATCTTGATGCTTCCGAACGTGGAAGTAGGACCCGATCATCCATGATCATGAAGGATACAAAATAATGTGAATGAAATGGGTCGTGTCATTGTCAGGTGCGATATATGTAAGCAGTTTGGTCATACCCGCGTGAGTTACCCCGGGCGGTGAATGTAACTGATTTATAATATTAACTGTGAATTTTGTAGTACAATATATATATATATATATATATATATGAAAATCTGTAGGAAATTTTCATCTTTTATGTTAACTTTATCATTGCCACTTAATGAGGACGTCACTGTAACAACCTTAAAGGATTACGTATTTCTTAAAGAACACTACATATCTACTAACAAAGTTAAATATTAGATCGTGTTATATGGTTTTTCAAAATTACAGATTCGTTGAGCATGGTCGCGTACTGTTTAACCCAAAAATCGTGCAGTCTAAAGTAGTCCACACAAGGTGGGACCACGATGTCATCGAGGCGACCGCTCTCGAAATCCAGATTAAAACAATAATTAACCCACAACAAATAAATCAATGAAAGTAAATACGGAGTTAAAATTTATTATAACTCTACACAGGATGTGTACAGTGCAAGTAATGTAGAGTGTCGAGCACATGAAGCAAACAGGTAGATCGGGGCAAAGAATGCACAAAATGTAACTGTGATGTATTTGTCTGTGTACTATTTTTTATGGGTTTTTAATTTTTAATTTTTAATTTATATTTTTATATTTTATATTTTGATTTTTAATTTTGTGATTTTATATTTTTTTATATTTCATTTTTTTAGTATTTTCTTTTTCTTTTAAACTATAAAACAAGATATATATACAATAAAGAAAAGAGAGAGATAATGTATATAAAAAATACGTAAAAATAACTAAAATACAGGAAATAAAATCTTTTTGGGCTTTTTATCATTTTCTAATGTTTTTATGTTTTTCTATATTTTTGCCATTTTTTTGGTATTTTTAAAGTAAAAAAATATGTAAAATAGGAAAATAAAAAATTGATCCGAAATTAAAGTGGAGAGGAAAAATATTAAACAGATTCAAAGATAATACAATAAAGAAAATTTAGGGACGGAAACTATATTTTTGTGATCTTTATGGATTTTATATATTTTTATAGAGATTTTTAGTGTTCTTCTATTTTTTCTTTTATATTTTTTACTGATATTTGGTCTGAAGGTTGAAGATGCAAAAACACATAAAGTATATTTTTTTTATTTTTTAAAAATGTTTTATAATTTTTATGGATTTTATAATGCAAACAGGGCTGAGAATGTAAGTTTTTGATTTTTTATAAATATTAAAATGCTGCAAAAATGACAAATAAAAATATGGCATGGAAGTGCAATGAAACATGAGCTTAAGTCTATTTTTGGGGATTTTCGAGTTTTATAGAGGTATGAAATAAATACTAGAAACAAAGAGAAAATACATACTAATAGAGGTATTTTTGTAAATAGATGAAACTCTGAGAGCTTGACTGCAATTTTTCCACAAAATTATATCTGAATAAAAATATTTCAGGACCAAATATTAAATACAAAACCTGAGGGGGTATTTCTGCAAAAATGCCAAACTCAGGTGCATGCGACACGTGACCTGGTAGGGACCTTTCTGTAATTTTCCAAACCCTCTGGGACTAGATTGCAAAATAACCAAAAAGTTTATACCTTAATTAAAAAGTTTTGGGACTTAATGGAAATAAAAGAAACTCAGATGGGCCGCCTTGCAAAATGGCTAACCTCACTTGCACCTGTCACGTAAGGTGACGTGGCCAGGGACCAATGTACAATAATCCAAAGTTTAGGGGTTTTAATGTAAATTTTACAGAAACTATAAAACTGCATATGAAAGATTATAGACTATTAATTAAATACAAAAACTTCTCGGGTAAAGTTACAAAATACCCAAGAATAACGGATCTGACGACAGATGCACAGTCACTTGCCACATGTCGACGATCCTACGTGCGATACCGATTCGTGGGCAACAGCTGTGATTAGATCTGGCTGGAGGATCGAACGACGCTACGCGACCGAGATCCAACGACAACTGAAGCTCGCCAAGAATGGGGGCCCATCTGACGGTTGAGGAGGCTGGACGATGAACTGGGAGGAACTCCGCCGAGGCCGAGGTTCTCCCGGGTAGATCGTCAACCTCCGATGCTCTATGCGGCTCCAAAACGGTCGAGCCGACTCCTGCGGAGGTCCTCTAGGTGCTGGAGTACCCAAAAGACCCTGACGATGACTGGAGAGCTCACACGATGGCGGCGTGGCTTTACAACTCCAGGATCCTCTGTCGAGCCACCAAAATCACTCCAGCTACGTCTTTGACGCTCAAACCTGTACAGGAAGCGACTGGGGACGAGGGCAAACTACCTCGTCCCGTTAGAAGGGTGGAATGGAAGCGGAGGGAGCGAGGTGGGGGATCGCCGGAGCAAGCTCATGCAAGCGATGGATGAAGGTGAAGGGATCGGCGAAGAAACGGAAATGAAGACGGGGATCAAACCTAAGACTACAACGAAGTAAAAAATGCAAGAAAACAAGAAGAAAAGGAAGACCTCGATGGATGAACACCTGAGATATGGTACCTCACGATCGAGGATGGCCGGGGATGGTGGAGACGCCCTAGAACTCGCCTTACGCCGCCTCAATCGTCTGGAGGTGGTGGTGTCACCACCACCGGTCCGGAGCGCGAGAAAAGAGGTGCAAAAACGGGTCAAAGGGGTTAAAACGGTCAAGGGAAGACCAGGGGCTGATTATGTACAAGACCGGGGTGGCGAGAAGAACGAGGGACAACGTGCGCGACAGCGATCCAATCCCCTAGGAGAGCTATGGGTGTGTATCCTTGATCCATGGGGAGAAAAAGTCATAAAGAAAGTGATGCAAAAGGATAAAAGATGCGGCCTAGAAAAATGGGAGAAAACAACCAGAAACACTATTCTGACAAGAGCCAAACGTCGGTCAGAGAGTTGACCGAGGTCAACCAAGGGAAGAATCTGGTTGGTCCACATGGACCGACCAGAAAAAACCTTGAAAAAAGATTTTTAATTTTGTGAATTCCATTAAAAAAGATTTGTAAATTTCATTTAATTTTAGGTTATTAAATGAAAAATATTTATTATTTTCTAAACTATTGTATTATGATTTTTATTTATTTTTTTTGAGGTTTAAAATTAGAAAGTTACCTTTTATGGGTTATATACATATATATTCATCTATATATTTTAATGTTTTATTTTTATTTTGTATTTTCAATTTTATTAATTTTTTATTATTTTATATATTTATAACTTAATTTTATAAACTTAAATATATTTTTATTTTATTTTTTGGTGTATTTTAGATAATTAAATATATAGAAGTATATTCTTTATAGGTATATTTATAGGTATTATACCTATGTATTGTATACAATTATTTTATTTTTACATTTTCTTTATGTTTTTATTCCTGTTTTAATATGTACATATATTATAAATAATATTTACAAAATTATAAAAATATAAAATTATAAAAATAATCAATAATAAATAAAATGAATATTTTAATCGGGTAAAGTATGCAATAGGGGTCCAAAACTCAACTTTCAAACCGTAACTCCAAAAAATATGAAACCACCTTCATTAAATAGCTTATTAAAGGTTATATACAATTAAAGGTGATTTTGATTTTGATTTTTTATTTGAGAGGTACATGTATAGGAAGTTAGGATTTTGGAAACTTATTAAGATCCCAACTTTTTATCTGTACATTATTTTTGTATAAAATCAATTTTATATTTTTCTATATTTAATTATCTACAAATTTCATGTTCAAAGTTTCTTTATTTGAAGTATAAAAAGTGGAACTAAAAATAGGTCCCAAAAATAAAGGAAAATGAATGAAATAAATAGGTATTTTTATTGGATTTTGGCCCTTATCTCCCCCTACTTTATTCCTTGTCGACCTAGTCATCGAGATGCCTAGGTCTCGGGGTTTAGGGTCATAAAATATTTGCAATATTTTATTCTTATTCTTTTCTTTTCTTTATTCTATAATTTTAGCATTAAAAACAATGTTTTATACAATATTTACACAAATATGCATGAATGTTAAAATGTCTAAATTAAGCCTATTTACACACATTTACGAGGATTTTTAAGGCCAAAATGATAGAATAAAGACAATGAAATGGAGATTCATCATCCCCATATACTTGCCTTTGCTAGTCTCTAGCAAACGCTTATGCAATAAGTGCAGGAAAAGAAAAAAATAAAGAAAAGAAAAAGAAGAAAGATGGATTAAATTTAATTATCACACTTGCCTTCACAAGATCAAAGTTTGGAGCATAAGTCGGACCTTTGAAATTTTAGTGCGGGCGGAACCTTAACGAGAGTCGGATTTGAAATCCAACAGCTTTCGAGAATCCCAAAACTCTGCTCAAGTCTCCTCAATAGCCAGGTCAGAAATATTTCAACTCATACGCAAACCCTTACGACTATGAATCTGATTCGTACAGTGTAAGTGATGGTGGCTCTCCCCAACTGAAATGACAAAGAGACTGACTTCTCCAGTATGACAACCCAATGATTCCCCAATCCAATAACTCCTTCCCCAAGGAGCGGGGTGTTGGACATATGAGACCACGATGAGCCATTATGCAATAAATGTTATTGCAAATATCATTCCCTAATCTGAAATGAAGAATACATAATTTGCATAATAGGTCCCTTAGTACAATTAGGGTTATGTACCACGACTATCTTAATGATCATACAGCTGTTGATTCAATTATTGAATCATAGAGGCTGGTGCTTAGATGAATATCTAATGAGTTAGATTGAGGACTCATCAAGCACCATCAAATGATTATTAAGAGATGATCTCCAGCCTGAGTAGGAGATGGCAATCCTTTCTCAGTTAGGCTAATATCTGACCGACCTCTTATGCAGGTCCTCTGCATAGGAATAGAGATTCGGAGGTGTCAGATTAGTTAGTCAAAGAGTTGATTTAACGAGATCGAGATAACCAAAGTCCTATATCGTATGCTGTCATGATATAGGAACACATCCTCTGACCGAAGACATATGTGTTACTATATGTCTGAGTATGTACATTTGGCAGACCAATAGGTTGATGACCTAACCAAGGTCTATACACCGGCACGCTGGTGTGCATATAAGGGCATATGAGTAATACGATCTCTCAAAGGGATCATACAGGTTCACTACTGAACCGGAAGACATGAGCTCACTCATGAGAAATTGGGAAGAATCACATTCTGTGCGCACGGTCGTCTCGCTTTGGAAGCTTGACTGAATTTGTAGGTTTGATATATACTTTTGAAAAGTATATGATCAACACCAGGGTATGATATATGCTTTTGGAAAGTATATGATCGATACCAACTTCCAATGATCAAAATGAGAAACTTACTGATAAAACCATGAATTAGACAGTATAAAGTTGATCTAATACTTCGGCTTTATTCTAAGTCTTCCAATATACAGGATGTACAGGTATTGGGAATACCTGAGGGTGATGTGATCATAAACGATTGTATAACCATGACGCTTCCATTGCTAGGGAGTGAACGTCGGATCTCGTGTGTCGAGATCAAGAGATCCGCCGCTTAGATCATCAACATGGATTGCGAGAAGCATGCGATTCATCCCCGCGCTCGCAAGCGTCTCCTCCGTCAGATCGGACTTGAGACAGAAGGTTTCTTCGTTTAGAGACTCGATCGCAACCAGCTTCAAGAGGTAATCCTATTACTTGTTTGTAGTTTAGACGAAATGATCCAAGAAGTGTTCTTGGATCATGTGGTTTCGTCACATGAAATTTTTTAAATTCCGCTGCATCGAGCAACTAGTGCGACTAGTCGCTCCTCGTCATATTCGATACGACTCTCACACTTCCGTGATGCGCTTGAAGATCTAACCATATCCTTCAAGTGGTATCAGAGCCTTTGTTCGAATGTTTTAGATACGATCCATAAAACCGAAGGCGACTTGGGTTCGTTAAGGTTGCGAAAGTTTTATTGCATTTCATTTCGCATCTCTGTTTTGTGATTATTTTCCACCCTGTTTAAATTGTTTAAACACGAAAATAAAACTTGAATTTTGTTCTCCATTAAATAAAGAAACCATAGGATCTGAGTTTACGTAATTTGGATTCCGTTTGCTCGAGATATGGTTGTTTTAATGAACAAGTATTCACTGTTGCGGGCTGCGGATATTAACGTGATTAATGAGTTGATTACTGTTTTGTTCCACCTCAAAATGCGTAAAATATCACTTAGGTTCTGTCCTAAATTAAATTAGCAATCTTTTAAAATTGATTTTGTCTAATTTGGATTTAAATTGATTGAGATATGCTAATTTTAGTAAGTAGGGGTCACTGCTGAAATTACTTTCCTAATCAAGAAACATGTGATTGTCAATTAGTGAAATTAATTGTTAATTTCATGAAATAATTGTGGAAAATATTTGATAAATATTGGATGATGATTATTTCCTTAATTGACTTGGTCTCAACCAATAAATTGATTAGATTTGACCTAGATCATAATTGGAAACACAATCATCAAAGTCCTTGCTTGAATAGAATTGAGAATTTGTCTAGCAAATTTCCTTGTAATAAAAAATGTTTTGATTATTACTATATGGTATAATTTCGGTTGAACAACATATGATCATCTCAAGTACAAAGTGATTGACTCGGCATTATTTTTTCCCGAGGTGGATATGGTGTCTAGTCGGGGATCGCTGGGGTAGCGGGTTGCACCGGATGCGGTCCGTCCCACTTCCACCGGTAATGGCCATGACAGCGGGTAGGGAACGAATGATGCCTGAGAGATCATGATGTATTTTCTAATTATTAAAATTCGAATTAATATGTATTTTGAGATAATACCATATATTCAAGTAAAATCAAGTTTGTTGATTGAATTGGATTGAAAATTAATTTAATATGATTAAGTTAATTATATGCAATTAAAAAAACACTCTATTATGAATAGAGTTGTTATTTCCCTTTGGAAGAATTAATCGTAATGAATATGATTCATAATGATTAATTAGAATTTGAATATGATATGGAGGATCACATAAGTGACATCCATGGTCTCCCGTCAAGGTGAAGGGTTTCGTCGCCAGATATTGTATGTAGGAGACGCCTGTCCGAAGTGACAGCTCCTGCATATGATCCATTTGGATCGGGCTCGTCGCTTCTCGAAAGAGTAAGGACGTATGTGTAGTGACCCCAATATCGGGTCCTCATATTATTGGGGTGATATTGGATTGCGCATAGCGAGTTGTATTCCTGTTGAGGGTTGGTTCAATTAATGACGGGTCAACATCACCTTAGGGGTGGTGGGCCCAGGTGTTAAAGACCGAATTGGGAGATGCAAGTTGGACTTGCAAGGCG
Source organism: Ottelia alismoides (assembly GCA_037367405.1). Classification (NCBI taxonomy): domain Eukaryota; kingdom Viridiplantae; phylum Streptophyta; class Magnoliopsida; order Alismatales; family Hydrocharitaceae; genus Ottelia; species Ottelia alismoides. The sequence continues at coordinate 175,691 of JAZKJV010000655.1, read as the reverse complement.
GAATGTGTTCCCGCTCCTTTTTATCCGAGTTATAGGTTCTCATATTATTGGGATGTAACAAAGATAAGGAAGGAGATCCCAGATCTTGCTTGAGATATAATGGTAAATATATCTCTTACATTGAAAGTGATTAAGGGAATGAACATTCATTGTTGACATGGCAAGACAACTTTGATATAAAAATTCCTACATCAAAGTAAATTATATATTTATATATGTTTATGCAAATTTCTTATTTCAGATAATCCTTCTTTAATCCCACTCAATGTTATACTCAAGAATAACCAGTAGAATATCATAGATTGGACCTATGATCCAGATATTGTACTTGCAATTGGACACATAATGTACGTGGTTGCAATGTGCAAGTTTCCTCATAATAATGAGAAATGATAATTAAATAGACAATAGGACTAAAACCCTAGGGTTTCTATGTCTCTATAAGTCTTGATCTCATCGAATGTACTTTTGAAGTGACATGTCGATAATGATCGTAATTATCAAATAATCCTTATAAAAATCTAAGAAGATGTTCTGGCATACATATGTGCTCTCGACATATAATCATGAATGGCATGGTTCTCTGCATTATGCAGAATGGTGGCTCTATAGGAGATGATGTATTCAAATTGTTTGAGTACCTACCTGAACCTAAGTTTTAAGAGTTTAAAAAGATGTCGATACGATGAGTGTCATTATTCTACTGTCTTTACTCTAGTCATTCCTGAAGTTGCATAATATTCATATTGTATGAATTGAATGAAGCATGTATAAATGTTGAAATACTCTTATATTGAATTTTTTTGATTTTAACATAAGAGATCCTTTGTCTTGAGCAATGGTTGCTTATAGATAAAGGGAGCGCTGTGGAAGCATGGGTTGGACCCAAGTTAGAAGTATAGTCAAAGAGTTGACTGTACTTCTGTGACTTCCATATGACATCCAAAGAGTTGGATGTATGCCAATACTGCAATAAGTTGATGTGCTGATAGTATGACTATCAAATCTATCTAGAATCCTTAGAGAAGGAATCTGATAGTACATCGGAATAATCTACATATAATCACTGAAATTGACTTACTTATTTGATAAGATAAAGTCTAATAATTGTATCTCAATCTTCTAATGACACTTGCAATTGGTTGCATCTGTATTAGAATATTAGAAATTTGATCTTAAGGTTTAATGGTCATCCATGTTGGAAGTGATGATATTGTTGCAACAATTACCATTGGATCAATGGACTTCATGTTTTCAGTGGGAGCCCTTAGTCTTAGAGAATGTCTCTATGACCTGGATGTTTGAATACACTCATAGTTTATTTCTAAATGTTGGAAATAAACATGAATTCTGGAAGAAACCTATCATAGAGAGTTATGATGGATATATTTCAAATAGTAATCTAACATCTAGTGGACTCCACTAAATTAGAAAATTAATGAATGGTTCATTAAGATTTCTAACAACTAAAAACTAAACCTTTAAAGATCAATAGGAGGATATAGATCATTTGACAATGATCTAGCATCATGTTTTGGACATATGTCTATTGATGAGATCAATGGACAAGTAAGAGATGAAACTTTAGAATGTTTAAAATTTCAAAACTTGCATACTTATGAATATTGTATTCAAAGTAAAGTGTCCAATACACCCTTCTTTAGGAAAGGTGTAAGATGTCAACGTATTCAGGCTCTCATACATATTGATGTATGTGAATCATCTATATCATAGTAAACATTATGGATATGTGATATCTATTGATGATTATGTATGATATGAGATTTCTTTCCTTCACCTTAGAAAGCTTTGAAATATTCAAAGATTTCAAAAATTTTGGTTTTGAACCAAAGTCTGAAGGAAGATGAAATGAATTTGATCTAACCTAGGTAGCTTGTACCTATTAGATGAATTCATGGAATACCTTATAGAGATATGAATATTGTTTTTATCTCACTCCTCCTTATAAACCTAAACTCAATAAGAGTTGTAGGAAGATACAATTGATCATATGTGACATGATTTGATCAATGATTAATCTTAGCATAATTATCTCTTAGTTTCCAGGTATATATATATGTGATAGAGACTACATTATATATATCCTTAATAAGGTTCCATGTGATTAAGCTGGAATTTGGTACTGGAGAGTGCTACTTCATTAGGAAAATAAAGGATGGTATTGAATACCTACTTTATGACCTTGAGATTCTTAAAGGATCTCATCTCTGAGAATGTGATTCTTAGAGGATGACTCTCTTGAGAATCAAGATGAAAATTAAGTAAAGGAAATCATTTAATCTTGATAAGATAATGAGGCTCCAGAAATCGGAAACTAAATAGACAATTAAGATGAAACACTAATACCTATTCAAATAAGTTTGAAGATGGATTCCATGTGTCAGTTGAATCTGACAATGATCTGACTTCATGTGATGAAGCTCCTGAGGATCATGACATGGAAAGATGGATGTTAGCAATAAAAGTCTAATGTAGACTTCATATACAAGTGTTGTATATGGACCCTCGAGGATCCACCTATATGGGTAAGACCCATTAAGGTGTAAATGGATCTTCAAGAGAAAGAGGGAACCTGATGAGATGGTAGAGACCTTCAAAGCATGGTTCTTAGCCATGAGCTACATACTGAAGAGAAGACATCGCTTGCGATGAGACTTGCTCTCCAGTGACCTTGCTTTAACCCATCAGAATATTGCTAACCATAGCTATACAAGTTGACTATGACATCTTCATGATGTGAGTCAAGATTGCATTCCTCTATGAATACCTCTCTGAAGTTATTCACATGAGGTAGCCCCAGGGCTTCATGGTTGAGGAAAGCAAGGTGTGCAAGCTAGAGAACTCCATCTATTGGACTCAAATAAGCTTCTTGTAGTTGGAACATTGGATCTGATGAATTCATAAATGTTATGATTTCAGATAGTATCTTGATGTACCGTGTGAAGCTTAGTGGGAGTGCCATTGTGTTCATCGTAATATATGTAGATGATAATAATAAGTGTTTTGTAATCTAGTTGTTCAATACCTTGAGATGTGATCTCAAGGATACCTCTTAGATCTTAGTTCTGAAGTTGTTCAGAAGCAAAGAGAAGAGGATATTGGGACCGTCACATTAGTACTACACCTTGGACTTATTCTATTTTCTGGAAAATTCCAAGGAAGGCTTCCTTCCCTTAAGATATGGTACTGACCTATCTAAAGGGATAGCACCTCAAAGAGTTGAGGATGTAAATGCAAAATGCTTGCCCTTGTGCATCAGTTACAAGAAGCTGTGTATAATGTGTACAAGGGCCAGATGTCTGCCATATAGTGGGAGTAGTAAACTATTACTAATCCTACTATGGAGATAAAACACTTGATTGCGGTAATAACAATATCTTCAAAGATGATGAAACTCAAAGATAGTGATCTCAAAGTTTTATCTTCAAAAGTTTAAGACCTTGTAGATAGTGATCTATAAGGATCTTAATGTAGATACCTTAGGAGATAGAGATCTCCATGAATAAAGGCATTCTGATAAGGATTATGGACATACTGGTTATAATAATTATCAAGCTAAAGTGTCAAGGACACTATAACAAAAATTGAGTATTGGTTGCATAAGATTCAACATTCGCATTGGATGCAAGCACTGTTACTAGGGGATATGCAAGTGCCGTAAAAGGACTTGGCATAGTCTCTTGAGAACAGAGTGACTGATCAACTTACCTAGCTATTTTCTAAATAGCCTATGATTGTCACATGAGTGTGGGTTTAAATGATTAGCCCATTAATGGCTCTTTGGGCTAGTGAGAGATTGTTGGACATGCGAGCCCACGGCGAGCCATTATGCAATAAATGTTATTGCAAATATCATTCCCTAATCTGAAATGAAGAATACAAAATTTGCATAATAGGTCCTTTAGTACAATTAAGGTTATGTACCATGGCTATCTTAATGATCATACAACTGTTGATTCAATTATTGAATCATAGAGGCTGGTGCTTAGATGAATATCTAATGAGTTAGATTGAGGACTCATCAAGCACCATCAAATGATTATTAAGAGATGATCTCCAGCCTGAGTAGGAGATGGCAATCCTTTCTCAGTTAGGCTGATATCTGACCGACCTCTTGATGCAGGTCCTCTACATAGGAATAGAGATTCGGAGGTGTCAGATTAGTTAGGCCAAAGAGTTGATTTAACGAGATCGAGATAACCAAAGTCCTATATCGTATGCTGTCATGATATAGGCACGCATCCTCTGACCGGAGACATATGTGTTACTATATGTCTGAGTATATACATTTGGCATACTAATAGGTTGATGACCTAACCAAGGTCTATACACCGGCGCGCTGGTGTGCATATAAGGGCATATGAGTAATACGATCTCTCAAAGGGATCATACAGGTTCACTACTGAACCGGAAGACATGAGCTTACTCATGAGATATTAGGAAGAATCAAATTTCGTGCGCACGGTCGTCTCGCTTTGGAAGCTTGACTGAATTTGTAGGTTTGATATATACTTTTGGAAAGTATATGATCAACACCTGGGTATGATATATGCTTTTGGAAAGTATATGATCGATACCAACTCCCAATGATCAAAATGAGAAACTAACTGATAAAACCCTGAAGTAGATAATATAAACTTGATCTAATACTTCGGGTTTATTCTGAGTCTTCCAGTATGCAGGATGTACAGGTATTGGGAATACCTGAGGGTGATGTGATCATAAACGATTGTATAACCATGGCGCTTCCATTCCTAGGGAGTGATGAAACGGGTCTGGATTTTAGTGACTCCTCTCAGTAGAGAAGTAATCTGATCTTCATCTAAATGTTGGACATTGATCTGAATGTGATTCAGATGCAATGAGAAGATTAGATTTGCGGTCTTGATTTAATCAAGCATCTATGGGAGGCCCGAGATCTGGATTTGAGATGTAATCTCAATATCCAAGTCACTATACGTGGAACAATAGAATCGCCCTATCCTTATCTCCAAGTATTCGTGGAGAAAGTGCATTATCCTTGAAAGAGTTTGGGATAATTTCATTATTGATATATGTATCCAAGCATTGAGTAAATTGGTGATTAAATGTGATCTAATTATCATGATTAATATGAATTTGATTCATATTATAAAGAGAGTTATCTTAGATAATTAAACGTGATTTGATTATCGAAGATATGAATAATATGAATGTGATTCATATTATTTGAAAACAATAGAATAGAGATCCAAGATGATTAAATGTGATTTAAGTATCATGGATATGAATAATGTGGATAGCAATATCCATATTAATCATATATATTATAAATGTGATTTATAATATATAAGAGAGAGCTATTTGTAATTTACATTTGTTAATTAAATGTTAATGTGGATTGGATTCACATTGAACATGGAATTGAAAATGTAATTTGCATTTTATTTTGGGTTGTGAATATGATTCACAAATTTTTCAATGGCAAGATTGCAATGTCTACAAAATAATTGTGAATTATTTTTGTAGAATAATTTGCAACAAAAGTTGTTGCATAATCTTGGAGATTACAATATAGAGATGAGAGCCACCTTACATATATATGGAGTGGACGGCCACCACTCCTATTAGGAATGTGTGGTTGTCCCCTCCTTCCAACATGGAAGGAGGCACTCTCTCATGTGATCTCCAAGAGATCTTGATTTAATTTGATGATTGAATTTTATTGATTTATCAATATATATTTAATCTAAATTAAATTAATTGTTGTTGGTTTTTACCAACATAAATCTTAGCCATTAAAAGAAACACAATCAATGAGATCCATTGGATTTGTGTTACCCATAGATTGAGATCCATGGATCCCAAAATATTATAAATAGAAGGGCACCCCTTTGCTCTTCTCTACACACACATAAGAGAGCACAAGTCTCTCTCTCTATTTCTCTCTACACGTCAGCCCTCTCTTTTCCTCTCTCATGGTCGTCCATCATGGATGCCTTAGAGGGAGTCTCCATCGCCGTAGCGTCGTCGTTATGCTGCTCGATTGTTTGCTCGTAGATTTCCGTCTCCTTCGGTGCGCCTTGCTCGTGAAGAAGACGTCAGATCTCGTGTGTCGAGATCAGGAGATCCACCGCTTAGATCATCAGCATGGATTGCGAGAAGCACGCGATTCATCCCCGTGCCCGCAAGCGTCTCCTCCATCAGATCGGACTTGAGACAGGAGGTCTCTTCATTTAGAGACTCGATCACAACCACGCTTCAAGAGGTAATCCTATAACTTGTTTGTGGTTTAGACGAAACGATCCGAGAAGTGTTCTTGGATCATGTGGTTTCATCACATGAAATTTTTTTAAATTCTGCTGCATCGAGCAACTAGTGCGACTAGTCGCTCCTCGTCGTATTCGATATGACGCTCACGCTTCCGTGATACGCTTGAGGATCTGGCCATATCCTTCACGGGGTATTCCCTTCTAAGTTCAAGTGACAACCAACTCAAGAGAAGGGGTGTTTAACCCAAAAATCGGTGATCTTAAGTTCCACACAAGGTGGGAACTCAGTCGCTGAATCGACCACGCGAAATCCGGATTAAAACAACAATTAACCCACGACAATCAAGTAAAGCAATGAAAGTGTGTGGAGTTAAAATTTATTATAACTCTACAACAAGATGTGTATAGGTGCAAGTATGTGTAGAGGTCGAACACAGGAAGCAGACAGGTAGAACGGGGCACTAAGGCACAAAATGTGTGAATGTGATAAGTTGTCTATTAATGTTTTTTTTGTGGGTTTTTAATTTTATAATTTTATTTAATTTTTAATTTTATATTTTTGTATTTTGATTTTTAATTTACTGATTTTATATTTTCTTTTTATATTTTATATATTTTTTAATCTTCTTTTTCAATAATGGAATATATACAATATAAGAAATGAGAGGATAAAGGATTTATAAAAAATAAGTAAAAATACTCAAAAATTAGGAAATAAAATGTTTTTGAACTTTTTATATTTTTTACTGTTTTTGTGATTTTTGGGGAATTTTCAGAATATTTTTGGTATTTTAAATGTCAAAAATACTGAAAACAGTGAATAAAAGTTGCTGGCCGAAATTAAAATGAGGTTGAAAAATATCAAATGGTGTCCAAAATTCCTCAAATTAATTTTAATTGAAAGATAATAAATCAAACAAGATATAGAAACTGAAATTGTATTTTTTGGATTTTTATAGACTTTTTAAAATTTTTATGAAGGTTTTTAAAGTTTTATAATTTTTAGGCATTTTGTTTTGTATTTTTTAGTGATTTTTGGTCTGGAGCTAAATGATACTAAAAGACACAAAATATATTTTTTTGGGATTTTTCTGGAGTGTATTTATATTTTTTATGGATTTTATAATGCAAACAATGCTGAAAATGCGTATTTTTTATTTTTGATAAATATTAAAAAGACTCAAAATCCAAAATAAAAATATTGGCGTGAAAGAACAATGCAGCAGGAGCTTAATCCTATTTTTGAGATTTTTTCGAATTTTCTAGATGCATGAAATAAATAGGGAAAGCACACAAAAAATACAAGGCCTAACAAGGGTATGAATGTAAATAGAGCAAAGTTCAAGGGCCAATATGCAAATTATACAAAAGTATACAACTACAGATGAATGCTTTGAGTCCTAAATAAACATTACACAAAATGACGGGGGAAATGGCGCAAAATACCACGCCCGAGGCGATCGAACGGCTGCGGAGGGCGATGGAAGACAAGGAAGCTCACCGACCAAGACGAACTTTCACCGGCCTATCCGCTCCCCTCCGACATGCAATGAAGTCCCAAAACACCGCGCTTCCTCCTGGAGAGCCCCTCGAGCTGTCGGCGGCGTCAAAATGGTGGAAAGACCACCGGAGGGCCACCACGGCGTCGAGGATGAGTTATGGCTCCAGCTACCTCGTTCCTTGGCAAAATCCGACTCCAGATGGAGTCTCTCGACCCCTGGGACCTGCAAATAAAACACAACTACAACAGTAGACGGTCCTAGGGCAAATGTGGGTGATCGAATGGAGCAGGTGGCAGAAATGGACTCGCCGGAGCTAGCTCCGGCAAGGGGGAAGTGGATGATGAATGGAGCACAAATCAAGCCAACAAATATAGGAAATAAAAGGTTACACTACAACTAGTTCTATAGCAAAGAAAAGGTTACACTACATTGGGCAGAGAGTGGTCGAGATGGCATGAAGATCGAGGTTTATCGAGCGAATCTTCGATCCAAAGACGAATGTAAGTACTGGGCGTGTATGGTGGTTATATGGGGATAACAAGTGAAGAAGGACCCGAGGTCAAAATGTGAACGATGCGGCCTAGAAAAATGGGAGAAATTGGCTAAAAAACGCAGCTGACAGGCTGCATGTGCAGACCAGGGAGTTGACCAGCGGGTCAACTTCCACCTGGTTGGTCCACGTGGACTAACCAGGAAAATCCCTGGGAAAAAATATTTCTAAAATCAATTAAAAATAGAAAATCAATTTATTATTTTTTTGTTACAAAATAAAAAATGTTTATTATTTTATAAATTATTTTATTATGATATTTATTTATTTTTTTAGAGGTATACTTTTACAAGTTGCCTATTATACCCTTTATAGGTATATTCTTCTATACATTGTGTTCTTTTATTTTTATTGTATGTATCTGATTTATTTATTTTGTATTATTAATTTATATAATTATAACATACTTTTATACACATAATTATATTTTCATTTTATTTTATTGATGTGTTTTGTATATTTAATAAAATAGAATTAGTAATTATACAACTATGTAAATATGTATTATACCTAGGTTTTGTACATACAAGTATTTTTATTTTGAGTTTTCTTTGCATTTTTATTCTGATTTTAATGCACATAATTATTATAGGTAATATTTACAAAATTATAAAAATATAAAAATACAAAAATAATGAATAAATAATAAAATGAATATTTTAATCTATACAAGTATACAATAGGGGTCCAAAACTCAACTTTCAAACCGTAGCTCCGCCAAATACGAAACCACCACCATTAAATAGCTTATTTTATTCTATATACAATTAAAGGTGAGTTTGACGCATTTGGAGTTTTCATTTGTGAGATACGGGTCTGGGAAGTTGGGATTCTGGATTTTTATTCAGACCATAACTTTTTATCTGTACATTACTTTTCTGTGAAATTAATTTTGTATTTTTATTTATAAAATTACTACAACTTTCATGTACAAAGTTTTCTTATTTGATGTATAAAAATTGGAACCAAAAATAGGTCCCAAAATGAATAAAGAATGAATTAAATAAAAGGAATTTTATTGGTATTTTTGGCCCTTATCTCCCCCTACTTTATTCCTTGTCGACCTATTCATCAAGATGCCTAGGTCTCGGGGTTTCGGGTCATAAAATATTTACAATATTTTATTCTTTTTCTTTTCTTTTCTTTATTCTATATTTTGGCTTTAAAAACCGCATTTTATAAAATATTTACACACATATACATAGATGCTAAAATGCATGAATTACGCCTATTTACACGCATTTACTAGGGTTTTTAAGGCCAAAATGATAGAGTAAAGATGATGAAACGCAGATTCATCATCCCCCTATACTTGCCTTTGCTAGTCCCTAGCAAACACTTATGCAATAAGTGCAGAAAAGAAAAACAAAGAAAAGAAAAAGAAGAAGGTGGATTAAGTGTAATTATCAAACTTGTCTTCACAAAATCAAAGTTTGGAGCTTAAGTCGGACCTTTGGAATTTTAGTGCGGACGGAACCTTATTGAGAACCGAATTTGAAATCCAACAGTCCCTGAGAATCCCAAAACTCTGCTCAAGTCTTCTCAATAGCCAGGTCAGAAATACTTCAATTCATACGCAAACCCTTACGACTATGAATCTGACTCGTACAGTGTAAGTGATGGTGGCTCCCCCCAACTAGAATGACAAAGAAACTGACCTCTCCAGTACGACAACCCAATGATTCCCCAATCCAATAACTCCATCCTCGAGGAACGGGGTATTCCCTTCTAAGTTCAAGTGGCAACCAGCTTGAGAGGAGGGGGTGAAGAGAAGAATAGACGGTAGCTAGTGTAGCTACCTATCCTGGGATGCAAGACCAGTGTAGTCAAGTCATCCTGCTGCAGGCTCGCATATTTGACTTTGGAACTCAAGCTTGCTTATTGACTTTGTACATACTTACAGACTTTTTATTTTTGTACATGCCTGAACCTCTTTTTTTTTTCTTTTTTTTGAATACTATATACAACAGCATTTACATAAGGAGTTTTTCCTCTTGAGCCAGTAGACTATCCCTCTTTTGAAGCTTTATTGCAACCCACAACCTCCTGTCTTTAGACTTCCTTATCACTGGACGGGTTGGGGTGCACTTCCCTCCCTAGAGGAGGACAAATGTTTCCACTTGTGTGCGTCTCATACCAGCAAATCCAATCCCCTCACCACTCCAACTGAGTTGAGCCATGTGAAAGGTGCAGGTGTCCAAGTTAGGTCATTATCAACAAGAGTCGTGCGTGTGCTCTGAAATACTCTACGTAGGCAGTCAAGAATCCATTGAACCAAGTCTCGTGATCCTCAAAGAATTAAGTCAACTAGACCTGAAGTACCTCAAACCCAGTTCCTATAAGGTTCCTGTTATTAGGTAGATTTTAAGGTCCAATCAAGCTCCAATCTCCGGATTTTACTTAGACCTGCTCAACTATCAAACTCAATCCGAAAAACGCTAATGCTATGCAATGCAATGCAGAAAATATTTTTGTGGTACAATTTTCAAGATTTTGAGCTTTTTATGGATTTTTGAAAATATGATGATGATGCATGCATATGCAGATGCAATTTTTTTGTATTTTTTCAAAAGGATTTTTCAAATGTTTTTGGATTTTAATTTTGCAAATGTTTTTTTTGAAAACAAAAAGTTTTTGGCTAAAAACAAGGTGAAAATATGTACACGGGAGTGCTTCTTATATATACAAGAAGTGGATTTTCATAATTTACAAGGGTAAGTGATCAATTTTATACATATATAAATATATATTGGATTTTGGTGTGATGTATGTATTCCTCAAACTTATTTGACACAAGCTTTTCAAACAATTTTTGAAAACTATAGTCCAAAATAATTTTTACAAACATTTTTGCAAACATGTACACACATTTGAAAATCATTTTGCGAAGGTTTTTCAAACAGTATATATAGGTTTTTCAAATATTTTTGCAACCATTTTTCAAACCATTTGCAAATCATTTTTCAAACATTTTATTTCGCACAAAGAAAATAAATTTTGCAAACCACACATTTTTACACAGGTTGAAAACATGTAACAAAATATTTTCAAAATAGTTTTCAATAAATGTTCACAAAGATTTTTAAACTATTTTTCAAACATTTTGCAAAAAACATTTTCACCTGATTTATTAATCAGTAAATACAAAAAGAATTTGAGGAACAAAACACCTTTTTATTAAGGATTTTAATGAATTTTAAAGAATAATTAGCCATATTATTAAGAAAATACGAAAGTACGAGTTATGGATAAAGTATATACACAGTATATACGACCCCCCTATACTTAGCTTGAGCTATGTCCTTATAGATCAGAGAGAAAAGAGAAGACATAACTCGTACTGAGTATAGGAAAATCTAAAGAATAAATGAATGAATCAATGAGAAGTTGACCGTCCCCCCTATACTTAGGATCAAATAATCCTAAGTATAACAGACTGTACACAAAGCAGGGAGGGTCAAGGGTGGGAATGAACAGATCGTACTCGGATTGTCTCCCCCTATACTTAGGGTAAGCTATCCCTAAGTATAGACAAGAAGAGGAGGCAATGGAGAGGATCGAGATAAATGCAAAACTCGGGGTGCACACCCCCCTATACTTAGGTCAAAGTACGTCCTAAGTATAGAAGACTGACAAAAAGGGGCGGCACCTTCTCGGTAGATGAAGAAGATAGAAGAGGAAAAGAAGAAAAAAAAAAGAGATGAAGATAGAAGAAGAGATTGTGCGGATGTACGCATCGCTCCCCCTATACTTAGGGTGAAAGAAGCCCTAAGTATAGGCAACGACAGGAGTGATGACACGGAATGATGAAAGAACAGTCGACTCATCCACCCCCCTATACTTAGGACAAAGTACGTCCTAGGCTAGGCAAACACGAGAATGGGTGGACGAGCAATACGGAAGAGAGACGGAGGTACACAACACGAATGTACAACAGGATGGATGTACAGAGGGTCAAGAAGGTAGAAAGCGAACCTTCTTGCGGGACCGCTGAGGGATAGATCTAGTGTGGTGCAGGTCGACATCGGGGTCCACAGTGGACAGAAGCCGATCAGGGTCGACAGAGTGAAGGTCCTCAGGGGCCCTAGGGTGTGAAGGCACAGACGGATCAGTGAAGGAAGTGTGACTAGGTCCGGCCTTGGGAGTCTCGCTAGTGTCAAAGTGAAATGGGACGAACTCATCATCATCGGAGGTAGTGTACTCGGAGTCGTCCTGTGAGGTCTCGTCCAGGTCAAAACCAAAAGGCACGAACTCATCAGTGGAAGTAGTCGAACTCTGTTCGTCCTCTATAATCTCAACCGGATCATCTTTCTCATCAAAAGGCCCGAATCTCTGAAGAAAAGCAACTAAGTCAAATTTGGCCTTTGGCTCATCAGTATCTATGTGAATAGGAACGGACCCATCGGTGAAAGAAGTCAAAACCTGTCCGTCCTGTCTAGTCTCTATATCTGCCCTCCGCTCAATGGTGTCAATCGTGTAAATCCCACGGATGTCATCAACACATCGCCAAGTCCCAGAAGAAGGAACGTCGAGATCCATGCTTTCCGAGTTTTCCTCAACAGGAAGGAATTCTCGGGTCTCAGTAGAATCCAATAAGCAGCAAAATTCTCTGATAGTATCATCAAGGTCATGGTCCTCGAGGTCAGCCAAGATAGGTGAAGTCGCATCAGGTGCAGGTCTATGGTCGGCAGTGGGTGTGGTGATCGAAACTTCGCTCTCATCGGTAGGGCGAAAGCGAATCTCTCCTGATCCATAGTCAATAATGACCCTCGCAGAGGCGAGGAATGGTCGTCCCAGGATGATTGAAGAGTGCTCCACTGTGGAGGTCTCCATGGGCAAAATGACAAATTCAACATGGTATCTCGTGCCCTGAATCGAAATGACGGTGTTTTCAAGGATACCCTTCGGCCTCTTGATAGATCCATCAGCAAACTGTACGATCATCCTGGTTTTCTTGAGAGGCCCTAGGTGAAGAGACTGTACCAGTGAGAAGGGTATGATGCTAATCGAAGCACCGCCGTCTAGGAGAGTGTGATCACATGTGTGGTCAGAGATGGTGCAGCTAATGAAAGGTGTGGCAGTGTTCTTTTTCCTAGGAATGGGACGGTGTGTGATGGCGTGGGCAGTGGCCATGGTCAGAATATGACGCTCAGATCTGCTCCTCCGCTTTCTCTTCTTGGGAAGAGGAGCAGATAAATCAGTCATGGCCTGCTGAAGTGGGGAACAGATAATCTCATGAATGGTGGCCACCACTTCGGGTTCAGTCAGCATTTTTTTGAAATTTTGGACCTCCTCCATACAAGGGAGGAAGTCGGAATCATCATATACACGAGGAATGCCAAGAGCAGTCTGTACAGCGGCATCCTCGGGGTCAAAGGTGGGACCGGGTGTGAATGTATGTGTGGACCAAGGATCTGGCAAGTGAGCGCTCTCCTCATAGTCTGACTCGACCAACAGTCTCCCAATCTCTTTTTGTGTTTTTAAATTTTTCTCATTTTTTTGTATTTTGGGCGATTGCAAGCTCTCATGGAAATCCTCGAGTGAACCCATATCATCAAATGGTGGTATATCATGGTCGCTCTTATTGGTACTAGTGAGGTGGTCAATCCTCTGTCTCATATGATCCATCATTTGGGTCAAGTGCTCAAGGGTGGACTCCATGAAAGGTGACTCCAACAGCTCGGCCTCGGGTGGATGTGAAGGTGGATATTACGGAAGTGGAGGTGGGTGTGGGTAGAAATCCGAGGTCTGATACTGTGGCTGAGGCGGATATGTACAAAAGTCAGGAGCAAAGTCCTCCTGGAAAAAAGGAGGTGGACCGGCTGGAGTGAACGAATGATCCGCAAAGTCGATATAAAATACGCTCCAGTCGGCCATCTCGAAACAAAGGAAGAATGATCGGGAGAGCACGATGGTCAAGTCAAGAGAAGTGAGAAGAAAGGCGCAAGTGCGCAGGAGCGATCTAGGACACACATAAAACAATCACAAGCAAAAATGAAAACAAGTCAAACCCTCAATTCACCTACTCAACTTGGTGAAGACCACAAATGCGGTCTTTTTATCTTGTCTGTTTTAGAGTTAGGCGAGAAGTCCAAAATTGCACAAACACTTAGGGGGCTGAATATGGGATTTGGGCACTAACTTTAGTGTGTGCGCGAGCAAGTAAAACGAAGACAATGAGGGGATTACTCGCCCCAATACAAGATTTTCTTTTTCGTGGATTTTAGGGCCAAGTAATATTAGCAGTCCCAATTTTATTTGGTTATCACTTTTTTTGGGTTTTTAGTAAAAATGCACGTTCTTATCGGGGAATCAATTCCTTTTAGCTCCTAGGTGATCAAAATCAGAGGTAGAGGAGCGGGAAAGCAATGCAAGCGGCAAAAACGATGATGAATGCTAAAGCGTAAATGCTCACCTTGCCTCCAGCACTCTACATGCAAGGATGCTCAGCAGAATTGAAACCTATCTATATGCGAATGCAAAGCCGATGAAATCGCTAAGTTCAGAAATTGCTATTAGCGGGAAGAACCACAAGTTGACCGCCAATCCTCAACCCTAGAGTCCGGTCTAGGCTCACCCCTCCTCTGCTCAACACACTTGAGTTTAGGAGAAAGCGCTTTGCGAGGAGAGCTCGCGACGCGACGGATTGAAAGTGATGATCAACTGTTAAAAAATTTGACTAAGTCCAAACACGGCTATAGGTGCATGCAAAATATTAAGTGTTTGGCCTTAGTCTATCGGAAGCAATCCTAAAACTAGGGGCTCAATCACACAAAATAAATAAAATCGAAAAACAAAACAAAATAAAAAGAATGCGAGAAACACGAAAAAGCCGCGATGAGCCCCCAAGTGAACAATCACTTGGAAATTAGGCTCGAAAGTCCAAGTGTCCGAGTACCTGTATTATTACAAATATAGGTCTCTCTCTCACTTAAATTACAAAAATAAATGCGGGATATAAATTCTACAACTAAAGTAGAGCTCGGTCTACAAAAATCCTCTTCGTCTCCTCGGTGCTCGGGTGGCTGATGCCGGCTTCACGTGGGTGCGTAGGCGCCTAGGGTGGAGCGCCTCCCTCGATCTGCGATTCCTCGCACAAAGTCAACAAAAGAGAAGGTTAGACAGCTCAAGAGATGTATCAAAAATAAAGAAAATAAAATAGCAAAAATAAAAGCCGCGAAATAGACAATAAATCACAATCACAAATAAGACCCAAACTAAGCGCTGTTGCTCCCCGACAACGGCGCCATTTGTTTAACCCAGATGATCGGCGATCTTAAGTTCCACACAAGGCGGGAACTCAGTCGCTGAATCGACCACGCGAAATCCGGATTAAAACAACAATTAACCCACGACAATCAAGTAAAGCAGTGAAAGTGTGTGGAGTTAAAATTTATTATAACTCTACAACAAGATGTGTATAAGTGCAAGTATGTGTAGAGGTCGAACACATGGAGCAGACAGGTAGAACGGGGCACTAAGGCACAAAATGTGTGAATGTGATAAGTTGTCTATTAATGTTTTTTTTGTGGGTTTTTAATTTTATAATTTTTATTTAATTTTTAATTTTATATTTTTGTATTTTGATTTTTTAATTTACTGATTTTATATTTTATTTTTATATTTTATATATTTTTTAATCTTCTTTTTCAATAATGGAATATATATACAATATAAGAAATGAGAGGATAAAGGATTTATAAAAAATAAGTAAAAATACTCAAAAATTAGGAAATAAAATGTTTTTGAACTTTTTATATTTTTTTTTACTGTTTTTGTGATTTTTGGGGAATTTTCAGAATATTTTTGGTATTTTAAATGTCAAAAATACTGAAAACAGTGAATAAAAGTTGCTGGCCGAAATTAAAATGAGGATGAAAAATATCAAATGGTGTCCAAAATTCCTCAAATTAATTTTAATTGAAAGATAATAAATCAAACAAGATACAAAAACTGAAATTGTATTTTTTGGATTTTTATAGAATTTTTAAAATTTTTATGAAGGTTTTTAGAGTTTTATAATTTTTAGGCGTTTTGTTTTGTATTTTTTAGTGATTTTTGGTCTGGAGCTAAATGATACTAAAAGACACAAAATATATTTTTTTGGGATTTTTCTGGAGTGTATTTATATTTTTTATGGATTTTATAATACAAACAGTGCTGAAAATGCGTATTTTTGATTTTTTATAAATATTAAAAAGACTCAAAATCCAAAATAAAAATATTGGCGTGAAAGAACAATGCAGCAGGAGCTTAAATATATTTTTTGAGATTTTTTCGAATTTTCTAGATACATGAAATAAATAGGGAAAGCACACAAAAAATACAAGGACTAACAAGGGTATGAATGTAAATAGAGCAAAGTTCAAGGGCCAATATGCAAATTATACAAAAGTATACAACTACAGATGAATGCTTTGAGTCCTAAATAAACATTACACAAAATGGCGGGGGAAATGGCGCAAAATACCCACGCACGAGGCGATCGAACGGCTGCGGAGGGCGATGGAAGACAAGGAAGCTCACCGACCAAGACGAACTTTCACTGGCCTATCCGCTCCCCTCCGACGTGCAATGAAGTCCCAAAACGCCGCGCTTCCTCCTGGAGAGCCCCTCGAGCTGTCGGCGGCGTCAAAATGGTGGAAAGACCACCGGAGGGCCACCACGGCGTCGAGGATGAGTTATGGCTCCAGCTACCTCGTTCCTTGGCAAAATCCGACTCCAGATGGAGTCTCTCGACCCCTGGGACCTGCAAATAAAACACAACTACAACAGTAGACGGTCCTAGGGCAAATGTGGGTGATCGAATGGAGTAGGTGGCGGAAATGGACTCGCCGGAGCTAGCTCTGGCGAGGGGGAAGTGGATGATGAATGGAGCACAAATCAAGCCAAGAAATATAGGAAATAAAAGGTTACACTATAACTAGTTCTACAGAAAAGAAAAATAAAGGAAAACAAGCAAAGATGACCTCGATTGGCTTGGAAGAACCAAGAGATAAACCTCACGGCCAAGGGCCGGAGATGGGGGTGGATACGCCTCCGCGCCGCTCCTCCGCTCCTCCTAACGGCGAGGTGAAGTTGCTGTCACCTCCCTCTAACCTCAGCACATGAAAGAAGGGAGGAGGAAGGGGCAAAAGGAGTTCAAAATTGAAATGGAGGATTGGAGGTCTTTTTTAAAGAGTGGTCGATGGAGCACAAAGAACGGTGCTTCTGGAGCACACCAGTGATGCACTCCCCGAAAACAACCATGGGCTTGTATCCTCAATATATGGTGAACAAAAGTCAAGAAGGAAGCAATGCCAAATGGTGAAAGACGCGCTCTCCAAAATTCGGAGAAAACGCCAAAAAAACACAGTCTGACAAGCTTCAGAACATTGGGCAGAGACTGGCCGAGATGGCATGAAGATCGAGGTTTATCGAGCGAATCTTCGATCCAAAGACAAATGTAAGTACTGAGCGTGTATGGTGGTTATATGGGGATAAAAAGTGAAGAAGGGCCCGAGGTTAAAATGTGAACGATGCGGCCTAGAAAAATAGGAGAAATTGGCTAAAAAACGCAGCTGACAGGCTGCAGGTGCAGACCAGGAAGTTGACCAGCGGGTCAACTTCCACCTGGTTGGTCCACGTGGACTAACCAGGAAAATCCCTGCGAAAAAATATTTCTAAAATCAATTAAAAATAGCAAATCAATTTATTATTTTTTGGTTACAAAATAAAAAATGTTTATTATTTTATAAATTATTTTATTATGATTTTTTATTTATTTTTTTAGAGGTATATGTTTACAAGTTGCCTATTATACCCTTTATAGGTATATTCTTCTATACATTGTGTTCTTTTTATTTTATTGTATGTATCTAATTTATTTATTTTGTATTATTAATTTATATAATTATAACATAATTTTATAAACATAATTATATTTTCATTTTATTTTATTGATGTGTTTTGTATATTTAATAAAATAGAATTAGTAATTATACAACTCTGTAAATATGTATTATACCTAGGTTTTGTACATACAAGTATTTTTATTTTGAGTTTTCTTTGCATTTTTATTCTGATTTTAATGCACATAATTATTATAGGTAATATTTACAAAATTATAAAAATATAAAAATACAAAAATAATGAATAAATAATAAATTGAATATTTTAATCTATATAAGTATACAATAGGGGTCCAAAACTCAACTTTCAAACCGTAGCTCCGCCAAATGCGAAACACCACCATTAAATAGCTTATTTTATTCTATATACAATTAAAGGTGAGTTTGATGCATTTGGAGTTTTCATTTGTGAGATACGGGTCTGGGAAGTTGGGATTCTGGATTTTTATTCAGACCATAACTTTTTATCTTTATATTACTTTTCTGTGAAATCAATTTTGTATTTTTATTTATAAAATTATCTACAACTTTCATGTACAAAGTTTTCTTATTTGATGTATAAAAAGTGGAACCAAAAATAGGTCCCAAAATGAATAAAGAATGAATTAAATAAAAGGAATTTTATTGGTATTTTTGGCCCTTATCTCCCCCTACTTTATTCCTTGTCGACCTATTCATCAAGATGCCTAGGTCTCGGGGCTTCGGGTCATAAAATATTTACAATATTTTATTCTTTTTCTTTTCTTTTCTTTATTCTATATTTTGGCTTTAAAAACCGCATTTTATACAATATTTACACACATATACATAGATGCTAAAATGCATGAATTACGCCTATTTACACGCATTTACTAGGGTTTTTAAGGTCAAAATGATAGAATAAAGATGATGAAACGCAGATTCATCAAGGGGGTGAAGAGAAGAACGGACGGTAGCCAGTGTAGCTACCTATCCTAGTATGCAAGACCAGTGTAGTCAAGTCATCCAACTGCAGGCTCACATGATTTGACTTTGAAGCTCAAGCTTGCTTATTTTCTATAAAATATATATACACTCCAACATGCATTTTATTTTTATACATGCTTGTCCATTTTTTAAAAGTTTTTTTGAAGTACTATTCACAACAACATTTACATAAGGAGTTTTTCCTCTTGAGCCGGTAGACTATCCCTCTTTTGAAACTTTATTGCAACCCACACCCTCCTGTCTTTAGAATTCCTCATCACTAGATGGGTTTGGGTGCACTTCCCTCTCTAGAGGAGGACAAATGTTTCCACTTGTGTGCATCTCATACCGGCAAAGCCAACTCCATCACCACTCTAACTGAGTTGAGCCAAGTGAAAGGTGCAGGTGTCCAAGTTAGGTCACTATCAACAAGATTCATGCGCGCGCTCTGAAATACTCTACTTAGGCAGTCAAGAATCCATTGAACCAAGTCTCGTGATCCTCAAAGAATTAAGTCGACTAGACCTGAAGTACCTCAATTCCAACTCCTATAAGCTTCCTGTTATTAGGTAGATTTTAAGGTCCAACCAAGCTCCGATCTCCGGATTTTATTTAGACTTGTTCAATTATCAAACTCAATCTGAAAAATGTTAATGCCAGGCAAATGCTATGTAGAATGCAGAAAATATTTTTGTGATGCAATTTTCAAAGATTTTGAACTTTTTATTGATTTTTGAAAAGGATAATGCATATGCATTTTTTTGTATTTTCAAAAAGATTTTTCAATGTTTTTGGTAGTTTTAATTTTGCAAATGTTTTTGGAATTTTCGAAAATAAAAGGTTTTGGTTAAAAACTAGATCAAAATATTTATACAGGGATGTGTCTTATATTTACAAGAAGTAGATTTTAAGAATTTACAAAGGGTAAGTGGTCAGTTTCATAAATAAAGAATTTTAGTGTGATGCATATATTTCTCAAACTTATTTGAAAATCATTTTACAAACAAATTTGAAAAACTATAGTCCAAAATAATTTTTACAAACATGTACATACATTTGAAAATCATTTTGTAAAGGTTTTTCAAACAGTATATAAAGATTTCTCAAATATTTTTGCAATCATTTTCCAAATATTTACAAATAGTTTTTCAAACATTTTATTTCACACAAAGAAAATAAGTTTTTCAAAACAAAATAATTATACAAAGGTTGAAAATATTGAACAAAATGTTTTCCAAATAGTTTTCCAAATATTTTTCAAAAAGATTTTCAAACTATTTTTCAAACATTTTGCAAAAAACATTTCACCTGATTTATTAATCAGTAAATACAAAAATAATTGAGGAATAATAGCATCTTTTTATTAAGGTTTTTAATGAATTTAAGTAATGTAATTAGCCATATTATTAATAAAATTATGAAAGTACGGGTTATGGCTAAAGTATATAAATATTATATACGACCCCCCTATACTTAGCTTGAGTTATGTCCTCATAGATTATAGAGAAAAAGAGAAGGCATAACTCATACTGAGTATAGAAAAGTCTAAAAAATAAAGAACGAATGAAGGAATGAATGAACGAATGAGAAGTCGACCATCCCCCCTATACTTAGGATCAACTAATATTAGGTATAACAGACTGTACACAAAGCATGGAGGGTCATGGGTGGGAATGAACAGATCATACTCAGACTGTCTCCCCCTATACTTAGGGTAAGATATCCCTAAGTATAGACAAGAAGAGGAGACAATGGAGAGGGTCAAAGAATAAAAGCAATCGGGGTGCACACCTCCCTATACTTAGGACAAAGTATGTCCTAAGTATAGAAGACTGACAAAAAGGGGCGACACCTTTTCCGGTAGAAAAAGAAAATAGAGAAGGAAAATAAGAAAAGAAGAAAAGATAAATGAAGATGGAAGAAGATATCAGAGGATGTATGTATCACTCCTTAGGGTAAAAGAAGGCCTAAGTATAGGCAACAACAAGAGTGATGAAACGGAACGACGAATGAACACTCGGCTCATCCACCCCCCATACTTAGGACAAAGTACGTCCTAAGCAAGGCAAACACAAGAATGGATGGATGAGCAAAACGTGAGAGGGACATAGATGAACAAAAGCAGATATACAACAAAGATGGGTGTACACAGGATCAAGAAGGTAGAAAGCGAACCTTCTTGCGGGACCGCTGAGGGATAGATCTGGTATGGTGCAGGTCGACATCGGGATCCTCAGATGACACTAACCGATCAGGGTCGACAGGGTCTAGGTCCTCAGTGGTCCTAGGGTGTGAAGGCACAGACGGGTCAGTGGAAGAAGTGTGACTAGGTCTGGCCTTGGGTGTCTCATGATATCAAAGTGGAATGAGACGAACTCATCATCGTCGGAAGTAGTGTAGTCAGTGTCGTCCTGCGAGGTGGCATCTAGGTCAAAACCAAAAGGAACGAACTCATCAGTGGAAGTAGTCGAACTAAGTTCATCCTCTTCAATCTCAATCGAATCGTCTTTCTCATCAAAAGGCCTAAATTACCGAATAAAGGCAACCAAATCAAATTTGACCTTGGTCTCATCTGAATCTAAATGAACATGCATGAAATCATCGGTGAAAGTAGTCGAGTCATGTTCGTCCTGTCTAGTCTCTAAATCTACCCTCCGCTCAATGGTATCGATCGTGTAAATCCTACGGATGTCATCAACACATCGCCAATCACATGAAGCAGAAACTCCAAGGTCTGTGCTTTTCGAGTCCTCCTCCTTGGAGAGGAATTCTCGGGTCTCGTCATCGGTCATAAAGAAAGTCTCTCTAATATCTGCATAAAAGTCATAGTCCTCAGGGTCAGACAGAATAGGTGTAGTCACATCAGGTGCAGGTCTCTGATCGGCAGTGGGTACAGTGATGACTACCTCACTCACGTCAACAGGATGAAAGCGAATCTCTCCTGATCCATAATCAATAATGACCCCCGTAGAGGCAAGGAATGGTCGTCCTAAGATGATTGGAGAGTGCTCCCTGTGGAGGTCTCTATGGACAATACGATAAAATTAACATTGTACCTCGTGCCCTGAATCAGAATGACGACGTTTTCAAGGATACCATTCGGCCTCTTGATAGATCCATCAGCAAACTGAATGATCATCATGGTTTTCTTGAGAGGCCCTAAGTGAAGAGACTGTACCAGCGAGAAGGGTATAATGCTAATCGAAGCACTGCCGTCTAGGAGAGTGTGATCACATGTATGGTCAGAGATGGTGCAGCTGATGAAAGGTGTAGCAGTATTCCTCTTCCAAGGAATGGGACGGTGCGTGATGGCGTGGGCAGTGGCCATGGTCAAGATATGATGCTCAAATCTGCTCCTCCACTTTCTATTCTTGGGAAGAGGAGCAGATAAATCTGTCATGGCCTGCTGAAGTGGGGCACGGATAATCTCATGAATGGTGGCCACCACTTCGGGTTCAATCAATAATCTTTTTAATTTTTGGACCTCTTCCATACAAGGGAGGAGATCAGAATCATCATATACACGAGGACAACCAAGAGCAGTCTGTACAGTGGCCTCCTCGGGATCAAAGGTGGGACATGGTATGCATGAATGTGTGGTCAAAAGGTCTGACATATGGGCACTCTCCTCACACTCTGAATCGATCATGTGTCTCCCAAAGTCTTTTTGGATTTTTAAATTTTTCTCATTTTTTGTATTTTGGGCGATTGCAAGCTCTCATGGAAATCCTCGAATAAACCATATCATCAAATGGTGGAATATCATGGTCACTCTTATTTATGCTAGTGAGGTTGTCAATCCTCTGCCTCATATGATCCATCATATGGGTCAAGTGCTCAAGGGTGGACTCCATGAAAGGTGACTCCAACGGCTCAATCTCGGGTGGATGTGAAGGTGGAAATGTGAAGGTGGAGGTGAGTAAAAATCCGAGGTCTGAATCTATGGTTGAGCTCCCGCCTCTGAGATCTGTGTTTTTTTTGGAATTTTTTCAGTTTAGATCTGATCTTAGGTTCATTTCAAGCATTTATTTTGTTGTTTGTTACGCATCCTAGCCTATATCACCGCCCATAGTTCTCCAGAGCTAGTCTCTGGCGAACATTTTCCACTCGTTCCTTACTGTGAACCGACCCCACGACCACCTCCATTTCCTCCACCATCACCTTCCCATCGCCGCCATCCAATCCAGTCACCCCGGTTAGCCCGTGATCGGGAGCTCAGCTCCCTCGTCTCCTCCTTTCACTGGTATGCTCCGCCCGACACGCCCACTTCCATCCACCACCAACAGAAGCCCCTTCGTACCCTCTATTCTTTTGCACTAACGATATATGTACAAAAATCAGAAAAATATGAGGAGAGTCCTCCTGATAAAAGGGAGGTGGACCGACTGGAGTGAACGAGGGATCCGCAAAGTCCAGATAAAATACGCTCTAGGGGTCCACCTCGAAAACAAAAGAAAATGATCGGGAGAGCATGAAGGTCAAATCAAAAGAGTGAAGAAGAAGGCGTAAATGCGTAGAGGCGATCTAGGATACACACAAGCAATCACAAACAAACTCACAAAAAAGAAACCCTCAATTCACCTACTCAACTCGGTGAAGATCGCAAATGCGGTCTTTTTTTCTTTTCTGTTTTAGAGTTAGGTGAGAAGTTCAAAAATTACGCAAACACTTAAGAGGCTGAATAGGATTTGGGCACTAGTCCTTAGGGTGTGCGCGAGCAAGTAAAAGCGAAGACAATGAGAGGATTACTCACCCCAAGATAAAATTTTTCTTTTTAATTAATTTTAGAATCGAGTAATGTTAACGGCCCCAATATTATTGATTATCACTTTTTTTGTTTTTTAGTTAGAAATACACGAGCCTAACGAGGAATCAATTCTTCTAAGCACCTAGGTGGTCAAAATCAGAGGGAGAGGTGGAAAAGCAATGCAAGCGGCAAACGATGATGAATGCTAAAGCATAAATGCTCATCTTGCCTCCATCACTCTACATGCAAGGATGCTCAGCAGAATTGAAACCTAAACAATATGCAAATGCAAGCCGATGAAATCGTCCTAAATTCAGGAATTGCTATTATCGGGAAGAACTGTATTTCAAAATATGACTAAGTCCAAATGTCACTATAGGCACATGCAAATATATTAAGTGTTTGGACTTAATGCTATCGATAAGCAACTCCTACAACTCAGGGCTCAATCACACAAAATAAAGAAAACAAAATTGGAAAACAAAGGAAAAAGGTGATAACAACCGCGATACAACCGACGAGGCCCCCAAGGGAACAATCCCTCGGGCACTAGACCTCGTGAAGTGTGGCAGAGTAGTGAGAGTCTTGTTTAAGTTACTACAATAAATGTCTCTCTCTCACTTCGAATTACAAAAAATAAATACAATAAAATAAAATGCTCAAAATACGACTGTCTTCTCAAAGTCCTCCAAGCCTCCTTTGATACTAGGTCATATGCTCACACTGCCTTCACGTGGGTGCGCATGCGCCTAGGGTGAAATACCTCCTTTGATCCGTAGTTCCTCGCACAAAGTCAACAATAGAGGATGATTAGACAAGTCAAGCAATTATATCAAATAAAAGAGCAAATAAATAAAGCCGCAAAAATAGACAAATAGTTACAATCACAAATAATCCCAATCTAAGCGATGTTGCTCTCCGGCAACGACGCCATTTGTTTAACCCAAAAATCGTGCGGTCTAAGGTAGTCCACACAAGGCGGGACCACGATGTCGTTGAGGCGATCGCTCACAAAATCCAGATAAAAACAACAATTAACCCACAACAAATATCAATGAAAGTAAATACGGAGTTAAAATTTATTATAATTCTACAAAAGATATGTATAGTGCAAGTAATGTAGAGTGTCGAACACAGGAAGCAAACATGTAGATCAAGGCAAAGAATGCACAAAATGTGACTGTGATGTATTTGTTTACGTGTGCTATTTTTTGTGAGTTTTTAATTTTTAAATTTTATTTTAATTTTATATTTTTATATTTTATATTTTGATTTTTAATTTTCCGATTTTATATTTTCTTTTTATATTTTATATTTTTTAGTATTTTCTTTTTATTTTAAACTATAAAACAAGATATATATACAATAAAGAAAAGAGAGAGATAATGTATGTATAAAAATAGGTAAAAATAACCAAAATACAGGAATAAAATCTTTTTGGGCTTTTTTTTTTTATAATTTTCTACTTTTTTTATTTTTATATTTTTGCTAATTTTTATATTTTTAAAGTCAAAAGTACGCAAAATAGGAATAAATTATTGATACCAAATTAAATTGGAGAGGAAAAATATTAAACAGATTCAAAAATTCTCCAACTTAATTTTAAAATAAAGATAATACAATAAAGAAAATTTAGGGATAAAAGCTATATTTTTGTGATTTTTATGGATTTTATATATTTTTATAGATTTTTTTTGTGTTTTTCTATTATTTTATTTTCCTTTTATATTTTTAGTGAGTTTTATCTGAAGGTTGAAGATTGAAAAACAAAGTATATTTTTTTTTGAAATTTTTCAAAAACGTTTTATAATTTTTATAGATTTTATAATGCAAACAGTGTTGAAAATGTAAGTTTTTGATTTTTTTTATAAATATTAAAATGCCACAAAAATGACAAATAAAAATATGACGTGGAAGTGTAATGAATCATGAGCTTAAGTCTATTTTTGGGGATTTTTCGAGTTTTATAAAGGCATGAAATAAATACTAGAAATAAAGAGAAAATACACACTAGCAGGGGTATTTTTATAAATAGATGAAAGTCTGAGAGCTTGAGTGCAATTTTCTCACAAAATTATAACTGAATAAAAATATTTCGGGACCATATATTAAATACAAAACCTGAGGGGGTATTTTTTTAAAAACACTAAACTCATGTGCACGCGGCACGTGACTTAGCAGGGACCTTTCTGTAATTTTCCAAACCCTCAGGGACTAGATTGCAAGATAACCAAAAAGTTTATACCTTAATTAAAAAGTTTTGGGACTTAATGGAAATAAAAGAAACTCAGATGGGCCGCCTTGCAAAATGGCCAACCTCACGTGCACCTGTCCTGTGAGGTGACGTAGCCAGGGACCAATGTGCAATAATCCAAAGTTTAGGGGCTTTAACGTAAATTTTACATAAACTATACAACTATAGATAAAATTTATAGACTATTAATTAAATACAAAACTTCTCGGGTAAAGTTGCAAAATACCCAAAAATAACGGATCCGACGGCAGATGCACGGTCACTTGCCACGTGTCAACGATCCTACGCGCGATACCGATTCGCGGGCAACGGCTGCGATTAGATATGGCTGGAGGATCGAACGACGTTGTACATCCGAGATCCAACGACAGCTGAAGCTCGCCAAGAACAGGGGCCCATCTGACAGTTGAGGAGGCCAGACGATTAAATGGGAGGAACTCTACCGAGGTTGAGGTTCTCCCGGCTAGATTGTCAACCTCCGATGCTCTATGCGGCTCCAAAACGATCGAGCCGACTCCTGCGGAGGTCCTCTATGTGTTGGAGTACCCAAAAGACCCCGACGATGACCGGAGAGCTCACACGATGGCAGCGGAGCTTTCCAGCTCCAGGATCCTCCGTCGAACCACCAAAATCACTCCAGCTACGTCTTTGACGCTCAAACCCGCACAGGAAGCGACTGGGGTCAAGGGAAAACTACCTCATCCCATTAGAAGGGTGGAATGGAAGCGGAGGGAGCGAGGTAAGGGCTCGCTGGAGCAAGCTCAGGCGAGCGGCGAATGAAGGTGAAGGGATCGGCGAAGAAACAAAAATGAAGATGGGGATCAAACCTAAGACTACAGTGAAGTAAAAAATGCAAGAAAACGAGAAGAAAAGGGAGACCTCGATGGCTGAACACCAGAGATATGGTACCTCACGGTCGAGGATGGACAGAGATGGTAGAGACGCCCTAGAACTCGCCTTACGCCGTCTCAATCGGCTAGAGGTGGTGCTGTCACCACCTCCGATCCGGAGTGCGAGAAAAGAGGTGCAAAAATGGGTCAAAGGGGTTCAAACGGTCAAGGGAGGACCAGGGCTGATTTTGTACAAGATCGGGGTGGCGAGAAGAACGAGGGACAACGGGCGTGACAACGATCCAATCCCCTAGGAGAGCTATGGGCGTGTATCCTTGATCCATGGGGAGAAAAAGTCATGAAGAAAGTGACGCAAAAGGATGAAAGATGCGACCTAGAAAATGGGAGAAAACGTCCAGAAATGCAGTTCTGACAAGAGCCAGACCTCAATCAGAGAGTTGACCGAGGTCAACCAAGGGAAGAATTTGGTTGGTCCACGCGGACCAACCAGAAAAAAACCTTGGAAAAAAGATTTGTAAATTCCATTAAAAATAATAAACGATTTTATTAATTTTAGGTTATTAAATGAAAAGTATTTATTATTTTCTAAACTATTTTATTTTTATTTATTTGTTCGAGGTTTAAAATTATAAGTTACCTTTTATGGGTTATATACAGGTATATTCATCCATATATTTTAATGTTTTATTTTTATTTTGTATTTTCGATTTTATTAATTTTATTTATTATTTTATATATTTATAACTTAATTTTATAAACTTAAATATATTTTTATTTACTTTTCTGATGTATTTTATACAATTAAATAAATAGAAGTATATTCTTTATAGGTATATTTATAGGTATTATACCTATGTATTATTTACAATTATTTTATTTTTACATTTTCATTATGTTTTTATTCCTGTTTTAATATGTATTTATATTATAAATAATATTTACAAAATTATAAAAATATAAATTATAAAAATAATGAATAATAAATAAAATGAATATTTTAATCAGGTAAAGTATGCAATAGGGGTCCACAACTCAACTTTCAAACCATAATTCCAAAATATATTAAACCACTTCATTAAATAGCTTATTAAAAGTTATATACAATTAAAGGTGATTTTGATACATTTTGAGTTTTTATTTGAGAGATACAAGTCTGGGAAGTTGAGATTTTGGAAACTTATTCTGATCATATTTATCTGTATATTATTTTTATATGAAATCAATTTTATATTTTTCTATATTTAATTATCTACAACTTTCAAGCTCAAAGTTTCTTTATTTCAAGTATAAAAAATGAAACTAAAAATAGGTTCCAAAAATAAAGAAAAATGAATAAAATAAATAGGTATTTTTATCGGATTTTGGCCCTTATCTCCCCCTACTTTATTACTTGTCGACCTAATCATCGAGATGTCTAGGTCTCAGGGTTTTGGGTCATAAAATATTTTAAATATTTTATTCTTTTTCTTTTCTTTTCTTTATTTTATAATTTTTGCATTAAAAATAGTGTTTTATACAATATTTACACAAATATTCATGATTGTTAAAATACCTAAATTAAGCTTATTTACACGCATTTACTAGGATCTTTAAGGCCAAAATGATAGAATAAAGATGATGAAACGGAGATTCATCAGGTACTCAATGGGATACTCTTGAAACCTCGGAGTGTTGCATTCGACCAGTTGCTCGAGGTGGCAGGCATGTGTTGTGTCGCCAAAACGAGAAGGGTAAATCTCGATCAGTCACTTCTGATGGCCCTCTTGAATGATGGAGACCTGAGACACATACCTTCCACCTATGACACTATGAAGCTACCGTGACATTGAAGGATGTATACATCCTTATAGGTCTTCGCATTGATGGGGCTCCTGTGACATGCTATTAGTACCCTCCACGATATAACTGAGGAGCATAATGCATGCAATGGTTCGGTGCCAATTCTAGCACTGGTCCAGGAGAAAATTTGTCAAGCGGACGGTTGAAACTCACTTGGATTCTCGACGCTATTATCTCGGATGTGAATCTCCTGGAAGAAGATGGGGACAGATTGGAGGGAATTATTGAGGCTTTCATTTTATACCAGATCAGAGAGTCTTTTTTCTTGAACTGCACTGGTAATAAGTATCATTACGGTACCTTCAGTTGCTCGAGAACGTCCAACAATGTAGATATATGCCTTAGGAGACAACAGTTCTTGCACAATTATATCAACAATTGGACGATCGTTCATTAAAAAAATCCAGGAGATGTTATGGTTTTCTAACCTTATTGCAGGCTGGATCCTGGGAGCATATACACATCAGGGTGGCCTGACCATATCGAATGGATCCCGATGTTTTGAATCATGGTACATACAGCTGCAGGTATGAGATATAAGTACTCTAAAATTTGATTGTTTGATATAATATTAACAAGTAGTTAAAATAGATGGATGTAAGGGCGAAGGTCGTTCAATCAAAACTTCAAACTACGAACCTGACATTATACTTGCAACGAGTTAGATACACAGGACGAGCATCAGGTATGGTTCGTACATATACCTTTTTATTGGATTAGTATGAAAGTATTAACTTCAGACTTTTAACAGATGATGTAGTCTCCATATGATACATAGATCATAAATATCCTACCTGCTATCTGTCGAGAAGGACAGGAAGCATGGAGGTCCCAGACAATGCTGATTTGCTTTAACGTAATGGTTATGCGACAATTTGATCCGCGATCTCATATCCCAGATCAGATGCCGAATAGTTTTTCCGCAGCGTCGGACTCGTCAATGGGATAACGATCCAATTGATTGGGCCGATCGACTCCAATAACAGATCATTCGGTGGAATCAACGTTGACAAACAATTGTGATGGAAAGAGCTTCGGTAGAATCTGGCGAGCAACGACTACAAATATACATGCAGTGGTATTGGAAGATTATATGACGTTAGATACATACTTCAATCCTAGCACCGCAATCTACATACGAGCATTACATCTCCAGATTTAGGCCATGGGTAGGTATTTAACTTTTTACTAAGAAATTCTGTAATGCATGCGATTAAAAAATACTATGTCTTGTTACAGGTGCATAGTGTATATAAAGCTCGTGGGATTCTTGAGGACTACGAACGGAGCTCAGAGTTGCTGAGCATAATTAGCTTACTTGACTCCGTATTACAGAACTTTGGATTGGGGGATCAAATGAGTCAGTGTCATCCGAAGTAATCTTACTCCACTAAGCCTTCCACGATCCCTTTCCATGATCATGAACCCCAACGACAACATGAGGTTGCTGTATAAACATCTGCTTTTCACGTGCAACAATAATATGCTGCTGGTAGAAATGATGCTGAGATGGGACCATCTCAGGCACACTTTACGCAACCTTCGCAAGCTGGTGATTTTTTGAGGTGTAACCCCGAACCCACCCCTAGAAACTAGGGGTGCACATGGATCGGATAAAATCCGTAATCCGATCCAATCCGTTGTCATTGGATTGGATCGGTTTGGATTTATAAGTTTAATGGATCGGATCGGATTGGAATTTTACAAATTCGTTCATTTATGGATTGGATCGGATTATTGTCAAAATCCAATCCGATCCAGTCCGTTAATCCGTTAATAAATAATAATATATACTACTTTATTTATTCTCAATAAAGCATATTATATATTACATTTTATTTGAAAGCTATGTGTAAATATCCAAGCTAGTCTCTTTATAACTTAAACCTATTCCAATTAAAGTTTTACTACACACAACTAGCTGGAAAACCCCTTATCTCACCCTACTAGTTGGTTTAGAAAAAAGTAATACCTCCCCGCAATGTCCTTTAGGCCCTTCCAAATTTTCAAACGAAACAAACTTCTAAAAATAATAATACATAAATCTAAACCCACTCGGGACTCATTACAAACAAAACACTCGCTTGCGCCACACACATCTCCACCCTCAGGTGCACACATATCTCCGCTGGATGTTGTCCTTGTCCTAGCTGTGCGCATGCGCAGCCAGGTCTTCCTTACACATGCGCAGTTATCTAGTTGTAGTTCCTATTTGATATATACAAACTTGCAATTTTATTCAAAGTCAATATGATTCTTTTATGATTTCTACAGATCATAAGTATCCTATTTTTATTTAGTTATACAATGATCGGTTGTAATAAATTCATAACAAGCATATATGTTTTTGCTTTTCAAAAAAATTAAGTCAAATTGCTTTCCAAAAATTAACTATTCTTTTCTTTACATTTATCCATAATCTCAAATTTAGAACCATGCTTCAAACGTCGAGTTCGACTATGCTACAAACTTAATCATACATTAAGTGAGCATTAAAAATCCGAACCAATCCGATCCAATCCGTAATCAGGTGGATTGGATTGGATTGGATTTGCATGTTTAATGGATTGGATTGGACTGGAAAAATCAAAAATCCGTTATGTGTGGATTGGACACGGATTAAGCCAAAATCTGATCCAATCTGATCCATGTGCACCCCTACTAGAAACATAGACATTCATACAATTCTTAACCAACGATTTTATTCCCTGTGAAACGAACAATGGATTCTCCTATTATGCAGATTCCATGTGTGCGCTTCCATTCCAAGATCTCTTGTGCACATCTCTACCAGATATGACGTAGATACACTAGTAGTAGCATGCATCCCAGTCAGAGCAACCATCACCACATCATCGTCAATGACCTCCACAGATTGATAGGGCAGCATCTGTTAGGGACACATCACGAGAGCCACCTCGAGATCTAAGTGAAGAGAGCCGAGGGTAGCACCAGTGGTGGTAGTCGAGATCGTAGGGTTAATATTTCATCACTCATCCGTCGGACACGGAGAATTTTTTATTCATGAAAAAATGTACCAACAACCTTATTCTTTTAGTAAAATAATGACAACATTATCGTTTATGTTGATTTTGGTGCAATGTCATGCATGCTTCAATATTAATACTACAAATGTAAAAAAATATTATGCTCCACATACTTGAAAATTGTATTAACATTTGATTATTGAAATGATTGTAATTCTATATTAACTCAATATTAATTTGTAGGTGTGATGAAAATTAACCTGTAAGTTGGTGTTGGGAGTTGTAATTCTGAATGAACCAATTTTAATATTATTACATTTCAAATGATAGCGTTTTTATAGGTTATCACAGATATTGGTTGCAATTCTTAACAAGCTTAAGATAACTTTATATTATTACATTTCTAATGCTATTGTATTATCGTAGGTTATAACGAAAACTCGCTTCACAACTTGTAAGTCGGTGCGTCTTTCACAAAATCGATTCCTAGCAGTCCGTGCACCATCCAGTTCTAATGCATCACATCGTGCTCCACTTGCTTCATCACGACCACTGCGAGCTGGAGTTTCTGCAGTCCTACTAGCGCATGCTTCTCTATCACAGTCATCCCGAGGGGGTGCTCTCCAGAGCTTAGAAATGGGACCTAACCCTCACAGGCTATCAGATGCTCCTACGTTGTATCCATCAGAGGATTGATCGTTCACTCAACCAGTTTAGTCGATTGACTCCCTGTTCATAGACTACTCGCCCCAATCAATGTCCCCACCTATGGTTGAGAGTTCCCAGAGCAAGACCTCCCTGTTCACGGGAGTATATGATGAGGAGGAAGATATGTACGCTGACTTAGCTGATTTGTATTAGACAATAGCACTAAAGTACGCACGTCTGAGTGTATTACGAGAACAACGACTCCGATCGAGTACATGATTAAAACAATCAATGTACAATAATTTTATTAAAGTTAAGTTTATCTAATGTAATGCTAGAAGTGGTCATTTTACTTCGCAGATGTAATGTTGAATTATGAAATTGGAGTGTGAAGTGCGATTGCATTTTTAAACATGTGCTCGGAAAAAAAATCAGAAACCCAGAATCTATTAACATATATTAAGCATCACAGATGTAACTTTATTGTTTGTAATGGATGACAACTTTAAATTGGCAATTACCAATATTTACCTAATTTCATAATAAAGCCTAACGGAATTTGATTGTTAATTTGACAAATACAGTATTGGTAAATGGTTACATATCCAAGATGTTGTATTGGTAAAGAGTTACATATGGAGAATACGAAGCTTTCTCAAATTCCTACGCAATAGATATGTATTGCTAATTTCTCAAAATTGTACTTCTGGACTGTTTTATTAATGAAAATTTTATATATTATTATATATTCATATTTTTTCTAATTAAAAATATTTGGTGCATTAAATTTGAAAATATTAAAATTATATTGACTTTGACATATTTTGTCAATAAAATTATTTATTTATCAAGTATTTATGTCTTAATTATATTGGTGATTATGCATCACTATAAACTACAATATTATAATTATAGAGCGTTTTATTTCCATTTTTTATATATTATTTTATTTTCGTATTTTTTTAACTTAAAATTTCAGTGCAAAAATTACACTGTGCATGTGGTTCTTTTTTGATTTATCTAATTTTATATTTTTATAAATCTTTGATATAAAGAGTATGAAATATGTAGTAAAATTGAGAAAGCGGGAAATGGCGAACCATTCGCTAATCGACGAATGGTTTGCCGACTAGGTATTAATGACAATCATTGACGCTTGTATACGGGTGCGGAAATTAAAGGATTTTGATCGACGAATAATTCGTCAATCGACAAACCATTTACCGATAATATCCTGACCGGAAAATTTCGCAAAAGTCTCTAATTCTCTTCTGCACATTCACATATGCGATATGTGTGCAGACGGGATTTGTCTTTTGCACGTATACCCTTCACATAAATTATCATGGGATGTTCGTTTGTCATTCACCAGTTGATTCATATATGTTTTCTCTATCTTTTGTAATTGAGGTTAATGGGGCTGCCCCAATATGATTGCCCCTGCTTCGTTTTTGGCGTTTTTTTATTTTTTTTGAAAATATCGTCATGTATATTCATCCATATATCTCTCTTATATGCCATTCGAATTTCGTCAGAAACAGATAATCTTACGGCCTCCATCCAGACAATCATTTTTAACGGTAACATGATTTGTTAAATCTACACTATCCCGATAGAGGCCGTAGGAGTCTGTTTCTGACGAAATTCGAATGACATACATGAGGGATATAGGGATGAATATACATAGTGATATTTTTCAAAAAAATAAAAAATGTCGAAAATAAGGGGCGGGGCAGCCCCATTAAATCCTTTGTAATGATATGCTTTTCTTGGTCGCTTTTGGATTTGCCTTTGGCCACGTGTTTTTTTAGGGTTATACCGGTGTTCAGATTAAATTTAAATTTATACTGAATGTTTAAACTGGTAATCAACGGATGCAACAGATATTTTTAATATCAGAGAAAGGATTGGCATAAATTAAAGGATTTTTTACGGCTGGAATATCATTTGTTTCTCCTATCTTCTTGCATTGTTAATGCCTGTGTTTTTCTGTTGGTTTTGTCGTTAGTGCGTTAAACTGAATCATATTTTAAAGTTTAAACAAAAACCGAAGCCCGAGTTAGCAAAATTTTCTTACGTTCGTATCCTTCCAGTTTTCAAAAAATTACATTGGTACTCTTCTTTTCACTTCCCGATTGCACTTGTATCCAGGGTTTATAAACCGGACCGGACCGGCCGTTCGGACCGGGAACCGGCTCTGACCCGGTCGGTTCGACCGGTTCTTTGTAATTAATTTCAAAAAAATTAAAAATAAAAAATCGGGTCCGACCAGTGGTCGGACCGGATTGACCTGAATGGTCGGATCGGGTTGACCCGTATTGACCCAGTTTTGATGGTTTGGTAATTTTCAAAAAAAATAAAAGTTTAAATAATGAAATAATAGGATTTTTATCATGCATGCTATTCTTAACTTCTGCGATATAAGGTATGTCCCTCTCTTTTTTGGAATATACGTTATGTCAATGCTTTCTTAGAGTAATTTTCTAAACAAAAATAAATAAATGATTACAATATTATATTCATATATAATTCTAAAAAATACGACTAACTTTGTAGAATTTTACTCGAAATAGGCAATCATGTTATTCTATTTAAAGATTTGAAATTTCTAACGATTATTTCATTGGTATATAAATACATACTTACATATATGTATCCGATTTTATTGGTTCAAAAAATCGGTTCAACCGGTCTGACCAGTAAATTAAGCTCAGTCTGGTTTTTTCCGAGTCGATAAGAATGATGATGTCATGCTGACGTCATCACCGGTCCGACCGGTTTGGACCGACGGTTCGATCCGGTTGGACCAAACCGAAGACTGACCGGTTCAATGTCCGGTCCGATTTTTAAAACCTTGCTTGTATCCATGAGAAAGGAAATGGACCGAAACTAACCTAAGGGACACAACTGTTAATTGGTCAAGAAATTAGAGGTACAATTGATATTTAAAAAAAAATAGGGCATAATCACATTGTAGAATCTATATTGTAGAATCTAAAAGAGGTAGAACGATAAAAAACATGAAATTCAAATATAAAGTTAGTGTTAGGTATTACTAGATCATCTTTATGAACTTTTCTTAGAGAAGATTTTGCCTCCACTTTACCGATGTATGGGTCAATTTACAAATGCGTTGTGTTTAGCGATCCACTCATTAAGATAATAGTTCATAATCATATATTGCCAACTCACTCTGTTGTTGCTCGTCCTCGAAAGCACATCAATGAATGTCTTCTCCGATCTGTAAGGGGACGGTGGACCCTATTGGGGTCAAAAATCGTGTAAGATGAAACATCAATTGAAATTCGAAAAGTGATTTTACACCATTAATCATATTGATTAATTTATTCAAAACCCGCATAGAGTAACGAATAACAAAAATATCAAGATCTAAATTGACTCTCTGAGTTCGAGCCGGATCCAAAGCTAGAGACGGAGATGAAGACGATGCAGGAATGATGGAGAGACCATGAGTATGCGTTTGACCTTCCATTCCTCCTTTGACATTTTGTTACAATAGCTTAAGGTATGACTCAGCCCATTGAAAGATTAGAGCAAATCAATATGGAACTATCTTTCTCCCCCTAACTCATTCATGCTTCAAATTGAGAGTTTCAACCAATAGATAAGCATCTCAATGGATGCTATTACTATCCGTTAATTAAAAAAAATCCCTCCCGAATTCACTATTTGAAAAAAAATCAATATGAGATAAAAATACCATATGAGAGAGTTGGTTGCCCTACCAAATCCTATCCACCATATCCTCTCTTCCCTAATTGGATCACCACATTCTTTGCGAGATTTCCTGCCAGAGAGCCACAATTGTTGCTGGAGAAGTTATTCGGATCAACGATATGAGACCGCCTTTACGTAGGGAATCTCGAATCACCTTCGTTTGCACATTATCGACGCGATCAAAGCATCAAGTGTATACTTTTACATGCGAGGAGATCCCTAGAGAACATCCTCGGAGATAACGACTGATGCAGCTGGCTCCGCCACTTACCCGATTGACACAGAATGATGTTCCCTTCATCGTACAATTCTAAAACAGATAGAGTAACTGCATTTCATCATATTTGAGCTTCTATACAATTTTTAAGATTTTTGCATACTGTTTGTGTCAAATTGTATTAAAAACCCAAAAACAATGTTGATTTTTCATGCATCCCTATTAAGTTCTCAAAATATAAGAAGATGTGTTATATACTTCTCACTAAACAAGCGATTCAAGAAAAACAACCTTTTGTATAATTAAGCTCATTTAATAATATATTTGGATGTTTGAGAGTCGACTAAGTTGACCTTGACTTTGTCAAATTTACATCTCATATCGTATTTGCTTTCAAAAATATTCATCTCATCTTGAAAACTGAGTACTAGGTGATTTGAATTGAGCCTTAGCATGTATTTGCTTCCCTGTGTTCGATCTTGGGCTTGCCCAAGTAACTAAAATAGTCACTTTATATTAGTGCTTGATGTTTTTAAGTGATTTTTGATCAATCCCTAATTGCTTGACCACGATAGCAACTATTGATTTAAAACGGGTAGAAAGTTATTTATCATGTCTCAACCAAGGAGTGGGTTGTCTTCAACTTCTACATGCATCATGCTTCTTTGCGTAAGGTTGTTGATCCTCCTTCCACATCAATTTCCCGGCCACCTACCACACCTATGCACCTTGACCAACCATCACGCAATAGCTAGTTCACCCCCCTAACTTGCACCACCATCACCTTTATTGATGGTCCACCCAATCGTTTATAAAATCTCCTCGAAAGGTCGTTGGAGGCTTAGAGCCGTCATCTTCTTATCTGCACCAAAAAACCATAACCACTCAAGTGAGCCTCCTCTGTGTAACATGTGCGCCGAGGCAAGAACCTAGACGCACAATAAGGTCTAGCAAGGCACGCGCAAGGTCTTGAGACAAGCAATTTACCCAACTACCCACTCTTTTGGTGGGTCGAGCTTCCTTTACTGCAATTGAGAGAGAGGCCAAAATTGGAGACTTCTCTAGCCTTTTCTACTAGTTGCTTCCTCCAACTTTCTTTGTCGAAGTTGTAGCTTAGGTTGTGTTATAGCATTTCCCTCAATTAATCTTATATTCCATCACTGTATTCAACTTATTTTCAATTACATCTAAATCATGTTTTTCCTTCATCATCGATCAGTTACGACCAATTCCATCACCTCCCTAAGTATATGCTTGGTCCAACCCCTAGAGAGGCCGACGAATCTTGCCAGTCTCGACTCCTCTAAATTTGGAGGCAAGACATCCCTTGTATACATCTTTAAAGTTTGATCATTGGAGAGCTCTGCCCCTCTCTGAGGAGATACATAACCTAGCATACACACATCGATCTTTGATTATTTTTACTACAGGAGACTCACAGTGACATGAGGAAGCTTCTTAGCCCCCTAACTAGGTTAGGAGTCCAACATCAATAGCCCTAAAAACCAAATCTCGCTAGACATTTTTGTACCCAAGCACCGTTGTTCTTACGTGTTTTGATCCTATTTTCATTTGAAAGTACTGCTGCTGATAATCGAGAATTTGAGAGGGTCTAAAGTAGTCTACACAAGGTGAGAACTACAGTGTCGCTGAAGCGGCCGCTCACGAAACCCCAATTAATCAACAATTACCCCACAAATAAATCAAGCAATGAAATAAAGATGTGGAGTTGAAATTTATTTTATTTAACTCTACAAAAGATGTTTATAGTGCAAGTAGTATATAATGTCGAACACAGGGAGCAAACTAGATAGATCGAACAATAAAATGCAAAAGTAATTGTGAGCTCTTTATCTATTTTTTGTGGATTTTTATTTTTTGTATTTTTAATTTATTTTTATTTTATATTTTGTTTTAAATTTTATATTTTTATTTTTTTCTTTTTCTCTTTTTGTATTTTTATATTCTTTTTTTAAATAAGTAATATAAGCTATATAAGAGTATATACACAATATAGATAAAAGAGATATAAATACAACTAAAAATGACCCTAAATTATGGAAATAAATATTTTGGGTTGTGATTTTTTACTATTTTTGTGATTTTTAGTGATTTTTGCTAATTTGTATATATTTTTAAAGTAAAAAATATCCTAAAACAGGGATAAAATAATAGGCCAAAATTAAAACGGAGATAAAAATGAAATTCAGTATCAAAATTTCTCCAAATTAATTTTAATACAGAGATAATAATATAAAGAAAATTATAAAAAAGAAAACATTATTTTTGAGATTTTTAGGAATTTTAAATTTTTTTATAAATGATTTTAGGGTTTTGTCAATTTTAAGAGTTTTTGTTTCTATTTTTAGTGATTTTTGGTATGAAGGTTTAAAATACTTAAATAAATAATTTTTTTTGATAATTGTTAGAAACAATTTTATATTTTTGGAATTTTTTAAGTCAAACAGGGGTTTTTACTGCTTTTTTATTTTTATAAAATATTAAAGGTCCTAATATGCAAATATAAATATATGAGCGAAACTACAATATAACAAGAACCTAAGCCTATTTTTTGGATTTTTTAGAGCTCAATGGATATTTTAATTAAATACAATAAACCAATAAAAATGCAAGGTTTAACAAGGGTATACACGTAAATAAAATAAACAAAGGGGCCAAGTTATAATTTTTCTAAAAATATAAAAAGGGAATAAATAGTTTCTGGATCAAATCGAAATATATAAAACTATGGGGGCATGCCTGCAAAATGCCTACCTCACGTGGGGCGACTACATAAGGTGAGCTTGCGTGGACCTAAATGCAATTACAGAGAGATGAGGGGTCTTTTGCAAAAGTTCCAAAATATATTACACAAAGGAAGATTTATATATCAAATATGAAACTTCAAAAATACGTGGGTGGACGATGCAAAATACCCAACATAGAGGGATCCAACGGTGCTCCTTCCTTCACTAATACATTGGCGGCACGAGGGGAGATGATGATGGTTTGCCACTGATAATCAGGATTAGATCTTCGTTGACGATCTGACGGTGATGCCTCCAACGATTAGATGGGGGTTGTATGTCCTGGAGCGGCTAGAATATCCAACAACATAGAGGGGGTCTAGAGGAACAAGCCAAAAACTCGGCTGGGCCGAGCTTTGATCTGCCCTCCTGAGCTCCTTCGGTCGTCTGTATGCTCGGAGAAGGTGCAAAATGGAGCTTGGGCTCTTCCGCTCTCGTTGGAGGCTTCATGAGGTCCACCGGAGCTTTGGTGGCACTACACGAGCACGGAATATGGCTGGAGCTCCAGGTACTTCTGTGGCGCAAAAATCGACTCCCAAGGGAGTCCTCTGGCCCTCCAGCACCTACAAGGAGATAAGTGATGAATCCACACTTCACCATCTTTATTCTATCATTTTGGCCTCAAAAACCCTGGCAAATGCATGTAAATACCCTAAATTCCTGCATTTTAGCATTCATGCATGTGTACGTAAAATAGTGTATAAAATACGATTTTTAAAGCCAAAATAAAAGAATAAAGAAAAGAAAAGAAAAAAAATAAAATATTGTAAATATTTTATGATCCGAAACCCTGAGACCTAGGCATCTAGATGAATAGGTGGACAAGGAATAAAGTAGGGGGAGATAAGGGCCAAAAACCAATAAAATTCCCTTTTATTTAATTCATTCTTTATTCATTTTGGGACCTATTTTTAGTTCCACTTTTTATAGCTCAAATAAAGAAACTTTATACATGAGAATTATAGATAATTAAATATAGAAAATACAAAATTGATTTCACACAAAAATAATGTATAGATAAAAAGTTTTGATCTGAATAAGATTCCAGAATCCTAATTTCCCAGACCTGTATCTCCCAAATAAAAATCGAAACGTATCAAAATCACCTTTAATTGTATATAATTTTTAATAAGCTCAGAAAGACTGCATCGCGATATATAACAGGGAAACAGACCAATCATTCACTCACCTGCACAAGCCCACGGCAGATGCAGCAGAGGGGTGAAGACCTGAGAAGGTAGTCTAGAAGATTTCGCAGAAGGTAGTCGGCATATATGATAGTTGTTGTTGTCCTCTTCCGAGGGTAGGGGGATTTTCTCAGCATTGGAGCCCTCCGGGGGACGAGTGAGAGGGATGCATGTGGTCTTCTCTGGGAGGTGGTGTCATAAAGAAAACACAAAAATTAAATACATGTATATAATACATAGGTATAATACCTGTAAAGATACATATATAATTACTATTTCTATTTTATTAAGTGTACAAAATACATCAGAAAAATGAAATAAAAACATATTTAAGTATATAAAAATATTTTATAAATATATAAAATAATAAACCAAAATAAATAGATTAAATATACGAAATAAAAATAAAATATTAAAATATATAGATATGTATACCTATATAGGCCATAAAAGGCAACTTATATTTTTATACCTCAAAAAATAAATAAAAATCATCATAAAATAACTCCTAAAATAATAAATATTTTTCATTTTATAACCTAAAACTAATTAAATCATTTACTATTTTTAAATGAATTATCAAATAATTTGTTACAGGGTTTTTGTTGGTTGGTCCACGTGGACCAAGCAAGAGGGTCCGAGAGTTGACTGCGGGTCAACTCTCTGACCCGCCCCCTATTCCCTCTGTCAGACCTCATTTTGACCCAAATTTCTTGACTTTTTCTATCCTATATCTTTCACTATTTTACGTCGAGGTCTTCTTGACTTTTGTGCCTCGAGTATCGGTCTTACACGCCCAAACATCTCCTTGGGCTGAGGACCAACGATTTCATCGATCTCCCTCGATCTTTCCACCACCTGACCCATTTCGTCAACCCGTCATATATAGACCCCCCGACTTTTGGATTCAAATTTGAACCCCTTTTTGCCCAAATCTTCTCCACCTTTCGTGCTCCATTGTAAGGAGGAGGTGACAGCTCTTCCAGGAAGCCGTCAGGAGGATCGAGGAAGGCCTAAGGCGGCTCCACCACCTCCGGCAAAGCTCGTCGTCGAGATTCTTTACCTCAAGTGATCCCCACCTTCGAGTGTACCCTTCTCTCTATTTTCTTGTGCATTTCTTGTTTATCATCACCGTAGGAGTAGATCCCCCCATTCATCTTCGTGTTTCGACCATCAGATCATCCAATCACTCACATCACCGGAGGTAGTTCCGGCCGAGTCCCCATCTTACCTCCTCCGCCTTTCCACCTCACCGCGAGGTCGAGGCAGTTTTCCCTCGACCCCTTCACCATCTTTTGCAGGTCAAAGCGCGCATCGAAGGACCTGGAGCGCATTTGGACCTCCACCGGAGCTACCTGGAGCCTCGTTGCTCCTCCGCCCTCGCCAGCCACCTCCGGTGGCCTTCGTCCATTTTTTGTGCCTCCAGCGTACAGAGGATCACCGCAGGAGCCTCCCATACCATTTTGCAACAGCGTAGACCGTCGGAGGCACGCGTTCATGCAGGAGGAACTTCGCTCCGGCGAAGTTCGTCCATTTTCTTCCTCCGGGGCTCCACGCCGTCCGATCAAGGGCGCCCTTCCAGTTAGATCCTCCATCGTCGGATCTCGCCCGTTCACCACCATTCGATCAAGGGCCAGGATCTAATCCTGGCCTCTCATCCGCGAAGGGGTATCGTGCATCCCTGGCTCTCCCCGTGTCAAGTGAGAAGACCTCAGCCGTTGGATGCCTGGCGTTGGGTATTTTGCTAACTGGCCCCCGCCACTTTTTGTATTTATTTAATAGCACATAAACTTTCATTGGCAGTTTAATAGTTTTGTAATATTTGCAAAAACTCCCATGGCTTTCTCATATTTGCACTTAGGCCCCTGTCCACGTCACCTCACGTGACTCGTGCACGTGGGGTGTGTGAATTTTGCGCGGGGGCCCTCACGATTTGTTGTATTTCTATTTAGTCCGGGAACTTTTCAATTCAGTGTAATATTTTTGGCAAATTTGCATCTTGGTCTACAAGTTTTTGAATATTTACAGACATGTCCATGACAGTCACGTGCCTTGCGCACGTGACTTTGGAATTTTTGCACATGTACCCCTGCGGGTCTTGAAATTTGTATTTGGTCCAGAAAATTTTATATTGCGTTATATATTTGTGGAAAAATTGCATCCGTATCCCTGTACTTCTGGATAATTACAAATATTCCCCTACTAGTAATGAATTTTCTTTTTATTTCTTTTATGTATTTCACCCCTCTATAAATTTCAGAAAAATCTAAAAAAATAGCATAGCTTCTTATTTTATTGCCCTTTCACGTTATACTTTTAGTTTGCATTTTTATTGCATTTTAATATTTATAAAAATTCAAAAACATGCATTTTCTTCACTGTTTGCATTAGAAAATACCAAAAAATATAAAAACTCTTCAAAAAAATCAAAAAAATATATTTTATTTATTGTTGTGTGTCTTAACTTCAGTCCAAAAATAACCTAAAATTCAAAAGAAAACCCCTAAAAATAGCAAAACTCCAAAAATCTTCATAAAAAATCTTAAAAATTCCACAAAAATCCTAAAAATTTAATCCTGTCTCTGAATTTTCTCCATTTTATTACCTTTGTTTTAAAATTAATTTGGAGGATTTTGGCTTCTGTTTAATATTTTATTTCTCCATTTTAGTTTCAGCCTTTTATTTTGCTCATTGTTTTCAGTATTTTTGCCTTTAAAAATACCAAAAAATTAGGAAAAATCTAAGAAAAACATAAAAACATCAGAAAAATATAAAAAACTCCAAAAGATTTCATTCCCTGAGTTTTGACTATTTTTACCTCTTTTTATAAATACATTATCTTTTTCTTTTCTTATATTGTATATATATATATTCTATTTTACAAATTAAAAGAAAAAGAAAATATAAAAATATAAAATATAAAAAGAAAATAAAAAATCAGAAAATTGAAAATCAAAGTATAAAAATATAAAATTAGAAATAAAAAAATATAAAATTATAAACCCACAAAAAATTAGCATAGTTAGGCAAATATATCACATTCACATTTTTGCGCATTTTTGCCCTGATCTGTCGTGCTTGTTCCCTGTGTTCGACCTCTACATGCTTGCACACTATACACATTTGTTGTAGAGTTGTAATAAATTTTAACTCCACACATTTACGTTCATTGCTTGATTTATCTGTTGTGGATTAATTGTTGATTTAGCCCGGATTTATCGAGGGTCGCCACAGTGACTGTGTCTCCTCCCTATGTGAGATACATTTAGACCTCGATACATCTTGGCTAATCAAATGGCGCCGTTGCCGGGGAGCAGCAGCGTATAGATCGGCTTTTCTTCCTTGATTGTGATTATTTACCTATATTCGTGCTTCATTTCTTTTCTCTATTTTTGATATATCTTGTTGAATTGTCTAACCACTCTCCTTGTTTGGATTTTGTGCGAGGTACGCGGACCGAGGGAGGAGCTCCTCTTTAGAGCACCTGCACACCCACGTGAGGCAGCTTTGACCTAGCACAAAGGAGGACTTGGAGTGTGTGAAGATAGATTTTGGGCATTTTATTTTATTGTCTATATTTGTGTAATCTAAGTGAGAGAGTGACTCCTAATTTGTAACTTAAACAAAACTCTTGGATACTTCTACACTTCACGAAGTCCAGTGCCCGTGGGATTGTTCCCTTGGGGGCCTCGTCGGCTTTCGCAGTTTTCTCGCTGGTTTTGTTTTCTTCAACTTTTTTTCATTTTGATTCACGAAGATTTTGGCCCCTAGACTTAGGATTTTATATTGACTGTGACGTAATTGATTAAGGCCCCACACCTAATATCTTGCATGTACCTATAGATCGCTAAGTGGACCTAATTAATTACTCACAAAGAAAAAGCTGATTTAGTCACCTGAGGGGTCATGTGCCGCTAGAGGTCGTATATAACGCTGGCAGGATCCGTTGTGGCGGACACCGATCGGCATCAGAGACCAGACCCCGACCTCTCTTGTTGACATATTAGCTACTGTTCTTATCGAGTAGAAATTCTTTGTCTAAGGTCGATTTCCTCGTGCATCATATAGGTAGTTTACTTTTCTGTCTTTAAATTTATTCATGGATCACCCTGCATGTAGAGTGCTGGAGCAAGGTACACATTTCTAACTCTGCATGCATCATTGTGTTTGATCGCGCATCGGCTTTTCCGACTTCCTCCCCCGTTTTATTGGACTCAAAATAACCAAGGAAATCGGAAAATTCGTTAGGCGTTGCTTTTCATTCAGAAAAATACTAAAAAAAGTGATAATAATAAAATTGGGACTGCTAATGCAAACTTGGCTTTAAAACTCACCTCATCAAAAAAATTTTGTCTTGGGGAGAGTAACCCCCTCCTTGGTTGATTTATCTGCAGCGAGAGAGTGACCCGCACACTAGGATAGAGCCATACCTGAACTCCTCTCAGACTACGGCTCTAGGGTTAGTCGTTCTCCAGTGAGGATCTCTCCGGTAACCAGTAAAGCGGACCGTGACA
The DNA here is from genome assembly GCA_037367405.1 of Ottelia alismoides. Lineage (NCBI taxonomy): Eukaryota > Viridiplantae > Streptophyta > Magnoliopsida > Alismatales > Hydrocharitaceae > Ottelia > Ottelia alismoides. Next base: position 130,743 of record JAZKJV010000655.1, on the reverse strand, counting down.
TCCTTTGCAGAGTGAATTGATCAGGTAGCCGGTAAACGGTCCGCAATTCATACTGGCTGGGAAAGATCTAACTTTAGAGTGGGACAGTCTCCTAGGAGCATCGGATTCCTAACAGCTCGCTTAATCGCTCTGATAGATTGATTGATCACCTAAATAAAATTGTAAAGATAATTGACCGAGCCTTTACGATCATCAGCTCAAGAGTTGTGTAGGTGAACCGAGGGTTTGTTTTCACATCTTGTTTGCATTCCAGATCTCATCCGCCCTTTTCCTCCAGATCACGATGATGGGAAGGAGATCACTTAGGCCACGTCCGGTGGCACCGCTATCGAGCACTCCTTTCTATTCATCTAGGTCAGCTTCGGGGAGTCCATACCCACTCTCCGAGCCTGAGTTTACGTCCACCTTGTTCCCCCTCGATCACCCTTCTTCTTCAGTCAGTCCTGTGGTGTCAGAGTTTAGTGCAACACAAAGTTCTGGACATTTGACGGCACCTGAGATGGGTACTTTTGCCTTTGCAGAAACCCAAGATATGGCCGGCAGAGAGGAACACCCAGATGAGCAGGGACCGCCTCCGTACATATATGATTAGACTGCCATCAACAATTCCTTGTTAGCTTCCGTGGAGATCATGCAGAGATAGATCAGAGACCGGGGAGCCTTCATGGGTGACATCATGAGAGAGCCGACACAGATGTGAGAGGATAGAGCAGAAAGACCTGAGGGCAATGGAGATATACCAGAAGCAGGAGGCGGAGGAGGAGAACCTAACCAGGAGAGGCCACCACAGATGACCATAAGACAGTTGCACAATCCAGCTGCAACCCTCACTCACCGATGGATCCAGCTTCCTCCCATTGTCGGGAACTTCGAGCTTCGCCCCCTGACCATTCAGTTGTTGCCCAAGTTTCATGGACTGGACCACTCGGCCGAACCAACGCAGCGCGAGCTATGATCAGCATCTTCGCTATGATCCCGAATGAACAGTTCTATGAGGCTTGGGATTGATTTAGAGAGCTCATTGACATAGTGTCCACATCACGATATATCAAAGCCAACCTGGTTCAGAGTTTCTTTTGTGGGCTGACATCGAAGCTGCATGGGCTTGTGAATGCCTTTTGTAGTGGATCCTACTTTTCCAAGGGTGAAGACGTGGTTTGGGAGATCTATGAAGGAATGGTAGAGAATTCGACAGTCATGGCCCAAGCCTGAGTCTACACACAACCGAAGATCCCACCACAGGCAGTTTCATATCAGAGGATTGCACGCATCGATGCCGGTACCCACACTCCATCAGCAGCAGCAGCGCATGCTGAATCCGCCGCCGCCAACATGGGGATTATCAGCGAGAAGTTGGACCACATCGAGATCCTTGAGAAGAAGCAGAGTCAAGGTCTTGCACAGATGGACCAGTTGACTAAGACCATGAGTGACCTGGAGACTCAGATCCTATGCCTTCAGGAGGCACAGAAGTCCACTCAGCAGCCTCCCAGGTCACGTGCTGAACCCAGTAGTAGTAGCTCCACCTAGCCCTCTGCCACATACCGCCAGGTTCACCACATCCAGGCGGAGCTGATCCAGCAGCTACAGCACTACCCAGCGCTGCCACCATCTCAGGACACTCAGATGGTGGACTACCAGCCGGATCAGCCACTGGTAGTTCTTCCTCCACCACCCTTCGAGCAGGAGCCATTGATGGAAGTCAATGGGATATGGTACGACCGGTACCCACAGCAGGCCGAGATTCGTCGCGATCACCCCGGATTTCGTTGGACCACCGGAGGCACCTCATCCCAACAACAACCTCCAGCTCAGAGCACCTAGAACAACCAGCAGCAGCAGCCCTATCACTCCCACCAGCAGTACCAGCAGGGTCCTTGCCCCTCTTATCAGGTACAACAGTGGAGGCAACGTCAGCAGCCTCACCAGACATACTCCCAGCCTCCCCCTCACTATTCACAGCAGCAACAGCCTCATTTCCAACAGAGGAACACTTCTGGTTCTCAGGCACCTGCCTTCGAGAACCCAGCTCTAGATGACCTCGCCCGCTTGCTCTCTGAACAACATGCATCCTTCCATCGGGAAATGGATGAGTTCCGACAGGAGATGAGGGATATCAACAAGGGCAAGGCCACCATACTAGCACAGATCAAGCCTAATCCAAACAATTTGAAGAGGAAATCTGAGCATGTACAGTCTACAGAGGATACCACTCCTAGCGACTTTTTGAATGACATGTCTTCTTTTATGTGTGATGCTAATTTTGTGACTATTAGGAGCAGTTGGATGCCAGCCGACGGTGCCTCATCTGAGCGACAACAACACGAGGAACCAAGAGTGCCAGACGAGGAGAGTAGCAGTGCTGATGCCGATGATGATATTGATGACGGTGGTGCTGATGCCACCAAGGATAGAGATCCACTTGACGGTACTGAGGCTGTCATGACTCCAGATGCAGGCAGTGGTGCGGATGCTACCGTTTTACTTGATGCTGAGCCAGAGCGTGGTGCTGATGCCGCGAAGACAGATGCTGTGGGTAGTACCGAGGCCACCACTTCTACTTTTGTTGAGCTTCCATCTGTTGTGTTGCCACCTTTTGTATCTCAAGACTATGGTAACAAGAAAAAGAACAAAAATATGAATAAAGGAAAGGTTTCTTTATCTTCTCCGAGTCCATATGTGTTGCATGATGATCTTTGTATGGATTCCATTCCTTCACAGGCACAGGAACCTCTTCCTAGCCCTCCATCTGAGGAGGCCCCTACCATCCCTTTCCCTCAAGCACTCCGCTTGGCGAAGGGGAATAAAAAAGAAAATCCAAAAAAGACACACCAGTTAGAGTTCAGCAACCAGATGATTGATAGATTTCAGATTCAGCTAACTCTATAGGAGGCACTAGAGCACATCCCCCTTTTCTAGAAGAACTTGAGAGAGAAGACTACCATACGCAGGAAGAGGAGGAACCACAGAGGAGAGATCCATGTGCTTACCCATGCCACATGCTTTGTCATTCAGAACAAACTGCCAGCCAAGAAACCCGAAGCAAGAGCTCCCTATGTCAGATGCAAGATTCATGAGCAGCAGTTTGATCGTACTCTGTTAGACAGCGATTCTTCTATCAATCTCCTTCCGACAACCTTACTTAACTGATCAATCTCCGATTCACTATATAACTATATCAATATTACCCCATTCCATAAGAAAAATCATATTTTCTGTCATGTTTATTAATGTAGGGACTAATATTACATGCATTATATTTGCATGTATTTGTCATTCCACTCAAATGAGCAATCACACATTACTCTTCAATTCACATTTATTTATGCCCTAATCAAGAGAGAAGAAATGACAAATTAAGAAGGTATTTGGAAACACTCAGATAAATGACAAGATACTCTCGATTTTCTCTTGATATATGTGTTGGCCAATCGTTTTAATAGCGGCAACATTGCATGATATTTAAAATATCCACAATATCGTGAACGTGCAAGGTTAAAATAATAAATTTTGTATAAGTTCATTACATCAAGATCTAAGGAGAACAAATATTATGGGTATCCTTATATATAAATAACCTCTTAACAAAAGGGTGCTCATCACTATTACTCTTTTCTCTGGGTGCTACAAATATTTAATATCAAAATTAAGCTCCAAAATATCATTTGATAGAAATCCAATATCTATAAACAAATCATTATTAAAATAACATCTCATTCTCTACCTTAATCTAAACTCAGAGCACTACTAACATGTCCGTTGGAATTACATGAATAAGCCAAAAAAGTGATTGTAATTAACGGACATTTGAAATAATGGGAAGGCCAAATAATTGTAATGGCCATTATGGAGAAAGGGCACGATGCCATCTTGAAAAGGTGCAATTGAATAGACACATCTCCCATTGAAAAGGTGCAAACGTTATTGACGTATCTCTTGTTGAATGGCCATGCATGTATATATATACCACAAGAGAGAAGAGTCGGGGGCATCCGAGTATTTCATTACTTTTGAGTTCCTAAGCATCCTACCCATTCCATTCAATCATTTCGTCACCCTTCCTGACAATCAATTTCGTTGCCAACATATTCCGTTATCATTAATCCAACAAAAATCCTCCACCATAATTAGCCATCTATTTTATTATCGACGAAGCAACGAAGTAGATTCCTTGACTTGTGCATTCGGACCCCCAGTGAATCTGACTCCTGAGGCTCCACCCCGAGTGCCGTCAAAAATCATCCAACAACATAGACGTCCGCCAACCCTCATTTTCTCGGCCCCTCTGCGAATCCGACTCCAGAGGCTTCCTCCCGAGCCGTCGACCACCATATTTTTATCTCGCTTTTATTTTATTACTTTACATTTTTATATCCATCTTATTTTATTGTCTTTTCTTTCGTGCAGCTATTTGGCAAGACTATCGCGACCATCCATATCTAACGGCTATTATCCTCGACTCTTGGAGATCTGGGACGTGACACGAGGTTCGAGCTCGATCCGCGGTTGTTATCGCATCCAACTCGCCTCGCCAGAATATCCAAATTCGTGAAGAGTTGTCGCGTACGAGTCCCATTTGGAAGTTTCCGCATAGAAGGGAAGCGATCAACACTTACCGACCTGCATTATTGCCTTCTCCAACTTTCATTTCATTTTTTGTTATTCAAACATCTTGCAACAAACTCATCGATTTATAAAGTATTCTTATTTGCAAAATAAAGTGTAGAATCTTCCTGTCCCTGTGAATTCGACCCTGACTTACCTTATACTTTGCCTTGCGCATAATATAGCTAAGTTCGGTTATTTATTTGTTCGAAGTGTATTTTTGTGGGTTCGCAATGACTATCCGACTTAAAAATCGGGTACTTAAACCCTCGGAAATATGCTCTAACATTTTGGCACCATTGCCGGGGATAGGCAATTATTCGCGCTTTATATAAAAAAAGTTTTTCTTTACATTTTGCTTTTCACCATCTTTTTTTCTGCAGGGGACAAGTCGCATTGGAAAGGAGCCGCATCGAACATCAACGTGAAGTTAAAAAATATATATTTGGAGCGCTCTCGCGATAGGTTCTCTTTTCTTAGGCATAACTAGGATCTATTTTATTTCTTTGTTTACGCATATTAAAAAACAACAAAAAAATCTACTTCTTTTTCCGTATTGCATTGCTTCTCCGTAGGATTTCTTCCCCATAGTCCCACCTTGCATTTAAAAAGACCATTTAATTGTTTGCCGATTAATCAAGATAAAAAAATACATCTTAAACGGACTAAATTAAAGCGGTCACAAAAAACATAAAATAAAATTTTGTTTGCCAACTTGTTTGTTGCACCATTCTCACAATCGCACGCGCATGCGTACCCCTAGGACCAGAGCCCAAATCCCACGGTTCTTGATAATCTTCTGAAAACCATATTGCTTAGTATACTCGTCCATGAGGTGTTTAACTAAGAAAGACGAAGGGTTTAAGATCCAAGTTGATCTAAGAAAGGCTCCCGCCTACTTACCCTCTGACTGGCCTCAGAACCAGAAGAACGACATTGTGGTAATCATTGAATTATTCTGAACCGCTAGATATCCTAGGAAACGTAATCAACTTATATTCTTCTTTTTAAATCAAAACTTAAAAGATAAAAAAAACTAAACTATAAGCGTTGAGTATGAATAAACAAATTGTTCGGTTTGATTTGTGTATGCTTAGCAGGAGGTCATTAAGGAATCCCCTTACTGATCCCCTTAAATTCGATCCATTCTATCCTCCAAAATCCAAAGTCAAGCCCGACACAAAATCCATGGCTGATGTGCCACCTCCTCCTGATCCACTCACTATAATAATGCAACAATTACAACAAATGGCAGAACGTCAAGAGGTTCAAGATGCCCAAGTTCGACAATTGATAGCACATCAAGGGCTAAACAACCCACCACCAATACTGATACGAAATCACTACAATCCTGCTAATCATCAACTCGTATCTGTCATCCAACTTCCTGCAGAAGCAGGAAACTTTGAGATAAAACCTGCAACTATTTCCTTCCTCCCCAACTTTCGGGGAGAAGAGACCGATGACCCTATAATGCACCTTCAGGATTTCGTAGCAGCCTGCGATACACTAAACATAAGGGAGGTAAACAAGGAACATATTTACCTCCGAGCCTTCCCATTCTCCCTTCAACAAAAAGCAAGCCAATGGCTTCGGAGCTATGAAGTCCTGATTCGATCATGGACTGAGTTGAGAGAGGCATTCTTAAAGAAATATTTCCCCATTGGAAAGACCAATGCACTTAGGCATGCCATTTCTCACTTTACCCAAACACCCACAGAGCCAATCCATGAAGCATGGGAAAGATTTAGAGATCTTTTACGAAAATGCCCACATCATTGAATCGAAAAATGGAAGCAAGTGCAAATATTTTATGAGGGCTTAACTGAAACATACACGAGAGTTGTCGACGGCTCTTGCGGAGGCAACTACTGGAATAAGGATGAGAACTTTGTATGCAGGGCCGTCCCTGAGCCTAGTCTGGAGGTGCAATGGCCCAGGGCCCCCCAATTTTGGGGGCCCATCTTTAAATTGGCTACATATAATTAATTTTTATTATTTTTATTTCAAATACTAGGGATGAAAATGGACTGGATACGGATCAGATATGCCTATTTCTATATCCATATTCGCTTCATCTCTTTCAAATACGGATATGATTCGGATATGCATTAAGGAAATCGTATCCTTAAAAATACGGATACGAACCTGATATTTATCGAATCCGAATATGCATCAAATAAAGAGCGAACTCGAATACGGACTAAATAAAGAGCTAATCCAAATATGAACCAATGAAAGAGTGACTCCAAATATGAATCCAATAAACATGGAATCCAAATACGGGTCTATTAATGATAACATATGAATATAAATTGATATTTAATCAAAGTTTACAATGATTTTAAAAATTAGTAATGAAATATAAATAAGTTGCATCGTGACAAAAGGGATCGTCGACGTGACATGCGTTCTTAACCAGAAGCAAAAGGGGGGATATAGTTTCATAACTTTTGTTCGTGTCCATCCCTAAATAAACAGAAGTTTATTAGTATCATTGATATATTGTATTATATAATATATAATACTAATATAATAACATAGGGTTGTGTCTTGTATTATATTAACTAATATATAAAATAATATTAAATATTTTATTCTGATATCCGGATCCAGATATTCAAACCATTACAATATATGCATCTATATCCGAAAAAATTTTACAATTCATATCCATATCCGATCCGTATTCGATTAATATTTGGATACGGATATCCGTATCTGGTAATTTTTTGAATACTATAAGAGGATATTTAGATATATCCGTATTCGTTTTCATCCCAATCAAATACCAATCTAATGTCTAAATGGCTACACAAGTGCATTAATTATTTACATTTGCACGTGTCATTTGACTCTTCATATTCTTAAATGCCTAAAAAGCCTTTGGGTTCCCCATTGCCACGTTAATATCTTAAAAGTTAAAACCCTACATTGAACTTAAATGTGTCCTTTGGAGACAAATATGACCTCCTCCTCTTGTGATTTGCGATTTTTGCCACTGTTGTAATTTCTCCTGCTTCTATTTACGACTAGTTGCTGTTGTTGGGCACCCGCAAATCACGGTCTCAGTTAATAGTATTTTTTTATATTTGTGCATTGTAATTTTTTCCCTTAGATCCACAAATCACGATTATTTTTTGGATTCACACATCTACTCACCATATTTCTATAATTGTAAATTATCTCTTATCTTTTTCTAAGAAATTACCAAGGTTGCAGAAAGCGGTAGTCGGTATTCAGTCGGCAGGGTCACCTACTAAGGATTAGTCGGCAATCGGGCGACTAGTCGGAATTAGTCGGGCATTAGTCGGTTTTGAATTTTTTATTATTTTAAATATATAAATTATTATTAATATATTAATCTATATATATACTCAATCATAAATATGCATAGATTTAGCAATTTTCAATTTTATAAGAGCTAAAAAAGAAGCAATTGCAGGAAAAAAGTATCAAGTTAAGAACAAATGTTTGCTACATAACATCAGCTAATGTTCACTGACAGATACAACATTTCAAAATAAAAATAATTCAAGCAAGCATGAAGCATCAAGTAAAAAGTCAGTCATCTCCATCGTTGTCATCATCCAAATCAATCTCTTCTTCTTCTTCTTCTTCTTCATCTTCTTCTTCTTCACCATCTTCTTCTTCTTCAACTATGTCTTCAGGTAGAAAATCCTCCTCTTCTTCATTTATAGATGCAACATTTGAGCTTGAAGATGAAACTCCCTTGCCACGTTGACTTCTTCTAAGCTCCAAATTCTCTTCTCCACCACTTGCATGAGCCACTGCTCCCCAAGTCAATCCGGAACCTGGAAAGACCTCCTCGTCTTGAGCTTGTACATTGACATCTCCTGTCCATTCACGTAAATATGCACAATCACGAGAGGAAAGTGGATCTTTTCCTTTCTCAAGACGGAGTTCCATCAGGTTGGAATTGAAACGAACGTATACAAGATCATTTAGCCTCTTTGTTTCCAACCTGCCTCTCTTCTTGGTATGAATCTGTAAGCAACATTACAAAAATTGTGACTAATGACTATATCACTTACTAATTTATAACTGGTATTTCTATTAGATGGGTCACTAGAGTCTTACCGAGTCAAACGCGCTCCAATTGCGCTCACATCCAGAGGATGCAGAAGTCAAGCTCAAGATCTTAATGGTCATGTGTTTCAAATGTGGTGTGTCATCTTCATAATTGTACCACCAATTAGCTGATTAATATAGAATGGTTAGGTCAACGAAATCAATGACAATCAAAATTAGATTAATGGAAAATAATGTCTGAAATACCTGGATCGAAATTTTCATCATTTCTCATCCTCTGTCTTACTGCTAATGGCTTTCCAAATGCCCCACGATCATTTCTATAATCAACAAGCTCCTTTGTGGTGATAGCATCTTGTATATCCAAATCTGGATAAAATCGTTCCATGCAATCCATAAAACCTCTCTTCACCACAATATCTGCATCACCACCACTCTCCGTGAAAAAGAAGTATGGGTTCAAATAGTAAGCCGCTAGAAGCAATGGAGAATCAAGTCTGCCCTTGGTCTTGGATGGAATAGCATCCACAAAAAACTTGTAAGATGACTCCACGCTATTAAAAGATGTAATTATCTCTCTCTTTGCCTCTTCAAGCCCTCCATAAATAAAGCCCATGGATGGGCGGTAATCTGCATCAACCACATGCAATAGATGAACCAAAGGTATAAAAATTTTAATTGCAAATGCGGTGTAGTTACAAAAAGTAGCGCTGAAGACTATGGACGTCGCTTGTTCTCCCTTTTTGGTCATGTACCATTTGCATGCCCTCCACTCATCTAAAGAAAACATCAACCTGAGCTTGTCTTTTTTCTCTAGAATGCTTTCTAGAGTGAGGAAAGTAGTAGCAAACCTCGTTTGCCCTGGTCTAGCAATGTCTCTCTTGTTTGTAAACTTCTGCATCAAGCTCAATGTTTTAGTGTGAGCATAAATAAAAATAGTGAGTGTCCTCGCCTTTTTAATTGCGCTCTTCACCTTCGAATCTTTGCCGATCTCCTCCAAAGCAAGATCAATGGAATGAGCAGCACATTAAGTCCACCATATCTGAGAATATTTTGTGAGCAGCAACCTCCCTGCTGCTACATTTGCCGAAGCATTATCCGCAACAACTTGAACAACATTCTCCACACCAACTTCAGTTATGCACTCATCCACGAGCTGAAAAAATGTACTCGGCGGTGTGTGTCTCATCAGAAGCATCTATGGACTTCAAAAATGAAGTCCCCAAGGAGCAATTGACACATAAGTTCATGATGCTCCGTCCTCGCATGTCCGTCCATGCATCAGTCATTATAGAGCATCCTGTCTTCTTCCATGTAATTCGATGACATTGCAAGTCATCAGAAATTTTCTTCACCGCCTTCTTCAAAAATGGGCCGCTAATCTCATACCTCGTAGGAATCTTGAGACCTGGATCATACACTCCAATTACCTCCACCATCTGCTTGAATTGTTTCGTGGTCAATGCATTGAAAGGGATCGCCGATGTATATGTCCAGTTACTTATATAGGAGACAACCCTCTCACGATGATCCTTAGATAAAGCATCTTTTATGCTCATCTGACGTGTTCCTTAAACGGTGACGGTCTATTCCAGAGATTCGGAAGATCGATGCCTTTTCGCAGATCCAGCATCTCCACTGATGCCGGTATTAATCTCATATCTCATCTCAGTAAGGTCAACAGCTTTTTGACTCTTCTTTCTAGCAACGTCATCCAAGACCTGGATCATCATCTTCTTCATATCTTCACCCACCTTAGGACATGGAGCCACGTTGCCTTTACGGTGCGCAGGATGTTGCTTGAACCTAAAAATCCCTCCTTTCACCACCTTCTTGCACAACCTGCAAGTAACAGTGTTCGAATCTGCACAGTTTGAAAGGTATCCAAATTGTCATGCAGGATCACTTGATCCTGGTGGCACATAAAAGGAAGAGTCACCACCAGAGGCGACATTCGTGGGTGGTGTTGCCAACTACATTGCCAAAAACTCACAACTTAAAGCTTGATATAAACAATTTAATAATTATTACTTTAAGAACATACATTTTCATTTTGCATTTAATTAAGAACAAACGAACTACAACACCTAAATCAATTCAATATTGGCCACTGTCATCTCAATTCAATATCAACACGTTTTAAGCATCCAAACACAGCAAAAAAATTTCCATATATAGCCGAAAAGGGAGATGAAACTACACAAGCAAGGGAAGAACTACGAGTGTTCTCTCTTACATCACAACATTCACATCACAGCATCACAACTTGATTTTATAATATATTTGGAAATAGAAATTTGGAAAAAATAGCAAAAAAAAACCCTAACCGGGCCGGCAATTGGATCGCGAGGGGCAGGAGAGCTGGGATCACCGAACGACATGGAGGGAATGGTCGTGCTGGGATCACCGAGCGGCGAGCGACCACCGAGCGGCGAGCAGCATCGGGAGCAGGCGGCAGAGGAGGGAATGGGACGCGCGAGGGAGAAGTCGAGGGTGAAATGTCGGTGGGGGATTTTAGGTTATTGTCGGACAATAACCTAAAGTTGAATCATTCGGGTCATGGAGTGAATCCCCGGATTCGGGTCCTCGGATCTGGGTTGCAGAAATCGGCCGCCTAATCGACCGACTAGACCGACTAGTCGGTCCGACTACTCAGTCCACCCGACTAATGGTTGACTCTCTCAAATCGGGTCGGTTAGTAGGCCGACTCGAGTAATCGGACTGACTAGTCGGCCTAGTCGGCCGATTTTTGCAAGCTTGAAAATTACAAAATTGAAATTTATTGCACATTGCAGGGGCTTGGGAATGTGGCATTAACCACTTGAATTGTTGTTATCTTTTTTACAAAAAAATTCATCTCTCATTGCTCAATCACATGACATACGTTTCCTTTTTCAAAGTTTTAATTGTCATTATAGTAAGTTTTATATTTGTGTTAAGAATATTTTATGGTTGGATTGTGAATAACCATCAAACAATCTTTTTAGGTAACTTATTTTATTTTTTGTAAAACTAAATCTTTATTATTTAATTTAGGTTTCAAGATTAATGCTAGTTGTGATTGAGAAGTTATTTTATTAACATATACAAGTTTGGATCTTGGATTGTTAATAGAAACCATCAGCTTGGCCTTATTACACTGTCAAATAAAAAAACTGATGATTTATTTATTTTTTCCATAACTATTATTTTATTGTCTGTTTAAATCATGTATTATTTTTATTGCAATTAATTGTTTAGTGCTTCTTGCTTGAATATTATTATTCTCTAACCTTATTTTTTCAGCCCATATTATATGGAAAATAGACATTAAGAGATAAAACTCTTAATTGTTTTAAATATTTTTGTTATTGTAGTCAATGGATATATGTGCTTTTGTGCTTGAACGTTCTAAAAAATGCTAACTTAAGAAAATAATGCCGTACATTTTTTTTGATAGCTATTGCCCATATCTTTTGTTTGTATTTACGTTCCTTGAGTTGCATTATATCCATAGATGTCTATTTCGATTGTAGAAATTATCTTTTATAATATTAATTCATTACTTATTATTTGATGCTCGTTGATCATAAACATACATAGTTCTTTGTAAAATTTAAAGAACTTTATTTATAAGAAATTTACAAATTAAAAAATTAAATTATTTTTTATAGGGGCCCTTTTCTTCTCTTTTGCCTAGGGCCCATGAAATGTCAGGGACGGCCCTGTTTGTATGGCAATTATATGAGGACATGGCAGATAACTCTGTCAACAATTATTCTATAGAGCTATACAATAGACACAAAAGACCAGTCCAATCTATAGGCTATGCCGCAACAAATGAAGACACGTCCTCGGATATCCAGATCATTGCTTCAAAGTTGGACAAAGTAGAGTTGATGGCTAAACAAGTGGATCAATTAACTAAAATCGTAGGGAATCTAGTATTAGAGAAAACTACCCCGTCAGTTTGCAAGGTAGCCCCTATTCCACAAACACCTATGGAACCAGAGATGTGCCAACCATCTATTCCTTTAGAGGAACAAATTAATCCAGAAGCAGTTAATTGGGTGCAGGGAAATTCCAACAACAACCCCTATTCCTCCACCTATAATCCAGGATAGAGGAATCATCCAAATTTTGCATGGAAGGCCCCAACAAACAATAACTCAGGGTATCAAGTCACCCAACAAGGGTCAAATCAAAACCAATTCGCACAACAAGCCCAACCACCGCTACAACCATTGAATACACCATCGCAAGAACTTGCTTCTGATTATCGTGACTTGATGAAACTCATACAACAGTTGGCTCAGAATCAAGTTGAAGTTCAAAAGCAACTGGTTCAAAGTTAAGTCGAGGTCCAAAAACAATTGACCAAGATTCGTTCTCAATTACCATCTCAACCACAACTACCTGCTCAAACAATACAAAATCCTAACAACTCACAAAACCGCCCTCCTGGATTTTCACAACAACCTACTCGAGGACCGGTGAGCTTTAGAAATTCAGCTAGTACAAGCAAAAATGAGTCAAATGCCTCTGCCAGTGCCATCTACTATCATAGATGATTTAACTCCCTTAAACCTCGCTAGGGATCCTCTTGAGGCAACTCTGACTTTAAATGATAATTTATTTGAAAGACATCATATTATAGTGACCGAAGCCCTTGATTCCATCAAGAATGAACCTTACGACCATTGACAGATTTAGATATCTTAGAACTAGACCAAGCATGGGATGAACTCGATGTTTTAATTTCTCCTACCTCAGAAATGATTATGCCCATGCTAGAACCTCCTATTTTGGAACTACTTCACAACAAGGAGGAAAATCCAATCTCCGTACCCACCCACCCCATAAATTTAATAGAAGGTTCCCAAGAGACAATTCAGGCCCCCGTAGTTGAACTAAAACCTTTACCTAAGGACTTAAAATATGTGTTTTTAGATGAAGAAAATAAGGCGTATTCGGTACTAATCAATGCCCACTTGGAACTAGATCAAGAAAATAAATTAATGGATGTTTTGAGAAAGAATTCACAGGCAATTGGTTGGACGATATCTGATATCCTGGGAATAAGTCCATCATATTGTACCCACCATATATATTTAGAAGACAATGCAAAACCTTCTCGTGAAATGCAAAGAAGACTAAATCCAAATCTACAAGAAGTAGTTAAGAAGGAAATATGCAAATGGTTAGGTGCAGGGATCATCTACCCGATATCAGATAGTCGATGGGTCAGTCCTTTACAAGTTGTACCGAAGAAAGCTGGCCTTACCATAGTCACTAATGATCAGGGAAAAGAGATCCCCACACGTTCAGCCACTTCGTGGAGGGTTTGTGTTGATTACAGAAAGTTAAACCATGCCACGAAGAAGGACCACTTCCCTCTCCCCTTCATAGATCAAATCGTTGAGAGACTCACAGGGAGAGAATATTTTTGTTTCCTCGATGGTTACTCAGGTTATAATCAAGTAGCTATTTCACCTGAAGACCAAGAGAAAACAACATTTACATGTCCTTACGGTACATTTGCTTTTCGTCGGATGCCCTTTGGGCTGTGTAATGCGTCGGCTACCTTCCAACGATGTATGCTAGCCATATTTGCCGATATGGTGGGAGATTTTATGGAAGTATTTATGGATGATTTTTCTGTATTCGGTGATTCCTTTGATGAATGCCTTGGATTTCTTGATCGGGCATTGCAAAAATGCATTGAGGTGAACCTGGTCTTATCATGGGAAAAATCACATTTTATGGTCACCAAAGGCATTGTTCTTGGTCACATTGTCTCTAAAAAAGGAATGGAGGTTGACCCATCGAAAATTGAGACTATAACTCACCTCTCTCCACCTACATCACTCAAAGGTGTTCGATCATTTTTAGGACATGTTGGCTTCTATAGAAGATTCATAAAAGATTTTTCAAAAATCGCTAAACCTCTTACTGAGTTACTCTCAAAGTATCGAGCTTTTGAATTATCTGAAGATGCCCTCAGATCCTTTGAGACATTAAAAAGGTCTATCACTAAAGCACCAATTTTACAGTCCCCTGATTGGACCTTAGACTTTGAAATAATGTGTGATGCATCAGATTATGCAGTAGGAGCTGTACTAGGTCAAAGGAAAGATGGAAAACTAGTTTCCATCCATTACGCTAGCAGAACACTTGACGATGCACAAAAAAACTACACAGTCACTGAAAAAGAATTGCTAGCAGTTGTCTTTGCACTTGAAAAATTTAGGTCATACCTACTGGGTTCGCATGTGGTTGTTTACACTGACCACACCGCACTGCGCCACCTACTTTCCAAGGAAGATTCGAAACCACGATTGATTAGATGGATACTCTTGCTACAAGAATTTGACATTGAAATCAAAGATAAGGCAGGAGCGCAAAACGTTGTGGCCGACCATCTCTCCAGACTCCATGAGTCTGAAACCAAACAAACCGACCAACTCATTCCAATATCTGAAACCTTTCTTGATGAATCCATCCTTGCAGTATCAAAACTACCGTGGTTTGCTGATATGGTAAACTACTTAGTCACATCTCGAATTCCTGATGATTGGCCTAAGGCAAAACGAGATAGATTCATAGCCGACTCTCGATACTACCATTGGGAAGATCCTTTATTATTTATGGAAGGGACCGACTGTATATGGAGACGTTGTATACCTGAGTCTGAAATTTCAAGTGTCCTATCTCATTGCCACACTTTTGGGTATGATGGACATCACTCTGGAAAACGTATAGTTGCAAAAGTACTCCAATGTGGTTTTTTCTGACCTACTTTATTTAAGGATGCCCATGATTTTGTGAAATCATGCCCTACATGTCAGACTACAGGAACTATGACAAAAAGAGACATGATGCCTCTAAATCCTATCCATGTAGTTGAAATTTTTGATGCATGGGGCATTGACTTCATGGGTCCCTTCACTTAATCAAATGGTTACCTATATATCCTTCTTGCAGTCGACTACGTTTTCAGATGGGTCGAAGCCATCCCTACTCGCGTTGCTGATAGTGCAACAGTAATCAAGTTCTTGAATGATTTATTTGCTCGATTCGGCATACCCAAAGTCATTATAAGTGACGGGGGTTCGCATTTCCTTAATAACTCAGTATGGAAACTAATGAAGAATAATGGCATTGAACATCGAGTTTCTACCGCTTATCATCCTCAAACTAATGTCTTAGCTGAGGTCTCTAATCGAGAAATAAAATCATTCTACAAAAAATTGTTCGTTCTGATCGCAAAGATTGGTCCCAACACCTTAATACAGCATTATGGGCCTATCGCACTGCTTATAAGGCTCCTCTAGGGATGAGTCCGTATCGCATCGTTTATGGCAAACCTTGTCATCTACCTGTCGAGATCCATCATAAATCATTATGGGCTATACAAAAATGTAACCTTGATTTAACCCGAACCGGCCAGAATCGATTACTTGACCTTAATGAGTTAACTGAGCTTCGTTGCCGAGCATATGATAGCATCCTTATTTACAAAGAAAAGGTTAAAATTTGACATGATGCCAACATTTCTCACAAAACCTTTTCCGTTGGTCAAAAAGTTTGGTTGTTTGATGCAAAGCTAAAGATCTTTCCAGGAAAGCACAGGTCAAAGTGGAAAGGCCCATACATTGTCACACAAGTTTTTGAAAATGGACCTGTTGAAATTACCGATTCTAAAACATCCACCACCCTTCAAGTGAATGGACAACGCCTCAAGTCCGTCATTGAATATGAAAAATCAATGCCTGTTTTGGAAACCCATGTTCTGCAAAACCCCTCATGACACACTCATTTCTTTGTTCACTGTCTATCTCATCTCATACATCATCGCATAACTAGTTTCCTGCATAAGCATTTACCATGTGGGCATGGCAGATCTTAAGCATGGGGGGACACTATTCAAAAAATTGCATTTTTTCATGCATATTGCATCACATTTCTACATTCATTTGCATGTTTTCCCTACGTCAACTCTCTAAGTTTACATATAGGGAGAATAATAGCCTCATCATTAAATACCACATGAAGTATGAGATTTGAAGTGATTCTATGCTTAGAATGCTTATGACTCTCTCTTGTCCTTTTGCATTTAAATCAAGAGACTTAGCCTCCATTCAACTTTCAACACTTGGTATCAATAATGAGCTTAAACATTATATACTGAGAAGATCAGGAGCTTTGTACTGCGATGCTAGCTTGACATACAAAAGGCTAAGGGGGTCTGATTATGATTGTGCTCAGAGTTTGTGTGATGGTGAGCTTATCATAGAGTAGAGGAGTAGGGAGTGTTTCCACCAAATATACGTGAGGAAGAGAGTCCACCATAAAATGTAAGGGAGTGTTCCCAACTGGTCAAGCAATTTCCTATTATACGCACTTGATACCTTCATACACAAGCCTCTTTCTTAACTTTCTACATATTTATCAAATCCACCACTTCTTTGAAAGTCTTCCATTAATAATCCATCTTATTTCATTTCATTCGACTTCTTTTTCCCTCTTCTTCTATTATGCACCAAAGAGAAATGTTCTTCAAGATTCTATTCTCCATCTACAACAAAATACATGTCCTTTTTTGTTTCCTAAGTCCCAAAAGGAAATATTAAAGCACATTGGTTCTCTTGAAAAGTGAAGAGAGATATTGCAAAAAAGGAGAAAAAAAGAGAAAAAAAAGAAGTATTGCAAAAAAGAAGAAGAAGAAGAATAAGAAAAGAAGCATAGCAAAAGAGAGAGAGAGAGAGATTGCAAAAAGAGAGAGAGAGAGAGAGAGAAGAAAAAGGAAAAAATCAGGAGAACCATTGTGCGAAAATTCTTTTCTCATGACCATCATATGCCATATATATTTCCTCTTCTCCAAAATTATCTTATATCGAGCAAAGAGAGAAGAAATGACAAATTAAGAAGGTATATGGAAACACTCAGATAACGACAAGATACTCTCGATTTCCTCTTGATATATGTGTTGGTCAATCGTTTTAATAGCGGCAATATTGCATGATATTTAAAATATCAACAATATCGTGAACGTGCAAGGTTAAAATAATAAATTTTGTATAAGTTCATTACATCAAGATCTAAGGAGAACAAATATTATGGGTATCCTTATATATAAATAACCTCTTAACAAAAGGGTGCTCATCACTATTACTCTTTTCTGTGGGTGCTACAAATATTTAATATCAAAATTAAGCTCCAAACTATCATTTGATAGAAATCCAATATCTATAAACAAATCATTATTTAAATAACATCTCATTCTCTACCTTAATATAAACTCACAGCACTACTAACATGTCCGTTGGAATTACATGAATAAGCCAAAAAAGTGATTGTAATTAACGTACATTTAAAATAATGGGAAGGCCAAATAATTGTAACAGCCATTATGGAGAAAGGGCATCGATGCCATCTTGAAAAGGTGCAATTGAATAGACGCATCTCCCATTCAAAAGGTGCAAACGTTATTGACGTATCTCTTGTTGAACGGCCATGCATCTATATATATACCACAAGAGAGAAGAGTCAGGGGCATCCGAGTATTCCATTACCTTTTGAGTTCCTCTGCATCCTATCCATTCCATTCAATCATTCTGTCACCCTTCCTGCCAACCAATTCCGCTGCCAACATATTCCATTATCATTAATCCAACAAAAATTCACCACCATAATTAGCCATCTATTTTATTATCGATGAAGCAACGAAGTAAATTCATCGACTTGTGCATTCGGACCCCCAGTGAATCCGACTCATGAGGCTCCACCCCGAGTGCCGTCAAAAATCATCCAACACCATAGACGTCCACCAACCATCATTTTCTCGGCCCCTCTGCGAATCCGACTCCAGAGGCTTCCTCCCGAGCCGTCGACCACCATATTTTTATCTCGCTTTGATTTTATTACTTTACATTTTTATATCCATCCTATTTTATTGTCTTTTCTTTCGTGCAGCTATTTGGCAAGACTATCGCAACCATCCATATCTAACGGCTATTATCCTCGACTCTTGGAGATCTGGGACGTGACACAAGGTTCGAGATCGATCCGCGGTTGTTATCGCATCCAATTCGCCTCACCAGAATATCCAAATTCGCGAAGAGTTGTCGCGTACGAGTCCCATTTGGAAGTTGCCGCATAGAAGGGGAGCGATCAGCACTTACCGACTTGCACTATTGCCTTCTCCAACTTTCATTTCAATTTTTGTTATTCAAACATCTTGCAACAAACTCATCAATTTATAAAGTATTCTTATTTGCAAAATAAAGGGTAGAATCTTCCTATCCCTGTGGATTCGACCCTGACTTACCCTATACTTTGCCTTGCGCACAATATAGCTAAGTCCGGTTATTTATTTGTTCGAAGTGTATTTTTGTGGGTTCGCAACGACTATCCGACTTAAAAATCGGGTACTTAAACCCTCGGAAATACGCTCTAACATTGACCGATTCGAGTTTGGCCCTCTCCATCAGAGCAGGACAATACTTCAATTTGCTGATATGTCGATTAAGAGGCCGAAGGGGTTGTTGAGAGACATGGTCGTTACCATTCAGGGCCTGAAATTCCCCATGGACTTTGTCGTATTGGACATGGAGATCCCTGAGTCGGTGACGAATACCTCCATCATATTTGGATGCCCATTCTTAGCCACAGCCAAGGCGGTATCCGACCATGATAGTGGGAAGGTGTACTTTCGCGTAGAGGGCGAAAGTATACAAATAGAGACGATCGACGAGACCAGAGCGAGAGATTCAACATGCTCAGAGCAGTTCAGTGATACAGAGCAGATGACAGAGGCAAAGCGAGACGTCCACCAGGAGTGTGACTTTGTGATGACCGATGATAAAGCCATTTGGATAGATCCAGTAGCACGAGCCCTCGCCTTGCCTACAGATTCAGAGTATGTACAGCTTATGGCAGTTGAGAGTTTGGATAACACACCCCTGACAGAGGATACATTAGAGGCTGACAGTTGTGGGATGAGTGGTGAAGCAGAGTTTCATTCATGTTCTTCTAATTCAGATCCCTTGGATTCAGACATCGATTGGGATGACTTTGATGATTACTTGCCATGTCTGATTCCTTCCGAGCCGATAGCTAGGACGGAGAGCGAGCCAGCACAGTTTACAGATATCCAGCAGGGTTCCCTTCGTCAGACTTTCACGTACAGCGAGAGTTCTCTCATGCAGATCTGGTAGCCTTCACTCAGACATATCAGAAGCCAGATTTGCCAGCTCCCAGTTACCCAAAATTGAAGCCCTTGCCGCAATCGCTGAAGTATAGATTCCTTGCGGGTGAGCCAGATATGCACCCAGTCATTATCTCAACAGATTTGACTGGAGAGCAAGAATCTCGCTTGATAGAGGTTCTTGAAAGAAACTACAAGGCAATAGGATGGAGTATAGCTGATCTCCAGGGTATTAGTCCAGCTCTGTGCTCCCACCATATCTACCTCAAAGAGGACGCTAAGCCCTTGCGTGAGTTCCAGCGAAGACTGAACCTGAATCTTCGAGATGTGGTCATGAAGGAAATATCAAAATGGTGGAGCGCCGATTTTATCTACCCCATCTCCGACTCCAAGTGGGTCAGTGCATTACATGTGGTACCCAAGAAGACGGGTATCACTATAGTTGTGAGTGAGTATGGAGAGGAGATAGCTACCCGGGTACCTACTTCTTGGAGGATCTATGTGGACTACAGACGATTGAATCAGGCCACCAAGAAGGATCATTTCCTACTGTCATTCATTGATCAGATTATCGAGAGGCTAGCTGGGAAAAGTCACTATTGTTTTATTGATGGGTACTCTGGCTATAACCAAGTATCCATTACGCCCGAAGACCAGGACAAACCAACATTCACATGTCCATTTGGGACATATGCTTTCAGACGGATGCCTTTTAGTTTGTGTAACGCCCCGGTGACATTCCAAAGATGCATGTTGTCCATCTTCTCGGACATGGCGGGCAACTGTTTAGAGGTCTTCATGGATGACTTCTCGGTCTATGGCGATGGGTTTGATGCTTGTCTTGACTGCCTAGATCGTGTACTCCAGCACTGCATTGAGGTCAATCTTGTCTTATCTTGGGAGAAGAGTCACTTCATGGTAACTCAAGGGACGGTCCTTGGTCATATCATCTCCAACAGGGGTATGGAGGTCAATCTGGCCAAGGTGGATATCATTAGAAAACTCAATCCACCGTCCAATTTGCGTCAATTGCGGTCTTTTCCGAGGCATGTCGGTTTCTACCGACGGTTAATTCAGGACTTCAGTTGTATTGCCCGACCGCTCACTGGTTCGCTGACAAACGACACCGAGTTCATTGTAGATGAGAAGTGTCTTGCGTCGTTCGAGACTCTCAAGGATCTAGTTGTTAAGGCTCCTATCCTTCAGCCACTCGATTGGTCTCTCCCATTTGAGATCATGACGGATGCTTTTGATTTTACCGTAGGGGTTGTGCTTGGACAGAGGAGGGATGGATTGTCGTATGCCATTAACTATGCTAGTTGGACTTTGGATGCCGCTCAACGGAATTACAATGTGACTGAGAAGGAGATGCTAGCCGTAGTCTTTGTTTTGGATAAGTAAAGATCATATATTCTAGGATCAAAAGTGACTATCTATACAGATCACACCGCCATCCGGTACCTCATGGAAAAGAAGGATACCAAAGCTCACCTTACCATATGGATCCTTCTGCTCCAGGAGTTTGATATTGAGATTAAGGATAAAGGTGGAGTTAAGAATGTGGTGGCGGATCACGTCTCCCAATTAGAGAACCTTGAGGAATCAGAGCCCAGTGCACCTATTACAGAGACATTTCCAGATGAGGTGATACTCGCTATCACCTCGCTCCCATGGTATGCCGACATTGTGAACTATCTTGTCGCCAAGACGGTTCCACAAGGTTGGCCCAGGCAGAGACTTGAGACCTTCCTTGCGAAGGCCAAGTCATACCATTGGGAGGATCCCATCCTTTATCATGAAGGAGGGGATAGTATCTGGAGGAGGTGCATTCCTCAAGAAGAGAAACATAGCGTCCTCACCTACTGCCACAAGCTTGAGGCAGGAGGACATCACTCTGGGAGACGGACAACACAGAAGGTGCTCCAATCCGGTCTTTGGTGGCCTACTCTCTTCAAGGATTCAGATGAATTCATGAAGAGATGTACTGACTGTCAGAAGATGGGTACTTGCGGACAGAGAGATATGATGCCCATGCATCCCATTCACTTTTGTGAGGTTTTTGACGCATGGGCCATTGATTTCATTGGCCCATTTCCTAAGAGTCAGGGGTTTGAGTACATTCTGCTTGTTGTGGATTATGTGAGTCGTTGGGTCGAGGCAATCCCTGCCCGAAGCACGATTCTCATATCAGCCATAAACAGTTTGAGCCTGATCAGCGTGTATGGTTGTTTGATTTCATGCTAAAATTATTTCCAGGGATATTACAGAGTAAATGGAAAGGTCTTTATGTGGTCAAAAAGGTACATGACAATGGCAGTATTGATATATCTGAGTTGTCATCTTCCTATACCTTTCGAGTTAACGGTCAGCGCCTAAAATTATATCTAGATCATGATCCGTCGACCGTTGACGTTGCCCCTATTCAGCTGGTATGAGATGTGCTCTTTGACTCACATCGCCTGCATCTCATACATGATTATCATTTTCATCTTCCACTGTATATATCCATATGTCCATATCCATCATTTATTCTCCCGTTATGTCTGCTACCCCATTGTCATCTTATGATTTTGCTATACTTAGGACACACCTTGTCCTAAGTATAGGGGGTGCACACACTGATCTGCGATCTACTCTTTTGTTCTTTTCTTCTTTTCCTTTTCTATCCTCTTTTTCTACCAAAAAAGTGTCATCCCTTGTTAACAATCTTCTATACTTAGGACGTACTTTGTCCTAAGTATAGGGGGTGTGCACCCCGAGTTTCCCTATTCTTTGATCCTCTCCATTGTCTCCTCTTATTGTCTATACTTAGGGATATCTTACCCTAAGTATGGGGGAGATAATCTGAGTACGATCTGTTCATTCCCACCCTTGACCCTCCCTGCTTTGTGTACAGTCTGCTATACTTAGGATTATTTGATCCTAAGTATAGGGGGGACGACCGACTTCTCATTAATTCATTTATTCATGTGTATCTTCATTCATTTATTCTTTGGATTTTCCTATACTCGATACGAGTTATGTCTTCTCTTTTCTCTCCGATCTATGAGGACATAACTCAAGCTAAGTATAGGGGGGTCGTATATACTACGTATATACTTTAGCCATAACTCGTACTTTCGTATTTTCTTAATAATTATGGCTAATAATTCTTTAAAAATTCATTAAAACCCCAAATAAAAAGATGTTGATTATTCCTCAAATTCTTTTTGTATTTATTGATTAATTAATCAGGTGAAAATATTTTTTGCAAATTGTTTGAAAAATAGTTTGAAAATCTTTGTGAAAATCTTTTGAAAACTTTTTGGAAAACATTTTGTTACATGTTTTCAACCTTTGTAAAAATGTGTTGCTTGTAAAAAGTTTATTTTCTTAGTGTGAAATAAAATGATTGGAAACTATTTGCAAATGTTTGAAAATGGTTGCAAAAATATTTTGAAAAAAAATCTATCTATATTGTTTGAAAAACCTTTGTAAAATGAGTTTCAAATGTGTGTACATGTTTGTAAAATTGCTTGTAAAAAATATTTTGGACTATAGTTTTCAAATTTTTTTGTAAAATGATTTTCAAATAAATTTGAGGAATATATATACATCACACCAAAATCCATTATATATATACACCTATAAATTTGACCACTTATCCTTGTAAATTCTTAAAATCTACTTCTTGTAAATATAAGATGCATCCCTTTGTAAATATTTTGTACCTAATTTTTAGCCAAAATCTTTTCTTTTAAAAAATCTCAAAAACATTTGCAAAATTAAAATACCAAAAACATTTGAAAAATATTTTTGAAAAATATAAAAAAAATTGCATATGCATCATCCTTTTCAAAAATCCATAAAAAGTTCAAAATCTTTGAAAATTGCATCACAAAAATATTTTCTGCATTCTGCATAGCATTTGCATAGCATTAGCATTTTTCGAATTGAGTTTGAGAGTTGAACAAGTCTAAATAAAATCCGGAGATTGGAGCTTGATTGGACTTTAAAATTTAACTAATTAACGGGAACCTTATAGGAGCAGGAATTGAGGTACTTCAGGTCTAGTTGACTTAATTCTTTGAGGAGCACGAAACTTGGTTCAATGGATTCTTGACTGCCTAAGTAGAGTATTTCGGAACACACGCACGACTCTTGTTGATAATGACCTAACTTGGACACATGCACCTTTCATATGGCTCAACTCAGTTGGAGTGGTGAGGGATTGGATTTGCCGGTATGAGACACACACAAGTAGAAACATTTGTCCTCCTCTAGGTAGGGAAGTGCACCCCAACCCGTCCAGTGATGAGGAATTCTAAAGACAGGAGAGTGTGGGTTGTGATAAAGCTTCAAAAGAGGGATAGTCTACTAGCTCAAGAGGAAAAACTCCCTATGAAACTGCTGCTATAAATAATATTCAAAAAAAGAAAAAGAAAAAAGAAAAGAAAAGAAAAGAAAGAAGACATGCCTGTACGAAAATAAAATTCCTGCCAAAGTATGTGAATATGTGTATAGTCAATAAGCAAGCTTGAGCATCAAAGTCAAATCATGTGAGCCTGCAGCTGGATGACTTGACTACACTGGTCTTGCATCCTAGGATAGATAGCTACACTGGATACCGTCCATTCTTCTCTCCACCCCCTCCTCTTGAGTTGGTTGCCACTTGAACTTAGAAGGGAATACCCCGCTCCTCGAGGAAGGAGTTGCTGGATTGGGGAATCATTGGGTTGTCGTACTGGAGAAGTCAGTCTCTTTGTCATTTCAGTTGGGGAGAGCCACTATCACTTACACTGTACAAGTCAGATTCATAGTCGTAAGGGTTTGCGTATGAGTTGAGATATTTCTGACCTGACTATTGAGGAGACTTGAGCAGAGTTTTGGGATTCTCAAAGGCTGTTGGATTTCAAATCCGATTCCCATTAAGGTTCTGCCCGCACTAAAATTCCAAAGATCCGACTTAAGCTCCAAACTTTGATTTTGTGAAGACAAGTTTGATAATTAAATTTAATCCATCTTTCTTCTTTTTCTTTTATTTATTTTTCTTTCTGCACTTATTGCATAAGTGTTTGCTAGGGACTAGCAAAGGCAACTATAGGGGGATGATGAATCCACATTTCGTCATCTTTATTCTATCATTTTGGCCTCAAAAACCCTGGCAAATGCATGTAAATACCCTTAATTCCCGCATTTTAGCATTCATGCATGTGGGGTGTAAATAGTGTATAAAATACGGGTTTTAAAGACAAAGTAAAAGAATAAAGAAAAGAAAAGAAAAATAATAAAATATTGTAAATATTTTATGACCCGAAACCCCGAGACCTAGGCATCTAGATGAATAGGTAGACAAGGAATAAAGTAGGGGAGATAAGGGCCAAAAACCAATAAAAAATCCTTTTATTTAATTCATTCTTTATTTATTTTGGGACCTATTTTTAGTTCCAATTTTTATACCTCAAATAATGAAACTTTGTACATGAGAATTGTAGATAATTAAATATAGAAAAATACAAAATTGATTTCACACAAAAATAACGTATAGATAAAAAGTTATGATCCGAATAAGATTCCAGAATCCCATTACCCAGACCAGTATCTCCCAAATAAAAACTCGAAACATATCAAAATCACCTTTAATTATATATAAATTTTAATAAGCTATTTAATGAAGGTGGTTTCGTATTTTGCGGAGCTACGATTTGAAAGTTGAGTTTTGGACCTCTATTGTATACTTGTACAGATTAAAATATTCGTTTTATTTATTATTTATTATTTTTATAATTTATAATTTTGTAAATATTATTATATATTATATATGTGTATATTAAAACAGGAAAAAAAACCTAAAGAAAACAAAAAATTAAATACCTGTATATAATACATAGGTATAATACTTGTAAAGATACCTATATAATTACTATTTCTATTTTATTAAGTGTACAAATAACATCAGAAAAATGAAATAAAAATATATTTAAGTGTATAAAAATATTTTATAAATATATAAAATAATAAACCAAAATAAATAGATTAAATATACAAAATAAAAATAAAATATTATAATATATAGATGTGTATACCTATATAGGCCATAAAAGGCAACTTGTATTTTTATACCTCAGAAAAATAAATAAAAATCATCATAAAATAATTACTAAAATATTAAATATTTTTTATTTTATAACCTAAAATTAATTAAACCATTTACTATTTTTAAATGAATTATCAAATAATTTTTTACAGGGTTTTTCCTGGTTGGTCCATGTGGACCAACCAGGAGGGTCCGAGAGTTGACCGCGGGTAAACTCTCTGATCTGCCCCCTGTTCCCTCTGTCAGACCTCATTTTGACCCAAATTTCTTGACTTTTTCTAGCCTACATCTTTCACTATTTTACGTCGAGGTCTTCTTGACTTTTGTGCCTCGAGTATCGGTCTTACACGCCCAAGCATCTCCATGGGCTGAGGACTAACGATTTCATTGATCTCCCTCAATCTTTCCACCACCTGACCCATTTCGTCAACCCGTCATATACAGACCCCTGACTTTTGGATTCGAATTTGAGCCCCTTTTTTCCCAAGTCTTCTCCACCTTCCGTGCTCCATTGCAAGGAGGAGGTGATAGCTCTTCCAGGAAGCCGTCAGGAGGATCGAGGAAGGCCAAAGGTGGCTCCACCACCTCCGGCAAAGCTCACCGTTGAGGTTCTTTACCTCAGGTGATCCCCACCTTCGAGTGTACCTTTCTCTCTATTTTCTTGTGCATTTCTTGTTTATCATCATCGAAGGAGTATATCCCCTCATTCATCTTCGTGTTTCGACCATCAGATCACCCAATCACTCACCATGCCGAAGGTAGCTCCGATCGAATCCCCATCTTGCCATCCTCCTCCTTTCCGCCTCACCGCGGGGTCGATGCAGTTTGCCCTCGACCCCTTCATCATCTTTTGCAGGTCAAAGCGCGCATCGAAGGACCTGGAGCGCATTTGGACCTCCACCGGAGCTACCTGGAGCCTCGTTGCTCCTCCGCCCTCGCCAGCCACCTTCAGTGGCCTTCGTCCATTTTTTGTGCCTCCAGCGTATAGAGGATCACTGCAGGAGCCTCCCAGGCCATTTTGCAGCGGCACAGACCGTCGGAGGCATGCGTTCACGCCGGAGGAGCTTCGCTCCGGCGAAGTTCGTCCTTGTTCTTCCTCCGGGGCTCCATGTCGTCCGATCAAGGGCGCCCCTCCAGTTAGATCCTCCACCGTCAGATCTCGCCCGTTCGCCACCATTCGATTCAGGGCCAGGATCTAATCCTAGCCTCTCATCCGTGAAGGGGTATCGTGCATCCCTGGCTCGCCACGTGTCAAGTGAGAAGACCTCAGCCGTTGGATGCCTGGCGTTGGGTATTTTGCTAACTGACCCCTGCCACTTTTTTGTATTTATTTAGCAGCACATAAACTTTCATTGACAGTTTAAGAGCTTTGTAATATTTGCAAAATCACCCCTAGCTTTCTCATATTTGCACTTAGGCCCCTGTCCACGTCACCTCACGTGACTCGTGCACATAGGGTGAGTGAATTTTGTGTGGGGGCCCTTGCAATTTGTTGTATTTCTATTTAGTCTAGGAAATTTTAAATTCAGTGTAATATTTTGGCAAATTTGCATCTTGGCCCTCAGGTTTTTGAATATTTACAAACGGGTCCATGCTAGTCACGTGCCTTGCGCACATGACTTTGGAATTTTCGCACTTGTACCCCTGTGGGGCTTGAAATTTGTATTTGGTCCAGAAAATTTTATATTGTATTATATATTTGTGAAAAAATTGCATCCATGGCCCTAGACTTCTAGATAATTACAAATATGCCCCTAATCATAATGAATTTTTGTTTTGTTTCTTTTATTTATTTCATCCCTCTATAAATTTCAGAATAATCTCAAAAAAATAGCGTAGCTTCTTGTTTTGTTGCCATTTCACGATATATTTTTAATTTGCATTTTTATAGCATTTTAATATTTATAAAAATTCAAAAACATTCATTTTCTTTACTGTTTGCATTAGAAAATACCAAAAAAATATAAAAACTCTTCAAAAAAATCCAAAAAAATATATTTTGTTTGTTTTTGTGTGTTTTAACTTCATTCCAAAAATCACTTAAAAATTCAAAAAAAAAACCTAAAATTGCAAAACTCCTAAAATCTTCATAAAAACTTAAAAATTCCACAAAAATCCTAAAAATATAATTTTTATCTTTGAATTTTCTCTGTTTTGTTACCTTTGTTTTAAAATTAATTTGGATGATTTTGGCTTCTGTTTGATATTTTATTTCTCCATTTTAGTTTTAGCCTTTTATTTTGCTCACTGTTTTCAGTATTTTTGCCTTTAAAAATACCAAAAAATTAAGAAAAATCTAAGAAAAACAAAAAACATCAAAAAAATATAAAAGTCCCAAAAAGATTTCATTCCCTGAATTTTGACTATTTTTACCTCTTTTCGTAAATACAACATCTCTTTCTTTTCTTATATTGTATATATATATATATTCTATTTTACAAATTAAAAGAAAAAGAAAATATAAAAATATATAAAAAAATAAAAAAATTAAAATCAGAAAATTGAAAATCAAAATATAAAAATATAAAATCAAAAATTAAAAAAAATTATAAAATTAAAAACCCACAAAAAATTAGCATAGTTAGGAAAATATATCACATTCACACTTTTGAGCATTTTTGCCCCGATCTGTCCTGCTTGTTCCCTGTGTTCGACCTCTACATGCTTGCACACTATACACATTCATTGTAGAGTTATAATAAATTTTAACTCCGTAGATTTACGTTCATTGCTTGATTTATCTATTATGGGTTAATTGTTGATTTAGCCCGAATTTATCAAGGGTCGCCACAACGACTGTGTATCCTCCCTGTATGAGATACATTTAGACCCCGATACATCTTATATAATCAATAAGCACAACACAAAAATGGTGTTGGGGACTTATTGGCGATGGGGAACGACAGATGGGGCATGGCGGAGGCTTTCCGGCGAAGCAACAGACATGGGAAGTCGATCTCCAAATCCACAGTGGATCTTGGTATGTGGAGATGTGTGGGGTATTCAAGAAGCGAAGGGGAAGTAATGAGGTGGTCTATCGAGGCGGAGTACATGCGGGGCATGGTAAATGGAGTTCGCCTGAGTTGGGCTCTGACGAACTTCGAAGAGGGTATTTAAGCTAAAACATGCGATTGAAAAGTAAAACAAAAGCAAGAAACAACTCCTAGGGACTAAAGTAAACTAGGAAAGTGAGAAAATGGATTCCTCAGTGGTTGGAAGCCACGAAACAAGTCCTCGACGGTGAGCTCGCTAGAGGTGATGGAGATCGACACAAACACTGCCTAGCTGCACGCCAAGGAGCTTGAGAGGAGGCTGTCACCCTCCTCGATCTAGATCTCGCCAGAAGGAGCCAAATATAGGGCTAAAGGTGATTGAAATTCGAATGAGGAGCATGGAGGTGGTTATGTATAGGTTGATTGGATAGCTCCAAAGATCGAAGAAGAACTGATGCATCAATGATCCAAAAATCGATGAGACACCCAGGCGTAATAGGCAGTGGATCGAGGAGGGAAGTTGGTGAAGGAATCAACCCAAGATTGTGCTTAGATCCTCGAGGAAAAAGTAAAGAAATAGGGCTAGGACCTAGGTCTGACACGGGCTACAGGGCAAGTCAGAGAGTTAACCGAAGTCAACATTCCCCGCCACCCGGGTTGTCTATGTGGACCAACCAAGAAAAGAAACCCGAAAAAGAATTATAAAATCTAAAATAATTATTAAATGATTTTATTAATGTTAAGTTATAAGATAAAAAATGTTTATTATTTTATATATTATTTTATTATGATTTTTATTTATTTTTTGAGGTGTTTTATTATAAGTCATTTTTAGGGTTTTATTTATAGGTATATTTACCTGTGTTTTATGTCTTTTATTTTGTATTTTGTATTTTTGATTTTATTATTTTATTTTTTCATTTTATAAATTATTAGTTGTTTTTAGATATATAAATATATTTTTATTATATTTTTATGATATATAATTTATGCTTAAATAGATAGGGTTATAAAATACATAGGTATAAGTGTTGTATATTCATCAATATATTTTTATATTTCATTTTATTTTACTATTTTATTTATTGTTTTATTTTAGTTTTAATATGAACTATAGTATTAATAATATTAACAAAATTATAAAAAATAATAAAGAATGAATAAAATGGATATTTTAATCGGGTGTATTGTACAATAAGGGTCGAAAACCTACTTTCACACCTTAACTCCAAAAAATATAAAACCACCTTCATTAAATAGATTATTAGAAGTTATATACAATTAAATATGATTCTGATATTTTGAATTTTTATTTACGAGATATGGGTGTGGGAAGTTGGGATTTTGGAATCTTATTCAGAGTATAACTTTTACAGTATATATTATTTTTGTATGAAATCAATTTTGTATTTTTCTATATATTATTATCTACAACTTTCATAATAAAGTTTATTTATTTGAGGTAAAGTGAAAAATAAAATAGATAAATAACGAATTATTATATGGAATTTTTATTGTATTATTGGCCCTTATCTCCCCCTACTTTATTCCTTGTCGACCTAGTCATCAAGATGCCTGGGTCTCGAGGTTTAAGATCATAAAATACCTTTGGTATTTTATTATTTTTCTTTCTTTTATTTTCTTTATTATATAATTTTGGCATTAAAATAGTATTTTACACACAATTTATACAACAAGGAATGAATGTTATGCAAATTAAGGTATTTACATGCATTTACTAGGGTTGTTAAGGCCAAAATGATAGAATAAAGGTGTTGAAATGAAGATTCATCACCCCTCTATACTTGTCTTTGCTAGTTCCTAGCAAACACTTGTGCAATAAGCGCAGAAAATGAACAGCAAAGAAAAGAAAAGGAAAGAAAGTGGACCGAATTTAATTCTCAAACTTATCTTCACAAATCAAAGTTTGGAGCTTAAGTCGGACCTTTAGAATTTTAGTGCGGGAGGAACCTTATTGGGAATCGGATTTAAAATACAACAGCCTTTGAGAATCCCAAGACTCTGCTCTAGTCTCCTCAATAGCCAGGTTAGAATACTTCAACTCATATGTAAACCCTTACGACTATGAATCTAACTTGTACAGTGTATGTGACAGTGGCTCTCCCAAACTGAAATGACAAAGAGAGTGACATCTCCATCATGATGACCCAATGCTTCCCCAATCCAGCAACTCTTTCCTTGAGGAGCGGGGCCGTCTAAATTCAAGTGACAACCATCTCAAGAAGAGGGAGTGAAGAGAATAATGGACAGTAGCCAATGTAGCTACCTATCCTAGGATGCATGACTAGTGTAGTCAAGTCATCCAGATGCATGCTCACATGATATGACTTTGAAGCTCAAGCTTGCTTATTGACTATACAAGTATATACACTCCAGCAGGCATTTTATTTTCAATCAGGCATGCCCACTTTTTTGGAGTTTTTACTTTTTGTATTTTTTTTTGAAATACTATATACAACAGCATTTACATAAGGAGTTTTTCCTCTTGAGCCAGTAGACTATCACTCTTTTGAAGCATTATTGTAGCGCACACTCTCGTGTCTTTAGACGTCTCTGTTACTGGACAGGTTGGGATGCACTTCCCTCTCTTGATGAGGACAAATGTTTCCACTTGTGTGCATCTCATACCGTCAAATCCAATCCCCTCACCACTCTAACTGAGTTGAGCCAAGTGAAAGGTATTGGTGTTCAAGTTAGGTCATTATCAATAAGAGTCGTGCGTGTGCTCCGAAATACTCTACTTAGGTAGTCAAGAATCCATTGAATCAAGTCTCGTGATTCTCAAAGAACTAAGTAAACCAGACCTGAAGTACCTCAATTCCAGTTCCTATAAGGTTCCTGTGATTAGGTAGATTTAAGGTCCAACCAAGTTCCAATCTTCGGATTTTACTTAGACTTGTTCAATTATTAAACTCAATCCAAAAAATGTGAACGCTATGCAAATTCTATGTACAATGCAAAAAATATTTTTGTGATGCAATTTTTCAAACTTTTGATCTTTTTATATATTTTTGAAAAAGATGATGCAAATTCAATTTTTTGGTGTTTTTCAAAAAGATTTTGCAAATGTTTTTGATATTTTTGGTTTTGCAAATGTTTTATGATTTTTGAAAACAAAAGTTTCTAGATAAAAATAAGTACAGAAAATACATGGGGATGCATCTTATATTTACAAGAGTTGGGTTTTTTTCAAGGATTTACAGAGGATATGCGATCTTTTTTATAGATATATTTATACAATTAATAAAGAATTTTAGTGTGATGTATATATTCCTCAAACTTATTTGAAAATGATTTTTCAACAAATTTGAAAACTCTAGTCCAAAATAATTTTTACAAAGAATTTTACAAACATTTACACATATCTGAAAACTATTGTGCAAATATTTTTGAAATAATATTTATAGATTTTTCAAAGTATTTTTACAACCATTTTCAAAACCATTTATCAATAGGTTTTCAAAATTTTATTTCACACAAAGAAAATAATTTTTACAAATAAAATATTTTATAAAGGTTGAAAATATTTAATAAAACACTTTCCAAATAGTTTTCAAAATAATTTTCAAAAAAAATTTTCAAACTATTTTTCAAACATTTTACAAAAAATATTTTTACCTGATTTATTAATCAGTATATATAAAAAGAATTTAAGGAATAATAAACATATTTTTATTAAGTGTTTTTAATTAATTTTATAGTATTTTAGACAGTATTTTAGCCATAATATTATTGAAAATACGAAAGTACGAGTTATGGCTAATGTATATATGCAGTATCTATGACACCCCTATACTTAGCTTGAGTTATGTTCTCATAGATCAGAGAGAAAAAGACAAGACATAACTCGTACTGAGTATACAAAATCCTAAAGAATAAATGAATGAAGAAATGAATGAACGAATGAGAAGTCGACCGTCCCCCTTATAGATAGGATCAAATAATCCTAAGTATAACAAACTGTACACCAGGCAGGGAGGGTCAAGGGTGGTAATGAACAGATCGTACTCAGATTGTCTCCCCCCAAACTTAGGGTAAGATATCCCTAAGTATAGACAAGAAGAAGAGACAGTGGAGAGGATCAAAGAATGAAAGAAATCGGGATGCACACCCTCCTATACTTAGGACAAAGTACGCCATAAGTGTAGAAGGCTGACAAAAGGGGTGACACCTTTTCGGTAGAAAAAGAAAAATGAAAACGAAAAGAAGAAAAGAAGAAAAGACAAGTGAAGATAGAAGAAGAATCGAAGAGAATCGTACACATCACTCCCCCTATACTTAGGGTAAAAGAGCCCTAATTATAGGCAACGAAAGGAGTGATGAAACGAACACTTGACTCATCCAACACCCCCCTCCATACTTAGGAAAAAGTACGTCCTAAGCAAGGCACACATGAAAGTGGGGTGGATGAGCAACACGGTGGGTGAAAGGAGATAAACGAAAGCGAATATACAAGAGGATGGATATACAAAGGTCAAGAAGGTAGAAAGCGAAACTTCTTGTGGGACCGTTGAGGAATGGATCTGACAAGGTGTAAGTCGATATCGGGGTCCTTAGATGACACAAACCGATGAGGTCAGATTCGTCATGCTAAAATCCAATTATTAATCCCCAAGCTTAAACATTTCAATAAAAAACACTAATAATTTATTAATATTATCTTGTATTATATTGTATATAAACTGTGTATAATTAAGCTATATTTATTGTATTTAATTACTAACCTCCCTCCTTATTCTCTATTTTAGTAAACCCCATAAAAAATAGATTAGCTAATATTGTCTATAATTGTTTGGCCTTAAAGAGATAAAAAATAAAAAAAATCTCAAAAATCAAAACCGGTGTTTTTATCCCATTAAAAATACCCGAAAATACACTTTTATACAAATTACCTCTTTTGGCTTTTTATCCAACATGAAACTTGTAGTTCCCATCGAGATCTACACCTTCATGTTTTGACTTCTTACTAATTCGGTCTCCTTTTATTTCTTTTGGATTTTTCTTTGTTTTTGTATTTTTCAAATTTTCTGGAGCGGCCACGTGGCGCCCTCTGGAGCTACCATGCGGCTGCTCCCTCTTCTTGCCACCCAGCCTCACTCTGGGTCGTTGGATCCCTTTTTTCCGCCTCAATCTCAACTGTCCACTCCTGCTTCACTGTCATCCATCAGATCTTATCTGAGATCTAATCTCAGCCATTGGTTTCCGCCTCGCTCTGAGTCGTTGGATGCCCTAGCATCCAACACCACCTCCACTTCCACGTCAGCCCTTCCATAGTCACCGTTGGATGAGACCCCCAGATCTCATCCTAGCTGTCAACCCATGCCTTACTCACCACCCTGTGATCTCCTTCGATCAATTCCATCTCAACCAACTACTTCCCTTCCCCTCTCCACCGTTAGATGATTGCCATCCAACGACCTAGCTCCAACCACGACACCCTTTTCATCATCTGCCATTGGACGGGACTCCAAGTCCCATCCGAACCGTCCACCACCGCCTCTACCTCCACCGCTGGATCAAATCTGATGATATGATCTCAGTCGTTCGCCCGTGCCCCCTTTGAGGACCGTTGGATCACGAGATCCAACGGCCAATGCTTCATCTCCTACCTCCGCGCCCTTCCTTCCCCAGGCATTACGCTTGCGACCAACCCCATACCCTTCCATTTTTGGAGGTCATCCCAACCATCCTCTCCATAATCTAATCCGCTTCATGTGTAGACATCACTCCCCTCACCCTCACCCAGCTAATAACCCATCAGATCCGACCTTCTCACACCATCATTCGACCGTTACAAAATGCCTCCCCCTCCACCTGAAACAGCCAAGCCCCACCTATAAATTACTTTCCTCCGCCACCTCCGTTCTCCATGCACCATCCAAGGAGATTAGGCCCAGCCTCCTCAGCCCTCCGGTGATAGCGGAGGGTGGTGGTCGAGGCAATGATGACCTAGGTATCACAGGTGAGATCCATGGCAGAATGGCATGTATGCTCCGCCCCTCTTGCAGATGTACGACCACCGAGGCCAGGTCGCCCTCGTCGTGCGACGACCCCGAGTTCCAAGCGAGCTCAGCCCATGTCGCTTCATCCATCGTTCTTCCTCCTCTGCCCTCCAAGTACACTCATCTTATTTTTATTGATTTTTCTCCTATTTATCCTGTCACCTACATCCATCTTCGTTATCACCTGATCACCTCTGTATCCCCGCCACCCATCAATCATTCACGCCGACCCCTCAACGCATCCTTTTCCCTTGCCCGCAACCTTTCCACCTCTGCCCCATCTCCTTCTTCACCTCGACGGAGAAGGAGCACCAGTCCCTGCTCCGACTATCTCCTTGGGACCCCACCTCATTCACTTCACTCGCATACTCTTCAAGCACGCTTCGGCTATCCTTCTAACCCCTGCAAGTACTCAATGGCTTGACTCCACACCTCATCTCTGATCTCAAGCTCCGCCACCGGTGGCGCTTTGTCAACCGCCATCTTCAGCTATCCTGAGGGCTTCTTCGATCGATGGCCATCCTCACTAGAGGACCTCGGAGGTCTACGGACCGTCTACAGCCACGGAGGAGCACGGAGGGGCTCTGGCGATCTCGTCGGAGTCCCGTTTACGCCGTCGCATCCCCAGTAGAGAAGAAGCACATGCGTCATTGGATGGCGCCCTTGCGACGATCATCCAACGACCTAGATGGATCCACGTAGCTCGCTGGAACTGCAGGCTAGGAGTCACCGAGCCAGACATCGGACCAGATACCGTGGCATGCTGGGGACGCCCCGTGTCCCCCAAGGTTGTTGCGTCTCCTAAGCTTGGCCCCTCGTGTGCGTGGCACATGAGGGGTTGGGTAATTTACACAGAGGACCCTATAACTACCACATATTACATTTTGGTCCCCATGCGCGTGCCTTACGTGCACACTTGGGTATTTTATAGGAAGGCCCTTACGGCTTTACAAAATTTCAAAAATGCCTTTGCGTGCAATGGAAAAATTACACTGAGCCCCTACCGATTTTGCCATAGGTTCCTCCAGGGGCCTATTTGTGATTATTTATCTTTATTTTTCTCGCATTTTTATTACATTTATGCCCTTGTACTTTTTCTTTCCTATCTTAAGCATTTTAAGTCCAATTTTCATGATTTCAGTGTCATTTTGATGCTTGTTTTATCCTCTTTCTAATGGCATAATTTAATTCTTGATTTGACACTAAATTTTTTATGCTATATTCTGTGATCTATAGTGTCTCTTGACCTTTCATCTCTATGTTAGTAATCATCCTTATTGCTTGATTTGACTCTGAAATCGATTCTCATTGTTCTACTCATTGATGTGATTATTTTAAGGCATATTTGTATAGTATCTTCTGCATGATCATTTATTACATATTCATTCATGCATTATCTATAATTGCATTGAAAAATCCAATAAAAATTACATGAGTCATTTTTATTCGTTGTGTTTGCATTGTTTTGTACATATCCATGAAGACCTAAAGACGTAGAAATAATCTCACATCAATTAATCGACAAAATCTGATAAATAGATGAAGAGGCTCGTGTCCTTGAGTTTGACCTTGGTATGCTTGCCATATTCGAAGGTGTGATCTTTGTTGAATCAAAGATTGTCTCCTATACTACAATTATCGATAATTAAATATGCCAAATTCGAGATCATCATCAGGGTCGACTCTAAAGGTATCCTCAGTAGTCCTAGGGTGAGAAGGCACAAACGAGTCAGTGGAAGAAGTGTGGCTATGTCTAGCCTTGGGTGTCTCGCAGATGTCATCAAAGTGAAAAGGCTCGAGCTCATCATCGAAAGAAGTAAAGTCGAGCTCATCATCGGAAGAAGTAAAGTCAAGTCCAGCCTGACGAATCTCTCCTAGGTCAAAACAAAAAGGAGCAAACTCATTTGTGGAAGTAGTCGAGTCATGTTTGTCCTCTAAAGTCTCAACCAGATCATCAATGTCATCAAAAGGCCTAAATTCATTAATAAAAGCAATCAAATCAAACTCAACCTTATCTGTCTTATCAATATCTATCCTCCGCTCAACAATGTCAATCGTGTAAATCCCACGGATGTCATCAACACATCGCCAAGTACCATAAGTGGGAACTCCAAAAGGCCTATGTTATCCGAGTCTTCCTCCATGGGGAGGAATTCTCGAGTCTCAGTGGAATCCAACATACAACAAAAATATCTGATAGTCTCATCAAGGTCATAGTCTTTGGGATCAGCTAGAATAGGTGAAGTCACATCAGATGCTGGTCTCTGGTCGGCAGTAGGTGCAATGATGACCACATTGCTCTGTCATCATGCCAGAAGCAAATCTCTCATGATCCATAATCAATGACGACTCTCATAGAGGTGAGAAAGGGTCCTCCCATGATGATTGGAGAGTGCTCTCCAGTGGAGGTCTCCATGGGAAATACGACAAAGTTGACAGCATAGCTTATGTCCTGAATCCAAATGACAATGTTTTCTAGGATATCCTTCGACCTCTTGATGGATCCATCAACAAACTGAACGATCATCCTTGTTTTCTTGGGAGGCCCTAAGTGAAGAGACTGTACCGACGAGAAGGGTATTATGCTAATTGAAGCATCACCGTCAAGGAGAGTGTGATCACATGAAAAATCAGAAATGGTGCATCTAATGAATGGTGTAACAATGTTCCATTTCTTAGAAGAAGGACGGTGTGTGATGGCGTGGACAGTGGCCATGGTCAAGATATGACGCTCAGATCTACTCCTCCGCTTTCTCTTCTTGGGTTGAGGAGCAGATAAATGGGTCATGGACTGGTGAAGTGGGGCTTGAATGATCTCATGAATAGTGGCCATCACTTCGGGTTCAGACAACATTTTTTTGAATTTTTGGACCTACTTCATACACGGGAGGAGATCGAAATCATCATATACACAAGGACGACTAAAAGTAGTCTGTATAGTGTCGTCCTTGGGGCCAAGGTGGGACAAGAGGTGAATGAATGTGTGGGTATAAGATCTGGCATATGTGCCCTCTCCTCACAAGATGAATCAATACTGTGTATCCCGAATTCTTTTTGGATTTTTGAATTTTCCTCATTTTTTTTGTATTTTTGGAAATTGTAAGCTCTCGTGATCATCCTCAAGTGAATCCATATCCTCAAATAGTGGAGCGATATCCTGGTTCTTATTTATGCAAAATAGAGTTTTAATCCTCGAATTCATATGACCCATCATTCGGTTCAAGGTCTCAAGTGTGGACTCCATGAGAGGTGACTCCAACAAATTAGTCTCGGGTGGATGAGATGGAGGGCAGAGTGAGGGTGGTGGTGGTGGTGGTGGGAAGTCTGAGGCCGAATATTGTGGCTGAGGCAGATATGTACAAAAGTCAAGAGCAAAAACCTCTTGGAAAAACAGAGACGGACCGGTTGGAGGGTACGAGGGATATGCTGGTCGCGAAATCTGCCTCTATAAGAATGTGGGATTGTCGTTTTATAGGAGGAAGATTTCGGTCATGCAAAGATCCACACCTTCGAATATGTGGACATTATTTTACTTGGTAAGTGTACCAAGGTCGAACTCATGGACACAAGCCTCTTTAATATATTTATCAAATTTTGTCATCGATGTGTGATTATATTTTAAAGTTTAGGTCTTCATGTAGATGCACGATAAAATGCAGGTAAAATAATGCAAACAAAACAGAGGAAAATGATGCATGTATTTTTATTTGATTTTTCAATGCAATATAAGATTATGCATGAACTTAATGCATGAATAATGAAATGCAAGACAAAATGCACAAGATTGGTTACACATATGCCCTATAGAATATAGAAGCAATCAACATACGTTGATTTAATTCCTGAGTCAATTTGAGCATAAAAATCAAGAGCCAACATTTATTAATGGTAAAGAATTAAAGATCAAGAGACACTATACAACATCAAAATTCGTCATATCTCAATTAGTGTCAAATAAGAAAATTGATAATGCCAGTAGATAGAGAATTAAATTAGCTTCAAAATGACTTGAAATCATGTAATTTCGATCTAAAATGCTGAAGATATGATAAAAATAGTGCAAGGGCATAAATGTAATAAAAAAGCGTTAAAATAAAAGATAACTATTG
Organism: Ottelia alismoides; assembly: GCA_037367405.1. Taxonomy (NCBI): domain Eukaryota; kingdom Viridiplantae; phylum Streptophyta; class Magnoliopsida; order Alismatales; family Hydrocharitaceae; genus Ottelia; species Ottelia alismoides. The sequence continues at coordinate 91,696 of JAZKJV010000655.1, read as the reverse complement.
CAAATAGGTCCTTAGAGGGACCCATTTGCAAATATCAAAACCCGGTAGGGGCCCTTTGTAATTTTCCATAAACGTGAGAGCTTCTTTGTAATTAATCAAACCTGTCTACACCTCCTTGTAAATTATCCTAGGCACGCACATTAGGGATGAGAATTGGGCTGGGCTGGCCTGATCCAGCCCAAAAAGCCTAGCCCGGCCCAAGCCCAAATGAACATTGGGTCGTGCTTGGGCCCAATATTTTTTTGGGTCGGGCTCGGGCTTGGCTCGGCCCAGCGCCACCCGACCCAAGGACCCGACCCGAAGAGGGACTAAACCCTTCCCGTATACTACATGCCTGGAAACTCTCACATGTTGCATGCACACTCTGTTCATATATCCTATCTTCATACAATGTTTATAAATCAAGAAATTCAGGTGTAGGGCATATGAGCTGATGATCATTGTATTTCAATTTGTAATTACTTTTCCTTAATTAGTCTATGGTTTAGATTATGGTGGTTATTCTTGAATTTCTTAGTATTTATTTTTTCCATCAGAAAATTTTCAATTATTGAAACTTTACCCAATATGAGCATTATACCCATTTTTTAACATGTAGTGCCTGGTACACATGTTGTTGTTAACTGTGTAAGTTTGGTTCACTCTTTCAATTTCTGTAATGAGAGACGTTTATGGCATCTAACATTGAGTACACTTGTATAAAGTAAGAAATCATCTCCAGTAGAATTGAGTTTTAGTTGTTTTACAAGTATTATGATATAGGTTTTAAACAATTTTAGCTCGTCTAACTTAAAATTGACATTGACTTTAAACAAAAACTCAAAGTTAATAATCTATAATGAGTGGAGATGGGTCAGCCCGGCCCAAGCCCGACCCATAGGAATTGGGCCGGGCCTAGGCTTGGGCCAAACCAAAAAAAATTGCGAGCCTAGGCCCAGGCTAAGGCCCGAAGTTTTTAAATGGGCTTGGGCCTGGGCCCTTCAGGGCCCAGCCCATGCTCATCCCTACGCACATGAGGCACGCGCATGGAGGACCTAAATGCAATATCTGAAAGTTACGGGGTTTACAGTGTAAATTACCCAGCCCCTCATGTGCCCCGCAAGGGGGGCTAGGTTCTGGGGGGGGCAGCTTCGGGTCGCGTGGCTTTTCTTGATGGCTTCAACCAATGGCTTGGAGAACTCGAGCCTTCAGCTTCGTAGGTCCAAACCTGCAGCCTTGGTATTGTGTCGTGGCATCATTTGGGTCGTTGGATGGTCGCCGTAGGGGCGCCATCCAACGACACCAGTACTTCGACCTCTGCTATGAATATGACGGCGCGAATGGAGCTCTGGCAAGGTTGCCAAAGCTCCACCGCTTTCGCACGACGCCGTAGAAGATCTTGGTAGTTCCTTGATCCCCTGGCGATGACGATCGATGTGTGGAGAAGTCACCAGGGTAGCGGAAGACGGTTGTCGATGATGGATCACCAGAGGCAGAGGGGACGATCGGAGCAGAGGCATGACATCCGACCATTGAAGACCTACAATATTAGAATAGCTGAAGCTGTATCGTGTGTGCGAGGCGAGTGAAGTGGTGGTCCGTGGAGGTGGCTGGAGTGGTGGTCCAGGGTCTTCCCCTCCGAGAAAGCAGAGGTGAAGATGGCAGAGGTGGACGAGGTCATGGAGAAGAAAATTGGGTGAACAGAGAGGTTGGCGAAGATGAAGGTGGCAGGGCGGAGCTAAATGGATGGACATGCGACGACGAGAGCAGCTGTGGGCGGTGGGAAAATTCGAGACTACAAAGGAAAAGAGATGAAGGAAGAGTACCTGGTCGGAGCACGGCCTTTGGCGGAGGCAATGGCCTGGGCTGGGCTTCGGAGGAAGCCCTGGTCGTTGTACAACGAGGTCGGTCGATCCTCGGTGCTCGGCGGTGCCAATGGCGGCCATTACATGGTCGGAGAAGCCATGGATCTCACCAAGAGCTCACGGCCGTTGTCGCCTTGACAAGATGCCCTCCACTGTCACCGGAGGGCAGAGGAAGCTAGGTCATAGCCCCTTGATTGGTGGATGGGGTGACGAGGAGGCGGAGGGTGAAGTTTTATAGGCGGAGGTGGTACGATGGTTACGTGGTGGTGAGGGGGTTTTGAATGTCCAATTGAAGGCTCGTGAAGCTCGAAAGTGGTGGAAGGAGGGCATGCGAGGATGAGGGAAGTAACGGATACACGGGACGACTGTTGGGTGGTAGAGAGTTGAACGAAGGTGCCTTCCAAAATAGAAAGGGGGCGGAGGGAAATGCATGCGTAACACCCGGGGAAGGGGGTCTGGAGGAAGATGATGGCTTTTAGCTGTTGGATCAGGGGATCCAACGGTTGTGGTCAAGGCATGGTCGTATGGTCAAGATGCGCTCGATCAGATCGCATCCAATGGTGGAGATGCAAGTGGATGCAGGCGGTTGAGATGGGGATTGGATTCCCCTCCAACGACGGAGATGAAGCGAATGTGAAGGGTTGGGATGAAGAATGGACTAGATCCAATGGTGAAAAAATGGGTGACGTGGAGAGTTTTCGACCGTTGGATGGGAGGTTGATCGGGTGGCTGAGTTTTAGGCATGAAGGTGCGGTGGAGATCTCATCCAGAGGAATATCTAACGGTTGAAGATGGAGCGGGGATCAACGGTGGAGATGGAAGTGATCCAAGGGCGAATAGAGGTGGCAGGTGGTGCAAGAGGCAGCGGCTGCATGGCAGCTCCAAAGAGCTCCACGTGGCTGCTCTAAAAAAATTCAAAAAAAGAGAAAAACAAAGATAAATCTGAAATAAATAAAAGGAAGCACAATTAAAAAAAGGCCATCGAGATCTACAACTTTTATGTTGGACAAAAAGCCAAAAGAGGTCATCCGTACAAAAATGTATTTTGGAGGTATTTTTAATGGGATAAAAAAACATCGCTTTTAGTCTTGAGTTTTTTTTGTATATTTTTAATTTCTATTAAAGGTCAAAACAAATATAGACAATCATTAATCTAATTTCTAAGGGTTTTTAATAAGAATTAAAAATAAAGAAAATAGAAGTGATTAAATACAATAAATATAGTGATAATTATACACAGAATCTTTACAATATAATACAGGTTAAGAACAATGAATTATCATTGATTTTTATTGAATTATTTAAGCAAGGAGATTAGTAATTTGATTTTAACATGATGAATACAAGATTCATCATACCCATATACATAAACTATGCTCGTCCTCGAGCATCTAAAGAATGAAGGAGTCGGATTAATTCTTGACAGTGCACGTGAAAATTTTAAGGCTCAATTCATAGAAGATCCTTAATTTAAGTGATCCTAAAATTATGGGCTCAACCAAGATCTAGTCACAAGGAGTCCAACTTCTCTAATTATCAGACTCTCTGTTTATACATAAAATATAAGGATATGAAGATTAGTGTACTGCAATCATGAGAGTCGAGTCGAGATGTCATCCAAAGTCCCAGTCCAGGAGACTCTCCTCTAGACCTAATCCTCAACACTAGGGAATAAGTATATTCTTGCTTCAGTCAACAGTCTCATTAGTTCGTCAGACTGAAAGGTGTAGATGGATGACCAGATGATGGAGGGCATAGGATTGTGTCTATTTTTCTCTCCCTCACATTGGAACAAGGAGCCTCTTGAGTGCCTTATTATTCAACACAAGTATATTTTTATTTTGTTGATCAATGTGTCCATTAAGAGAATTCAGAGTCGCCTGCACTTGTTTTTCTGGGAGTTCATCGGGGTGTGTCTCTTTTCAGTATCTAAGATACCTTCGACACCCAGACTTTTATCGCTATACGATGCAGAGCCCTTTTATGGTGCTAGCCCGACTCCTTGGTCCAAAAAGCGTTTGGTCCAAGTGGACACTTTGAAAATGTTTGGGAGTGCTCGCCTTTGGTAGAAGCTCTTTTGAATTTAACTTTGAAGGATAGAGATTTTTCTTGACATATTTCTTTCTTTTCTTTCCTTTTCATTTTGGCTAGCAATACTACTTTTACCAAAAGTTGGCGCACACTGATCAACAACTAAATTAGATTTCATCACACCCTGGCACATAGGTATATATAAAACGATAGTACGTGAACTTGTTCACATACTTGCTAGGGTTTTGCTGACACTTAGGTTGCTTGAAGCCTTTATTAACTTTATCCCATCCTCGAGCATCATTAGATCGAGTCTAAACTCAAATCTCTAGTCCTAGCTCCTCAAGTGATAACTCGACTCATCTCATCAATCATGCAGTTATGAATGTGTTATGCTGATCATATTCTTTAGAAGGTAGAGATGAAGAGTGCAATATAGCGCTCAGATCTTTCAAACTAGGGAAGTGTGGAATATAAATTTCAAAACCCTAATGACTAAGGTTGTCTAACTCAGACTCTCAAGATCTAAGAAATCAAGTGTCCTCAAATCCTCAAGCCTTAAGTGAATGTGAATGTGTCAGGAATACACCAACTTCAGAGTTAGTGAATTTTTGTGATTTTTATCTTTTGCAAATTTTTATGGATTTTAATTTTTCATTTTTTTAATTCTTTTGAGAGACAATAACTGGCCCAAGCTCATATGAATAGTTGCGTCCACTCCCAGCCAGTATGGGTGTAAGTACGAACCATTAGACAGACCTGTGTTACTTGAGGATGGAGCCATAGACAATGTCATCTAAACCACCCACTCTGGTAAGGGAGACCGAAGTTCCCTCACTGAAGAGTAGCTACCCATTTTTAAGCTTACTAGTCAGAGTCTTTACCAAAGAATTTTTTATATTTTTCAGATTTTTATGGGATTTTTGAAAAATATTTATTTATAAAAAGTTAATCCCTCAGTTTTTAAACATATTTTTACAAGATTTTTACAAAAAATAGTTCCCAAGTCAACTTAAACCAAGCCTAAAAAAGTTATCAAAAATTTTAAAACATGAGCTATGGCTAAACTATATATGTAGTAATATATAGTATACCCCCTATGCTTAACTTTTGTTATGTCCTCATAGCATAAGTGATATGAAGCCATATATCTGATTAAATATAGGATGATATAGCGGAACTGAGGAGGAGGATCCCCCTATACTTAGGTCAAAAATGACCTAAGTATAAGAAGACAGATGGATGAATGTATGAATGAGTCAGGCACCCCCTATACTTAGTGTAATACGCGTCTTGTATACTATGCTTTTGAATGTTATCAAGTGTTATTTAAGGGAAATATTGAATTGACAGTGTTTACACTATACGTTTAACACAGTCAGTAGATTCGCCTTGATGTAACGATTTCATTGAAACTTGTTTTGTATAAATCAGAGACCATCTTGAAAAATTATGACTGTAAAAGGTTCTTTGGATTTTGAAGCACATCCAACATAGTACCACATCTAGTAATCTGGAAGTTTGGTAGTAGCTTATATGTAGTAGAAGCCACTACTAGTATAGGGCACACAATGTTATAGATTTGTGCTCATTAGACCATAATCACATCATTAAGACTAATTAAGCGTGATTAGTATTGATTACCTGTCATTAGTGAAAACTAAGTATCATTAGCAAAAGTAGGACACATGGAGTTGAAATCAGGGGACACGTGTCATTATACATTCAGGACAAGTGTCAATACCCAAGATTACCATGTGTCATCACTCTAAGACTAACATGTGTCATAGTGTAGCCTCATGCTTGGGCAACAAGTTTTCTCATACATGAGCTATGTGCCATGGTGTAGGAATGGCAAGTGCTACCACGTGTCATCATTCTAAGTCTAACACGTGTCATAAGTATAGCCTCTTGCTTGAGCAACAACTTCTCTCATACATAAGAGACTAGTGGCATGTTATATGGTTGGCAAGTGTTGCCATGTGTCCTCATACATGGAAGAGAGGCAACATATGTCTTAGAGCCTCCCTTACATGTTGGCACATGTCACACATGAAAAGAGGTTGGGGGCCTATATATACCCATGACCCCCCATTCCATTCACTCCATCCCACGCCCTCTCACCACCTTAGAGCCACAAGGCCGTCGAGGTTGCTGGAGGAGCACGATAGGAGTACGGCGAAGCTCTGTCGGTGACCAAGAGCGTATTAGAAGCTGTAACGAAGTTCTGTCCTCATCAAGCCGTAGTATTCAATCTAAGACGGTTGTAGGGGGGATTCACTAAATAAGGAGATCTCGACTCGAGTTAGATATCGATCAATTGAGGGATTCTCAAGCGCTATTTTAAAGAGATAATCTTTAGCTCGTTATGCATGGTTTTGAATAGCAAGTATGCAAACGTGTTTTCTAAAGCATTTACATATGAATTGCAAGTACCATACAGTTGATATGAAATCAGGGTTTTAGAACATATTTCAGATGTCGTTTCAAGTGTTTTATCATGATAGCACGTTTTCAAGCATGTTATTCTTTGTGGAACACGAAACATAAGTTTCACTACTTAGATTTGAGCTTTATATAAAGAAATATGTTTTTGCACAGTTACTATGCAATATGGATCGGTTTTCAATAGTTCTAGTTGTCAGAATATGCATGCTATGTCAGATTGTTTTATGTCCATGAATTAGTTGTTATGAGCTTGAATTAGCAAGAGTATGGATTTTTAGTGGCAAGAAAAGAATCAGAATCAGAAAGTAAGCACCACAGTAGCTATTTTATACAAGTCATGAATTAGCCATTAGATATGGTGATGTCATTAAATATGACCCTGAAACCGCCATTAGATATGGCAAACTATTAGATTTGGTATCAAGAGGACTTTGGGTCCGCATTCTGTATACATATAGGCTTTGGGTCGTATGCAGGGTGTTTTTGGTCTTTGGGACCGTCTGCGCGTATGACTTAGCTTTGTTTCAGCGTTCATGAGTCAATAACTTAGCCACAGTGGTGATTAGTGTAAACAGCTTGATAGTGATAATTATGTTTCAGTTTATCTTATTTTGAAGTGATTTCAGTATTCAATTACAAAACTAGCATGTTGTTTTTATATGATTACTGTCATAAAGTCTTTTTCAAGCTATTTCAAAGTATTCAGCATAAATTTAGGTATGATGCTCATATTTCAGCTTTTAGCTCTATGTAAAAAAGCTTGAGATCCTTTCATTGGGTCTAAGCTCATAAATGGGTTTAGACTCATACCTTTCTATTATAATTATGTACAGATCAACAGAATCACGACCAGAAGAAGAAATGACTGCTTATACACTAGAAGGAGGTGGTTCTCGTTTTTGTTTTTTTTGTACTGTAAGAAGTTGTAAGAGATAGAACTGGTGTAAGACACTTCTTGGTAATGTAAACTTGAAATACAAAGAGGTTATGTTTGATGAGATTGCCACATGTTTACTTTGAGGTAAAAGAAGAAGAAAGATCTCTGTCGCGGCACGTCCTGGTTAGTGGGACAGGTCGTGACAACTTGTGGTATCAGAGCAAAGGTTTTGGATCTTGAGCAATTTTAGGAGTTGATCTATTAATTTTGGAAGATAATTTAGTTATCATAATTTGATATGAGCTTAGAAAAAAATGAAGTTGTAGTCTTGAGGATAATTGAAATTGTTATTGGAGGATTTTTGTTGATGGAGGATCTAATTGAGGTTTATTTAGGAAACAATGGCAGTAGAGCAGTGACATGCGACCACCCAAGGCCCCAGTCAGGAGAATGATAACAACAACAATGTGTATGACACATTGACCTTGATAGCTCAAACATTAGGAGGCATGGCTGTCCAGTCTGTTAAAAGACATGAATTAGAGCACCAGTTACCATTTGGACATGTAAAGAAGTAAGGAGTAGAACCATTTGTAGGAGAAAATTATATCGAAATAGACCTGATTCCTATGCAGATAAAGGAATTTGATGCTATCATAGGAAGGGATTGCTTACGTACATATCATGCTCTTCTAGACTGGCATAAGAAGTATGTTACTTTTAGAAAATCAGTTGATGTCAAATTCACTTTCTATGGAGAAAGAAGGATATATCCTACCCATGTCATCTCCTGTCTCTTAGCCCAGAAGTTGTTAAGGAAGGGATATTCCTCTTATGTTGCTTATGTGTTTAATACTAAGGCAGAAGGAATTAGTTTAGAAAATATCTCTGTGGTGAAGGAGTTTCCAGAAGTGTTTCCAAATGAACTGCCAGGAGTTCCTCCTGATAGGGAAATTGAATTCACTATTGACCTCATTCCGGGTACCAATCCAATTGCCTTAGCTCCTTATAGAATGGCCCCAGCTGAACTTAAAGAACTCAAAACCTAATTGCAGGAGTTGACAGATAAGGGATTTATACAATCCAGTATGTCTCCTTGGGATGCTCATGTTCTATTTGTCAAGAAGAAAGACGGTTCCATGAGACTTTGTATAGATTACAGGAAACTAAACAGAGTGACTGTCCGCAATAACTATCCTCTGCCCAGAATAGATGACTTATTTGATCAATTGCAAGGGGCCTCTGTATTTTCTAAGATTGATTTGAGATCTGGCTATTATCAATTAAAGATTAGAGGAGAAGATGTCCCTAAAACTGCATTCCGAACCCGATATGGGCATTATGAATTCTTGGTGATGTCCTTCGGCTTAACAAATGCTCCAGCTGCCTTTATGGACCTGATGAATAGGGTTTTCTGTCCATATCTAGACAAGTTTGTGATCGTATTTATTGATGATATTCTAGTATATTCTAAAACAGAATAAGAACATAGAGAACACTTAAGAATTGTACTTCAAACTCTGAAGGAACACCGATTATATGCAAAGTTCGATAAATATGAGTTTTGGTTGAAGAAGGTTGCAATTCTAGGCCATGTCATATTTAAAGAAGGAATAACAGTAGATCCATCAAAGATAGAAGCGGTTCTTAGATGGGAACGACCGATAAATGCATCAGAAATCCGAAGTTTCCTTGGATTAGCTGGGTATTATCGAAGATTTGTTGAAAACTTCTCTAGAATTGCCGCACCATTGACAAGATTAACTAGGAAGAATGTGAAGTATAATTGGGAAGAAGAATGCGAGAAGAGTTTTAAGGAACTCAAGAGTCGCCTCACCTCAGCACCTATACTTAGCCTTCCATCAGGGAAAGGTAATTATGTAATTTATAGCGATGCCTCAAGACAAGGGCTGGGATGCGTCTTAATGCAGAATGATAAGGTGATTGCTTATGCTTCTAGGCAGCTAAAACAACATGAGTTAAATTACCCAACTCATGATCTTGAGTTAGCTGCTATAGTATTTACCTTAAAGATCTGGAGACACTACCTATATGGAGAAACTTGTCGAATCTTTACGGATCATAAGAGTTTGAAATATATTTTCTCTCAGAAAGAGTTGAATTTAAGGCAAAGAAGATGGTTAGAGCTAATCAAAGATTATGATTGTTCCATAGAATATCACCCGGGGAAAGCCAATGTCGTAGCTGATGCTCTCAGTCGAAAATCTAAGGGTCAGCTATCTCACTTAAAAGCAGAGTATTTACAGTTGAAAGAATTACGTGCAAAGTTAACCATAAATATCTCTGGAGCCTTATTAGCATCCTTAGAAGTGAGACCCATATTATATGATAAAATTAAGGAGGCACAAGTCCATAACTCTGAAATCATTAGAATGATTGAGAAGATTAAGGGAGGTGATGAAGCCGGATATGCAATAGATGGTCAAGGAGTCTTATTCTTTAAAGGAAGATTATGTGTTCCGAAGAAATCTGATATAAAGACTGAGATTCTGGATGAGGCACATAACTCCATGTATACTATGCACCCAGGAAGTACTAAGATGTATAGAACACTTAAGAGTTACTATTGGTGGTCTGGCATGAAGAGAGAGATTGCAGAGTATGTTTCTAGATGTCCTATATGCCAGCAAACTAAACCAGAGCGTTTGAGACCTGCAGGGACACTACAACCACTTCCAATACCAGAATGGAAATGGGAACACATAACTATGGATTTTGTTACAGGATTTCCAAGGACCCGTCGAGGTCACGATGCAATATGGGCCATAGTAGACAAATTAACTAAGTCTGCACATTTCTTAGCCATTAACATGACATACAATCTAGACCGCTTGGGAAAGATTTTTGTTAATGAGATAGTTAGCCGTCATGGGGCTCCTGTGTCAATTGTATCTGATAGAGATCCACGATTCACTTCGAAGCTTTGTCCAAGCTTACATAAAGCTATGGGAACAAAGTTAGCATTTAGTACAACCTTTCATCCTCAAACAGATGGCCAATCAGAACGGACTATCCAGACTCTAGAAGACATGCTTAGAGCTTGTGCACTGAGCTTTAAAGAAAGCTGGGATGAACATCTCTTACTTATAGAGTTTGCATGCAATAACAGCTATCATACTAGTATTGGGATGGCACCTTATGAAGCCTTATATGGTAGACCATGCAGAACACCTATCTGTTGGAGTGAGGTTGGAGAAAGGAAATTGGTTCAACCTAAATTAATACAAAGCACAATAGAAAAAGTTGAGGAAATCAAGAGATGCTTGAAGGCAGCGCAAAGCAGACAGAAAAGTTATGCAGACAAGCGAAGGAGAGACATAGAATTTCAAGTGGGAGACCATGTGTTTTTGAAAGTATCTCCATGGAAAGGCCTAATCAGATTTGGGAAGAAATGGAAACTAAGCCCTATATACATTGGCCCTTACGAGATCACAGAGAGAATTAGAAGTGTGGCCTATCGTCTTCGACTTCCATCTGAACTAGCAAGGATACATGATGTCTTTCATGTCTCCACACTTCGGAAGTTTATTCCAGATCCAACCCATATGATACAACCCCAAGATATTCAGTTGAAGGATGATCTATCATACGAGGAGGTTCTTGTAGAAATTCTGGATTATAAAGTACAAGAGCTTCGTACAAAGAAGATTCTCTTAGCTAAAGTTTTATGGAGGAGTGACGCAATAGAAGAAGCCACGTGGGAACGAGAGGAAGAAATGAGATCTCAATATCCCCGCTTATTTTCAAGCTAGTAAAGGTACTTAAATTTCGAGGACAAAATTTATTGAAAGTAGGGGAGAATTGTAATACGCGTCTTGTACACTATGCTTTTGAATGTTATCAAGTGTTATTTCAGGGAAATATTGAATTGATAGTGTTTACACTATACGTTTAACACAATCAATAGATTCGCCTTGATGTAACGATTTCATTGAAACTTGTTTTGTATAAATCAGAGACCATCTTGAAAAATTATGACAGTAAAAGGTTCTTTGGATTTTGAAGCACAATTAACGTAGTACCACATCTAGTAATCTGGAAGTTTGGTAGTAGCTTATATGTAGTAGAAGCCACTACTAGTATAGGGTATACAATGTTATAGATTTGTGCTCATTAGATCATAATCACATCATTAAGACTAATTAAGCGTGATTAGTACTGATTACCCGTCATTAGTGATAACTAAGTATCATTAGCAAAAGTAGGACACATGGAGTTGAAATCAGGGGACACGTGTCATTATACATTCAGGACAAGTGTCAATACCCAAGATTACCATGTGTCATCATTCTAAGACTAATACGTGTCATAGTGTAGCCTCATGCGTGGGCAACAAGTTTTCTCATACATGAGCCATGTGCCATGGTGTAGGAATGGCAAGTGTTACCATGTGTCATCATTCTAAGGCTAACACGTGTCATAAGTGTAGCCTCTTGCTTGGGCAACAAGTTCTCTCATACATAAGAGACTAGTGGCATGTTATATGGTTGGCAAGTGTTGCCATGTGTCCTCATACATGGAAGAGAGGCAACATGTGTCTTATAGCCTCCCTTACATGTTGACACATGTCCACATGAAACGAGGTTGGGGGCCTATATATACCCATGACCCCCCATTCCATTCACTCCATCCCACGCCCTCTCACCACCTTAGAGCCACAAGGCCGTCGAGATTGCTGGAGGAGCATGATAGGAGTACGGCGAAGCTCTGTCGGTGACCAAGAGCGTATTAGAAGCCGTAATGAAGTTCTGTCTGCATCAAGCCGTAGTATTCAATCTAAGACGGCTGTAGGGGGGATTCACTAAATAAGGAGATCTCGACTCGAGTTAGATATCGATCACGTGAGGGATTCTCAAGCACTATTTTAAAGAGATAATCTTTAGCTTGTTATGCATGGTTTTGAATAGCAAGTATGCAAGCGTGTTTTCTAAAGCATTTACATATGAATTGTAAGTACCATATAGTTGATATGAAATCAGGGCTTTAGAACATATTTCAGATGTCGTTTCAAGTGTTTTATCATGATAGCACGTTTTCAAGCATGTTATTCTTTGTGGAACACGAAACATAAGTTTCACTATTTATATTTGAGCTTTATATGAAGAAAAATGTTTTTGCACAGTTACTATGCAATATGGATCGGTTTTCAATAGTTCTAGTTGCCAGAATATACATGCTATGTCAGATTATTTTATGTTCATGAATTAGTTGTTATGAGCTTGAATTAGCAAGAGTATGGATTTTTAGTGGCAAGAAAAGAATCAGAATCAGAAAGTAAGCACCACAGTAGCTGTTTTATACAAGTCATGAACTAGCCATTAGATATGGTGATGTCATTAGATATGACCCTGAAACCGCTATTAGATATGGCAAACCATTAGATATGGTATCAAGAGGACTTTGGGTTCGCATTCTGTATACATATATGCTTTGGGCCGTATGCAGGGTGTTTTTGGTCTTTGGGACCGTCTGCGCGTATGACTTAGCTTTGTTTCAGCGTTCATGAGTCAATAACTTAGCTACAGTGGTGATTAGTGCAAACAGCTTGATAGTGATAATTGTGTTTCAGTTTATCTTCTTTTGAAGTGATTTCAGTATTCAATTGCAAAACTAGCATGTTATTTTTATATGATTACTGTCATAAAGTCTCTTTCAAGCTATTTCAAAGTATTCAGCATAAATTTTGGTATGATGCTCATATTTCATCTTTTAGCTATATGTAAAAAAGCTTGAGATCATTTCATTGGGTCTAAGCTCATAAATGGATTTAGACTCATCCCTTTCTATTATAATTATGTACAGATCAACAGAATCACGACCAGAAGAAGAAAGGACTGCTTATACACTAGAAGGAGGTAGTTCTCGTTTTTGTTTTTTTTTGTACTGTGTGTTATTTTGTAAGAAGTTGTAAGAGATAGAACTGGTGTAAGACACTTCTTGGTAATGTAAACTTGAAATACAAAGAGGTTATGTTTCATGAGATTGCCACATGTTTACTTTGAGGTAAAAGAAGAAAAAAAACTCTGTCGCGGCACGTCCTGGTTAGCGGGACGGGTCGTGACACTTAGGCTGAATATAACCTAAGTAAAAGATCTGGAATTAGGTTGGGCCCCCCGAGGTTGTTAGGGTTAGAAGGGGATTTATATAGATGATTGGAGAGAGGGGGTTGAAGGTGAATTTTCACAGATGGGGATGTAGGAGGGGGGAAGGTGTATACATTGGGGTAGAGGGAGGGGGTGATGTGTGTGAGAGAGGGGGTGTATATACATAGATGGTGTTGGCGGGGGGGGGGGGGGGTAAGTGCATGTGCATGTGCATGTGTAAGGGGGTGGGTGGTAGATCATCCATATACTCTTCTTCTTTTTTTACACATGCGAGCCCTCGAACGAGGGCCGCTAGAAATGCACATGCTACACATTATTATTATTATTTTACAACATGATGAATGAAATGTTGATTAATGTTCCTTGAATCTTTCCTCTATTCTTTTACGACTCCTCGCAGCGGGAGCTCCCCACTCCACGCCTCCATGTAGATCAAATGTCCCCGATCTTCATGGACCCTGCCACAAAAGAAAATGTCAGAAAAATATCACAAAAAATAATCAACAAAAATGATGCAAAAATACATGATGAGAAGACCTACAAATTTTGACAATATTCACAACAAAAAAATTCAAAATATGACAAAAGTAAAGGTGAGTTGTGTCCCCGACAACGATGCCATTTGATGAATGTGAAATCTGCCTCTATAAGAATGTGGGATTGTCGTAGTATAGGAGGCATATTTTGATCATGTAAAGACCCATACATTCAAATATGTGGACATTATTTTGCTTGGTAAATGTACCAAGATCAAACTGAGGGACACGAGCCTCTTTAATATATTTATCAAAATTTGTCATTGATGTATGATTATCTTCTCAATTTTAGGTCTTCATGTAGATGCACGATAAAATGCAGGTAAAATAATGCAAACACAACAGATGAAAATGATGCATGTATTTTTATTTGATTTCTCGATGCAATTATAAGATTACGCATGAACTTATTGCATAAATAATGAAATGCAAGACAAAACGCACAAGATTAGTTACAAATATGCCCTATAGAATATAAAAGCAATCAACATAAATTGATTTAATCCTAGAGTCAATTTGATCATAAAAATCAAGAGCCATCATCTATTAGTGGCAAAGAATTAAAGATCAAGAGATACTATATAACATCAAAATTCATCGTATCTCAATTAGTGTCAAATCAAAAAATTGATAATGCTAGTAGATAGAGAATTAAATTAGATTCAAAATGACATTGAAATCATGCAATTCGGATCTAAAATGCTCAAGATATGATAAAAATAGTGCAAGGGCATAAATGTAATAAAAATACATTAAAAATAAAAGATAACTATTGCAAATGAATCCCTGGAGGGACCCATTTGCAAATATCAAAACCCGACAGGGGCCCTCTATAATTTTTTCATAAAAGGGAGGGTTTCTTTGCAATTAATCAAACATGTTTGGACCTCTTTGTAAATTACCCCAGGAGCGCACGTGAGGCACGCACCTGGAGGACATGAATGTAATATCTGAAGGTTACAGGGTATGCAATGTAAATTACCCAACCCCTCCCGTACGGGGCACGCGAGGGGGGCTAGGTTCAGGAGGGGGCCCATCTTCGGGCCACGCGGCTTTTCTTGATGGCTTCGCCTCTGGCTTGGAGAACTCGAGCCTTCAGCTTCGGAGGTCCGAACCTGCATCCTTGGTATTGTGTCGTGGCATCCTCTGGGCCATTGGATGGCCACCGTAGGGGCGCCATCCAAAGACACATGTACTTCGACCTTCGCTATGAAGGTGGCGGTGCAAATGGAGCTTCGACGAGGTAGCCAGAGTTCCACCGCCTTCGCAAGATGCCATAGAAGATCCTGGTAGTTCCTTGATCCCCTGGCGATGACGATCGATGCGTGGAGAAGTCACCAGGGTAGCAGAAGATGGATGCCAATGATGGATCACTGGAGGCGAAGAGGATGACCGGAGTAGAGGCATGACATCCAACCATTGAAGACCTGCAGTGTTAGAATAACCAAAGCTGTGTCGTGCGAGGCGAGTGAAGTGGTGGTCCGTGGAGGTGGTTGGAGTGGTGAAATAGGGTCTTCCCCTCCAGCGAGGCAGAGATGAAGGTGGCAGAGGTGGAAGAGGTCATGGAGAAGGAAAATGGGTGAATGGAGCGGTTGGAGAAGATGACAGTGGTAGGACAGAGCTAAATGGATGGACAGGCGATGACGAGAGCAGCTGCGGGCGGTGGGAAAATTTAGAGACTAGAAAGGAAAATCATAAGGAAGAGTACCTGGCCAGAGCACGACCTTTGGTGGAGGCAATGGCCTGGGCTGGGCTTCGGAGGAAGCTCGGGTCGTCGCACAACGAGGTCGGTCGATCCTCGATGCTCGGTGGCACTAATGGCGGTCGTTACATGGCTGTAGAAGCCATGGATCTCATCGAGACACGGTCATCATCGCCTCTACAAGCCACCCTCCGATGTCACCGAAGGACAGAGGAAGCTAGGTTGTAGCCCCTTGATTGGTGGATGGGGTGATGAGGAGGCGGAGGGTGAGGTTTTATAGGTGGAGGTGGTACGATAGTTACGTGGTGGCGGGGGGTTTTTGAATGGCCAGTTGAAGGCCCGTGAAGCTCGGAAGTGGCGGAAGGAGGGCGTGCAAGTATGAGGGAAGTAACGGCTATGTAGGGCGACTCTTGGGTGGTGGAGAGTTGAACGGAGGCGCCTTCCAAAATAGAAAGGGGGCGGAGGGAAACACAGGCGTAATGCCTGGGGAAGGGGGGTCTGGAGAAGATAATAGTTCTTAGCCATTGGATCTGGGGATCCAACGGTTGTGGTCAAGGTGCGGTCGTGTGGTTAAGATGTGCTCGATCAGATCACATCCATTGTAGAGATGTAAGCGGATGCGGGCGATCGAGATGGGGATTGGATTGCCCTCCAATGGCAGAGAAGAAGCGAAGGTGAAGGGTTGGGATGAAGAATGGGACCAGATCCATTGATGAAAAAATGGGTGACGTGGAGAGTTTTCGGCCATTGGATGAAAGGTTGATCGAGTGGCCGAGTTTTAGGCGTGAAGGTGCGGTGGAGATCTCATCCGGAGGAAGATCTAACATCTGAAGATGGAGAGGGGATCAACAGTGGAAATGGAGGTGATCCAGGGGCGGATAGAGGTGGCGGGTGGCGCAAGAGGCAACGGCCATATGACAGCTTCAGAGAGCGCCACGTGGCTGCTCTAAAAAATTCGAAAAAGAAAAAAAACAAAGATAAATCTGAAAGAAATAAAAGGAAGCAAAAGTAAAAAAAGTTAAAACATGAATGTTGTAGATTTCGATGAGAGAGTTTCATGTTGGACAAAAAGTCAAAAGAGGTCATTTGTACGAAAGTATATTTTTAGGGGTATTTTTAATGGGATAAAAACACCGCTTTTATTCTTGAGATTTTTTGTATTTTTAAATTTCTTTTAAAGGTCAAAACAAATATAGATAATTATTAATAAAATTTTTAGAGGTTTCTAATAAGAATTGAAATCAAAGAAAATAGTAGTAATTAAATGCAATAAATATAGTGTTAATTATACACAAAATCTATACAATATAATACAGGTTAGGAACAATGAATTATTAGTGATTTTTTATTGAATTATTTAAGCAAGGAGATTAATAATTTAATTTTAACATGATGAATACGAGATTCATCAGGATCCGCAGAGTCTGGAAAAAAGTGCTCCAGTTGACCATCTCGAAACAAAAGGAAAATGATCGGGAGAGCACGATAGTCAAGTCAAGAGGTGTGAGAAGAAAGGATCAAATGCGCAGTAACGATTGAGGATGCACACAAGCAATCACAAACAAACACATACAAGACAAAACACAACCCCTCAATTCACCTACTCAACTCTGTGAGGACCGCAAAAGTTATTTCAGAGTCAGGTGAAAATCACAAAATTGTACAAGTACTTAGGTTGGCTTATGGTATTTGTACACTAACCTTAGTGTGTGCGCGAGTAATTAAAAACGAATACAATGAGGGGATTACTCGCCCCAAGACAATGGTTTTCTTTTTGGGTTGATTTTAGGGTTGAGTAATATTAACAATTCCAATTTTTTGTTATCATTTTTTTGATTTTAATAACAATGCACGCGCCTATAGGGGAATGAATTCCTTTTATCTCCTAGGTGATCAAAATCAAAGGGAGAGAGTCGGGAAAGCAATTCGAGGTGAAAACGATGATGTATGCTAAAGAAAAATGCTCACCTTACCTCCAGCTCTCTTCATGCAAGGATGTTAGGCGGAATTGAAACCTATCTATATGCAAATGTAAATCGATGAAATCGCCCTAGATGAGAATATACTATTATCATGAAGAATAATATGATAAGTATCTAGAAGTGCGACCAAGGTCCGATCTTCGATGCCAATCGGTGCCCCCCATAATGGGTCCTGCAAGCGCTATATACGACCTCTCTCGACACGCGGTCTCAAGTCTAAATAAATAGCCATTCAAAATTTGACTAAGTCCAAATGGGACTATAGGTGCATGCAATGATATTAGGTGTTTGGCCTTAATCTATCGACAAGCAGATCCTATGCTAGGGCTCAATCACACAAAATAAAGAAAAGCGAGAACTCGAAAAACAAAATAAAGAAAAGCAATGAAATCTGCGGAAAAGCGATGATGCCCCCAAGGGAACATACCCTCGGGCAGTGGACCTCATGAGATGTGACAGTCCAGAGAGTCCAAGTTATTACAATAAATAGTCTCTCTCTCTTACTCACTTTAAATTAGACAAATAAATGAAATAAAAAATGTAGAGTGAAGTTGTCTCCCAAAAATCTTCTAAGTGTTCCTTGATGCTCTTTCCTGCCAGCTAGGGTGGAATAGCCAACTCTGCTTCCAAGGTTGCGTAGAATCACCTAGACAATCCTCCTCGTTCTGCGGTCCCTCACAACAAAGTCAATAAAGAAGAGAGGCTAGATAATTCAATAATTAATATCAAATAAAATAGCAAATAAATAAAACAAAAATATGAACAAAAGAGACAGCGAAGACACATTCGAATAAAACCAATCTATGCGCAGTTGCTCCCCGGCAATGACACCATTTGATAATTGAGATTTTGCGAGGGTTTAAAGTAGTCTACACAAGGCGAGAACTATAGTATCGATGAAGCAACCGCTCACGAAACCCAAATTAATCAATAATTAACCCACAAATAAATCAGCAATGAAATAAAGGCGTGGAGTTAAAATTTATTTTATTTAACTCTACAAAAGATGTGTATAGTACAAGTAGTGTAGAGTGTCGAACATAGGGAGCAAACTAGATAGATCGGGCAATAAAATGCAAAAGTAATTGTGAGCTCTTTGTCTAATATTTTTTGTGGGTTTTTATTTTTGTATTTTTTAATTTATTTTTGTTTTATATTTTTTATAATTTTCAATGTTATATTTTTATATTTACTTTTTGTATTTTATATTTTAATATTTGTTTTCTTTTAAAATAAGTAATATAGGTTATATAAGAGTATATACACAACATAGATAAAAGAGATATAAATACAACTAAAAATGGCCCAAAATTAAAGAATTAAATATTTCGGGGGTTTAAATATTTTTTATTGTTTTTGTGGATTTTTAGTTTTTTTTCTAATTCTTATATATTTTTAAAGTAAAAGATACCCTAAAATAGGGATTAAATAATAGGCTGAAATTAAAATGGAGATGAAAAATGCCAATCAGTATCAACTTTCACCTAGTTAATTTTAATAAAAAGATAATAATATAGAAAAAAATTACAAAAAAGAAAACACTATTTTTGGAATTTTTAAGAATTTTATTAATTTTTTAAAGTATTTTGGGACTTTTTTCAACTTTTAAGAGTTTTGTTTTTCTATTTTTAGTGATTTTTTATCTGAATGTTAAAAATACATAAATAAAAAAACTATATTTGTTTGGGAATTTTAAGAAACGATTTTATTTTTTTTTTGGAATTTTTTAAGTCAAACATGAGTTTTTAGTGCTCTTTTTTATTTTTATAAATACATAAAGTCCTAAAGTACAAATATAAATATAAGATGCGAAACTACAATGCAACAGGAATCTAAGCCTATTTTTTTGGATTTTTTAGAGGTCAATAGATATTTTAATTAAATACAACAAACCGATAAAAATGTAAGGCCTAGCAGGGGTATAAACGTAAATAAAATAAAACACACGTTCCTGGTTGCAATTTTTCAAAAATATAAAAAGGTTCTGGACCAAATTGACATATATAAAATTACAGGGCCCGCATGCAAAATGCCCGCCTCACATGGGTGGTCACGTGAGGTGAGATGGCGTGGACCTAATGCACTCACATAGAGCTGTGGGGTCTTTTTGCAAAAGTTTCAAAAATATATTCGCGACAAAGGATGATTTATATATCAAATATTAAACTTCAAAAATGCGAGGGTGGATGATGCAAAATTCCCAACACGACGGGATCCAACGGTGCTCCTTCCTTCACTAATACACGTGGCAGCTGATGAATCTCCATTTCATCACCTTTATTCTATCATTTTGGCCTTAAAAACCCCAGCAAATGCATGTAAATAGTATCAATTTGTTCATAATAGCATTCATTATTTGTTGTATTTATTGTACCTAAAATAAGGTATTTAATGCCAAAATTATAGAACAAAGAGAAGAAAAGAAAAAGGAATAAAATATTGCAAATATTTTATGACCCTAACCCCGAGACCAAGGCCAGAATGGAATTGGTCGACAAGGAATAAAGTAGGGAGAGATAAGGGCCAAAAATACAATAAATACCTCATTTATTTATTCATTCATTTATGCACCTTGATACCTATTTTGCATTTAATTATTTATTCATCAAATAGAAAAATTTTGTACATAAAAGTTGTAGATAATAATGTGAATAAAAATACAAAATTGAGTTTGTACAAAAATAATGTACAGTGTACATTTTATACACAGAATAAAAAGTCAGAATCTCAACTTCACAGACCCATATCTTGCAAATAAAAACTCAAAATCCATCAAAATCACCTTTAATTGTATATAACTTCTCAAGAACTATTTAATAAAATTGGTTTCATAATATTTGGAGTTAATCTGTGAAAGTTAGGTTTTTGGCCTTCATTGTACAGTCTACCTGATTAAAATATTCAATTTATTCATTATTCATTATTACTATAAATTTATATTTTTAGAATTTTGTAAATAATACATATAATACATATACATATTGAAATTAGAATAAAATCAAAAGGATTTTGTAAAATAAAATAAGTCTATGAAATACATAGACAAAAATACCTATGTTATATATGTATATAAATAAAAAGGGAAATACATTCTTTAATTATTTTATTCTTTCATATTTTTATATTGTAAATATTACAATTAATTTATTAAAAATACAAATCCAAAATAAAAACAAATAAAATTCATTAAATAAATAAAATGTATATAAAATATAGGTAAAATACCTATAAGTATACCTACATATATATAGACCTATTTATTTAAAAATGTAAATAAACTCATAAAAATTCAATAAAATATATTTATACTCATAAAAATAATTTATAAATTTATAAAATAAGAAAATAAAATAAAAATAAAAATATACAAAATAAAAATAAATACATGAAAATATACTTATAAATACATCATTAAAATAAACCCACAATAAAATTCATCAAAAAAATAAATAAAAATCATAAATAAATAATACATTGATTAATAAAAAATTTTTATTTTATAAGAAAAATTAAATAAAGTCATTTATTATATTTAATTAATAAGTCAAGCAATTGCTGACGTGGACCAATCTGGTCCCGACGTTCGTTGACCGCCTGGTTAACTTGACCCCCAGGCGGCTGACAAGACGTGGCCGGTCTTTTCCGCCCGTCTTCTCCCTATATTCGCGCTCGACTCGTCCATCCTCTGACATCACCGCCTTCATTAAAAATGTCCCCCGATCATTGTACATCCACACCCAACCTTTTATTCTCTTGTACATAGCTGTAGCTTCCCCAAACGCCCGGTTAATAAGGGTGCCCATCCTGTTCTTAAATAAACCACCTCTGCCTTCTTCCCAATTTTGGTCAGCCTTTCTCCCATTTTATTCCTCGCATTCGGTCCTGGAGGTGCTCCTTGTCACAGGAGCGCATGTCTGGCACCTTGAATCGGTTGGAATAGGCGGAGGTTGCACCCAAGGCCGCCGCTCCGGCGAGGCCTCTGCTCCTTGGTGCTTCACCAGGTATGAGATGCTCCTTTTAATTCTTTTTAGTAGTTTTTAATGTTAGCATTTCATTTCTGTCGTTTAATTAGTTTTAGGCCCTTAGGTGTAGCGTAGATTTGGTTACCCGTAGTTCGTCGGAGCTCCGCTCCGGCGAACCAATCCACAGTACCCCGACGTTCTCCGACCACCCTCTCACCTCCATCTCCCTATCCTTCCATTTTCCCACGCCCCAAGCACCCTCACTCACCCAGATCTTCATCAGATCTGGAGATCAGATCTCCTTCCTCCGCCCTTCGCCGGAGATCGCCACCCCGCGCCACCTTCACCCATTCCACCACCAAAAAGGCCCCCGGAGCCCTCTTTTTGTGCTGTGAGTTCTTGTGCAGGCCCCGGAGCGCCAGGAGACCCGTCTAGGCTCGATTCATCACGAAGAGCAGGTACCTGGAGCTCGCCATCTTCATCGACATCGCCTGAACTCAGGCGAGCTCCAAGTGCCTCAACGAAGCCATCAACCGATGCAGGGAGCTTCCAGGAACGTGTAGAGACCCCAAGGGACGATGGAGTGAGCCGGAGGAGTGTACGCTGAGCGATTGAAGGTCGCCAGCTGCGACCTTCTTCCCTGTTCTTCCAGACCACCCCGGAGTCGTCAGATCAAGAGGAGGATTCCAGTTTTGATCAGCGTCGTCCGATGGAGCGAAGCCACGACCGTTAGATCACCCACGAGATCTAATCTCGTGCGCTCATCGTCGAACCGGTACCAGCCGTAGGATGGACGATGCGTGGCAAGTGAAGCGATCCTAGCCTTCCTCCAGCGTGCCTTTTGGGGGTAGATTTCACAAATAACCCCTGCTTTATTGTATTTGATTTTTAATTCTGTAAAATAATTTTCTCGTTATAAAATAAATGTAAATTTTGTCATAGGGCCCCTGTACTTCTTTAAATTACATTTTGGTCCCTCCGCGCCTCACGTGCAGTCCCACATAAGGCGCGTGAATTTTGCATGTTTAACCCTAACGCTTTTTGTAATTGTAAAATAGTTCTGAAAAATTAAATAAATGTTTATTCCTGTAGGTATTTTTGCACAGAGCCCCTGTATTTATTTTATTTGTAAAAATGCCCCTACTAGGCTATGAAATTTTTATGTCTTTTATGTATTTATTAAAAATACCTATGTAGCTCCTAAAAATCCACAAAAATTAGGTTAGATGCTCTATGTAGTGTACTTTCATGCCACATGTCCATTTTGCATTTTTTGCATTTAACCTAATTATTAAAAATGAAAAAGGAGCCATTTTTGCACTGTCTAATTTATAAAATACCAAAAAAATATAAAAACATTTTGAAAAATTACAAAAAATTATATATGATATATTTATATATAAACTGAGTCCAGAAAATGAAAAACCCTAAAAATAAGAAAAAGAAAAATATAAAAATCATAAAGCTCCAAAATCCAACAAAAAATATAAAAACCCTAAAAAATACCAAAAATATATTTTTCTCTTTTATAATTATCTATATATTATTATTAATGTATTAAAATTAATTTAGGTAATTTTGGGAATTATTTTATATTTTTAAAACCCAAATTATTCTCAGCATATTTAATTAGTCCTATATTAGGGACATTTTTGGAATTAAAAATACATAAAAATTAGAAAAATTCCAGAAAAATAATAAAAAAATAAAAACAAATAAAAAGCCTAAAAATGTTATATCTAATATATTTTGAGTATTTATACATACATACATATATATATATATCCATATATTACATTTCTTTCTCTTCTCTTATATATATATATCTTTTTATATATATCTATATATATATCTATATTATATAGTTTAAAATATAAAAGGAAAATAAAAAATATAAAATATAAAAACAAAATAAAAAATTAAAAAAATATAATTAATAAATTAAAAAATATAAAATCAAAAACCCACAAAAACCATAAAGAATTGGACATGATCATTGAATTGAATAATTGTACAACCAATTTCATCACCACAATCATTCGCCTCCCAGTGTTCGACCTCTACTTGTGCTTACACCTATACACACTTGCATGTAGAGTTATAATAAATTTTAACTCCACATTTTTTATATTCATTGCATATATTTTATTATGGGTTAATTGTTGACTGATTGAGGATTTTTAAGTGGTCAATTCAGCGACTGGATCTCTCGCCTTGTGAGATTTCTAGACCCTTGATTTCCCTCGTTCATCAAATGGCGCCGTTGCCGGGGAGACAACGGATTTTGTGTGATTTTTAATTCATTTATTTAACTCTTTGCTCATGCTCAGTATTCATTTTTTTTATTTTATTTTAATTATTATTGACATTATGGATTGATTGTTCTGACCCATCTTTTTTATTTGTCTTTGATGCGAGGGACCGCCAAGCGAAGGAGGACCTCCTAGGAGGACCAATGCACCCAAGTAAGGCGGAGTTGGCTCTTCTACACCAGCTGACAGGAGAGAGCATCGAAGGCAGATGGAGGAGAATTTTGGATGGCAGTCTCATTTTTGCATTTTATTTTATTATGTATATTTATGTGAGAGAGTGACACTTGACTTGTAATAATTGGACTCTCACAGGTACACTCCGACTCCCAAGGTCCATTGCCCGAGGGATTGTTCCCTTGGGGGCCTCGATGGTTTTTACGCTTTTTCTTTTCATTTTATTTTTCATTATTTTGTGTGAATGAGCCCTTAGCTATAGGAATTGCTTGCTCGAAGATTAGGTCCAAACACCTTAATATATTTGCATGTACCTATAGTGCGCTTTGGACCTAGATCAAATTTTAAACAATCGCCTCACCATCTTCAAGCCTACGTGTCGCAACCCACCCTGCCAAGCGCTGCTCCTGAACTCGATGTGTCGAGAGGAGGAGGGGTGAGCCTAGACCGGACTCCTGGATTGAAGATCGGTGAGCGACTTGTGGTGCTTCACGATAATAGCAGTTACTATCCTAGGGCGATTTCTTCGGCTTGCATTTGCATATAGCATAGATTCAAATTCTGTTATGCATCTCGCATGGAGAGAGCTGGAGGCACTGTAAGTCTTCTTACTTAGCATGCATCATCGATTTCCGACTTGCATGGCTTTTCCGACCTTCTCCCCCTGTTTTTGCCAACCTAGGATGCTTAATGGAAATTGAAACCTCGATAGGCATGTGCATTGAAAATACCCAAAAAAAGTGATAACAAAAAATAAAACAGGGACTGCTAACTCTATTGGACTTAAAATAAAACATAATGGACTTCCTTGTCTTGGGGAGTGCAACCCCCTCATTGTATGCATTTTAAATTGCTTACGTACACACTAAGGAGTAGAGCCCAAATCCCATCAAGCCTCCTAAGTGTTTGTACAACTTTGTGATTCTCGCCTCACTCTAAAAATGAAAAGATAAATGTCCGTCACCTGACGGTCTTCACTGTGTCGAGTAGGTGAATCAGGGGTTTGCCTTGTGTATTGATTGTGATTTGGAGTCCGTTGAGTTTTCATTCATTATTAGAGTAGCCGGCCCCATCCGTGTGAGTCACGCATTTTTCATCTTTGAGTCTCTCTACCTCTCTTGTATATATATATATATATATCTCCTCATCTGCATCGAATCGTGGTATTGGCGCTTGAGCTCAATCATTCTTCGCCAAGTCCTTCATTTCCCTCTTCTTCACCATCTTCCTCTTATCCACCGTACCATACCCATCTTCTCAGGTTCGAGGAGAGCATGCTCTTCGGACCACCATTTTGACGGTGTTCCCGCCTTGTGAGGAACACCCAATTTTGTCTATGTCCCGAACTTCTCGCCCGCCCTCCTCGTACCCTCTGTGTCACTTTTCTATTACCCGGGAATGTTGTGCACATCGATGAGGCCCGCATCGAGGATTTTATGATTACCTTGATTATTTGTGTAAGCCGGGCCAATGATTGAGGATGCTGGGATGAGTGTGCCTTGGGATTGTGATTAGATATGTGCATGATTTTGAGGTTATTTGATTTTGGGCACAAGCATAGGTGTGATGCATTATTGAGGAATTTTTGGTCTCGCACACCGGATTGAGGGTGTGATGCATTTTGATGCTTTGATGAGGAATTCAGGTGACCTGATTGATTGATCTACTCATTCGGTTTGGCCCGTTTAGATTCGGATTTTGGATTGACTATCTTGATATATGCTTCATGATGACGGTGCCCCGAACCCCCATGAACCTCCTCATCTTCTTGATTGACCCACCCTTGATCTCCTGACTCTTCGATCCACCCATGGCACGTAGAGGATTTCCGATAACATTGTGCCATCTCAGCTGATTGGATTGACCCGAGGGATGTTTTGTGATTGACCTGATTATTTGCTCCCTCACATGATCTTATGCCCTACAGATGATTGAATGATTGAATGCTTTTGAGGACCTGAGATTTTATGTCAGCATTCCCATGACCTACATTGATCTAGTTTGCATAGCTCCCCGAGGACTATCTGCGGGAGAATGCGACAATTTCTAGGACTACGGTTTCATTCACTGCTTGGGTTGCCGTCTGATGGACCCGGAACCGAGTCAGATGATATGCTTGATTGGCCTCCCCCTGTGATTGTGTACCCGACCTGTCAATACCTGAGGCCAACCGTCTGATTGCTCTCCTTGACAGGCCTCGCAAGGACGAGCCTTGATACTACAATTATTCACCGCCTAGTTCATAGCTCTCCGAGGGTTATCTGCGAGAGGCTACGACACATTTTAGCTCTCTTGGCCTCTTCTGCTGGTAGGCGGTCTGCCGTCTATCGAGACCTTATTCTTTGTGGATCCGTCTGATGGATCCGGCTCCTTTGAGCCTCTTTATCTCCTTGACAACCCTCGCAAGGATGGGAGATACTCTGATTATTCACTGAGTAGCTCACATCACTTCCTGAGGACTATCCGCGGAAGGATGTGACACTTTCTTTACGATCGGCTTCACTCACTCCTGCGTCTTCATCTGTTGGGGCACGCGGCCGATTCGTCTGCTCTAGGCAGTTGGTCTCCCTTTCTGATTACGCGCCCAATCTATTGGGGCATGAGACCGACTTGCTCAGACTTCTTTGAGTCCGCTCTCCTTGACGGTCCTCGCAAGGATGAGCTCTTTTCTGATTATTCCTTGACTAGCTCGTAGCTCCCCGAGGGTTATCTGCGGGAGACTACAACATATTTCCGATCTGATTGGTCTCTTCTGTTGGTAGCCGATTTTTTACTACTGAGACCATTATGTGGGTCCGTCTGATGGATCCGGCTCCTTCGAGCCCTTCTCTCTCCTTGACGACCCTCGCAAGGTAGAGACACATTCTGACTATTCCTTGCCTATTTTGCATAGCTCCCCGAGGACTATCTGCGAGAGCATGCGACACTCTCTTTACGCTCGGTTTCTCCTTCTGATTGTGTATCCAATCTGCAGAGCACGGAACCGAGTCGTTTGATATATATGATTTTGGTCCCATCCTGAGTTGCATATCCGATCTGAAGATCATAGGACCCATCTGATTAGACTCCTTTGAGTCAGCTTGCCTTGATGGTCCTCGCAAGGTTGAGCTCCTGATATCTGCTATTTCCATGCCTAGTTGGCAGCACGTTCCCCGAGGATTGTCTGCTGGACACTGCCACATTTTCTTGATTCTCTGGTTTCTTCTGCTGGTAGCCAATATGTCGCCTACCGAGACCGATGCTGATGATCCGTTTGATGGATCGTTGACGCCTTTGCGTCCACTCACCTTGACGACCCTCGCAAGGTCGAGTTTTTATGATTATTCATTGACTAGTATGTACTACTCCCCGAGGGTTATCTGCGGGAGGGTACATCACTTTGTAGGTATTCGATTTCATTTCTGGTGTCTCCTGTTTGTTGGAGTACGAAGCCGAGTCTTCTGAGCTATCTACTCGGTCTCCTTCTGATTGTGTCTCTGATCTACGGAGCACGGAGCCAATTTTACTGATATATGTACTTGGTCCTCTCTCCGATTGTGTATCCGATCTGCGGATCACTGGACCAAGTCTTCTGATTAGTCTAATTTCTAGCTCCTTTGAGCCTGCTCACCTTGACGACCCTCACAGGGCTGAGCCATGTCTTGCGGTATTCGGTATGTACCTATGATCTTCCTACCTTATGATCATCGGATACCATGGTGTCTCCTATTCTCTATTTTCCATATCTGTTTGAGACTCTGATTGACCGGAGGAATCTGTACTATTCTTTCGTCCTCCTGGTCTTATAGTATCGGCTATGTTTCCTCATCCTGACCCTACGAGCCGATTGACTGCTTCATGCTACCGATAGCTTTACTTTCTGATCTGTTTGTCCCGGTAGCCGACACCTACCTAACTGCATATCTGGGTGTATTTTCACCTTCTGAGTGCGTCACTGTTCTCACAGGGAGACAATGGCGCAAGTACGGTATTCACTTGTCAGATATCGTCCTGTACTCCACCAGTTCTTCTCCATTTGTATATATGTGTGCCTTGTTCATTCTTTCTCACGCATGTGATGTGTGCCCTAGATCTATCGTCATATCTTTGTGTCTACACTTAGGACGTACCTTGTCCTAAGTATAGGGGGGTACACACCGCGTTGTTCTTTCTTCGTTCAGTTTCGTCACTCCTGTTGTTGCCTATATTTAGGGATATCTCACCCTAAGTATAGGGGGAGTGATGCGCATATTCCCCACGATCTTCTCATCTATCTGTATATATCTATCTTTTCTTCTTTTCTTTTCATACTTCTTTATCTAAATAAAAGGTGTCGCCCCTTTGTGTCAGTTTTCTGTACTTAGGACGTACTTTATCCTAAGTATAGGGGGGTGCACCCCTGATTTGTTAATTCTTTAATCTATTTATTCCCACCCTTGACCCTTCCTGCTTTATGTACAGTCTCCTATACTTAAGATTACTTGATCCTAAGTATGGGGGGGGGACGGTCAACTTCTATTTCCTTCATTTCTTCGTTCGTTTATTTGTTAGACTTGTCTATACTTAGTACGCGTTATGTCTTCTCTTTCTCTTTTTCCGATCTATGAGGACATAGCTCAAGCTAAGTATAGGGGGGTCGTATATACTATGTATATACTTTAGCCATAACTCGTACTTTCGTATTATCTTAATAATTATGGCTAATAATTCTTTTAAATTCATCAAAAAACCTTAATAAAAAGATGTGATTATTCCTCAAATTCTTTTTGTATTTACTGATTAATAAATCAGGTGAAAATATTTTTTGCAAAATGTTGAAAAATAGTTTGAAAATCTTTGTGAAATCTTTTGAAAACGTTTTGTTACATGTTTTCAACCTTTAAAAAAATATTTTGGTTTGTAAAGTTTATTTTTTTTGTGTAAAATAAAATGTTTGAAAAATGATTTGCAAATGGTTTCAAAAATGGTTGCAAAAGTATGTGAAAAATCTATTTATACTGTTTGGAAAACCTTTGCAAAATGATTTTCAAATGTGTGTACATGTTTGTAAAATATTTGTAAAAATTATGTTGTACTATAGTTTTCAAAATGTTTTCTAAATAAATTTGAGGAATAAAAGCATCATAACAAAAAAATAAAATAAAATAACTCATAAATAAAATACATAAAATTCTTTATTAATTGTATATACACCTAAATAAATCACTTTGTTAAAACCTGTAAATTCTTTAAGTCTTGCAAAATAAAGCGGCACGCCCGTGTAAATAGTTGTTCATACTTTGAATGCCAAATTCTTTTATTTGCAAAAATTCTTTGTGTAAAAATTTTCCCTTTGTTTTCAAATTCTTTGAAAAATTGCATTATTCTTTGCATATTTGTAAATAGCATTTGCATAGCATTCATATTCTTTGATTGAGCATGATGATTGAACTAGTCCAATAAAGTCGAAGATTGGAGCTTGGTTGGACCTTACCGCACCTAACTGTACTGGAACCTTATGGGAACTAGGTGATAACAGGGGTGCTCCCACGAGGGCCACCATAAAAAAAATAGAAGTGTTGTCGCCGAGGCGACCACTCATGGAAGACCGCTGCCAATCAGCAATTAACCCACAATCCAAAGAATACAACAATCAAGCTCAAAACAAATGTGAATTAATCTTTATTTTACTCTACCATAAAATGTACAATGGCAAATATGTAGAGGTCGAACCACAGAGAGCAATACAAAATGCAATAGCCTATGTGTCAATCCCAGTCATTCTTGTGTGGGTTTTTTTTTTGTTATTAAAATATAATAATTAAGTATTATGTATATATCTATATATATTTATATAATCCAAATTTATTATATATATAAAGAGGTTAAGCATAGAGCTTATAATACATGTAATATATATATATAGGTGTATCTAAATATAATATAATATATACATATATATATCCCCTTTTTTTTATATCATATTAAGATTAAAGAGATTACATATTACTAGATATATATATATATAAATTTTTTTTTCTCTTTTTTTTGGATATATAGATATAGGTATATGTACATAAGAGGGGTGTTATAATTTTCACAAAAATACAAAAAAAAGTCAAAAATTCAGGAAAAGGATCTTTTTGGGATTTTCATGGCTTTTTACTGTTTTTATAGTTTTTGGGTATTTTTGCAAATATTTTTAGCATTTTAAAAATAGCTAAATCAAAGCAAACAGTGGACTAGGTACTGGCCGTCACAAAAAATAGAGATTAAAAATAGCGAACAGCCTCAAAAATGTTCCCCTTTAACTTTCTAATAACAATAATAAAATATAGCATAAGTAGGGCCTGAGTTTATATTTTTCTGATTTTTCTTTGATTTTTTATATTTTTTTGAAGTTTTTGGGCATTTTCGAATTTTTAAGGTTTTCTTTTCGAGATTTTTAGGTATTTTTGGTCTGACACTAATATAGGACAAAATACACCACATATAATTTTTTTGGAATTTTTCAGGGCATTTTCATATTTTTTTTGGGATTTTATGAGTTAGACAGGGACTTAAAGCCAAGTTTTTTATTTTTAATAAATGCAAAAAGGCAACAAAATGCAAAACTAAAAATATGGCGTTCAAGCATGACCCACCAGGAGCTTAAGTCTATTTTCTCAAGATTTTTAGATTAAGTATGAAGCACAAAATAAATAGACAAAGCCTTCAAAAATTAAATGGCCTGGCAGGGGTATTTTTGCAAATAAAATAGTTGGCAGGGGCATACATGCAAAAATTACAACAAAAATACACTTTAACTTTTATTTTCAGGACCATTCCATAAATACAAGAACCCGGCAGGGGTTAGATGCAAAATGTCACGCGCCTCACGTGGTTGCCGCACGTGAGGCACGGAGGGACCAAAATGCAAATATGTAAACATCAGGGGGGTTCACTGCAATTTTTACGACTTATTTACAACGTAATACTTTATTTTTGGGTGTAAACTCTAAATACAAAAAGTAAGGGGTAGGGTATGAAATTTACCCCTAAAGAAGGCCTTGCATCCTGCGGCGCTGGGAGCGCCACTTATACACGTGGCAATCATCTGACGGCGGACTTCGATTCGGCGATGAAGGGCTGGGATTAGAACGTCCCGGCTGATCTGACGGTGGGCGTGCTTCTTCATCGAACGGTTGGCGTGCAATCTGGGCCAGCCCTCTCGATCCAACGGTGCAGAAGGCACCTGGAAGAACTGGGAAGGAACTCGCCCTCGGCGAGCTTCGATCGGGTAGCTCGGGCTCCTCCGGGCACCTCCCGCGCATCTGGAGCGTCCTGATCGTAGCTGGGAGGCTTCCGCGTCGTCTGACGGTGGTCTCATGGATCCTGGGGGCCTGAGTCGGTGGAGCGAGGTCGGAGAAGAAGGTGGCCCCCAGGAACCTCTTCCTGGTCAAAGCAAGCCCAGAAGGGCTCGATTCCTCGTGGTACCTGCACAGGAAGAACCGCGGGCGAGAGAGCTATCTCCTCGACCCGGGGGTATGAAGCTGCGGTGCAAGATGGAGGTGGGCGGAAGGGCTCCGGCGAGCGGCGGAGTTGGAACCCTGATTCACCAAGACCGAGGGTCCTGGGTTGATCTGATGGGTGCGAAAGATGGAGAAGACGACGAGGAACGAGATGGGATGATCGAGGTGGTCGGATACAGTGAGGTTCACGATGAAGAAGTCGCCGGAGCGGAGCTCCGGCGAACTTCGATTTTTGCTTTTTACGCTAATGTGATCAACTAACAACTAAACTAACTACTGAAATGAAATGCTAACATTAAAAACTACCTAAGAATGCATTAAAAGGACAGCTCTTATACCTGGGGGCCTCCAGGGAGCAGGGCGGACGCCGGAGCTCCGCCGCATCAAAATTCTCCTCCCTCCGGCCGAGTCTCGATGCTGGGCGACTCCCCCTGTCACGAGGAACGATCCAGGCACAAGATCTAGGCTTTAGGTTGGAATGAAAGTGGCCAAATTCGAGGAAGGAAGCGGAGCTTTTTATTTATAAACATTGGCGAGTAGCCTTATTGACCAGCGATTATTTCATGATCTAGAAGGTATTTGGTTGATCTGTGATTTCGGCGGGCATCATGGAAGAGTAGGGAACAAATCTTGTGAAGGAAGCGTTGTCGATTGATGGATGGTGTGCCCGGGAAAAAGGGAGGAAATCGGGGGAGTGGACTGTTCAGAGCTGCCAGGCGTGGGATGGGACAGTTGACCAGGGGGTCAACGTTGGCCGGCGTCTCATTGGGCCACGTAAGCCGCTACGGGACAAAATAGCAAGTCTGAAAGAAGATTGATTTATTTGACATCCGAAATGATTTTATTAATTTTTGCTTATAAAATAAAAAATGTGTATTATTTCATGTAGTATTTATTCCTGATTTTTATTGAATTTTTCGAGGTGTTTTGTTGTAGTTTTATTTTAGTGATGTGTATATGTATGTATTTACATGTATTTTTGGATATTTTATTTTTAATTTATTTCTTTTCTTTTATTATTTTCTTGGCTCATTTTATAAATTTATAACTTATTTTTGTGAGTATAAAGGTATTTTTGTTTGATTTTTATAAGTTTATTTGTATTTTTAAATAAATAGGTCTATGTATTTGTAAGTATATATATAGGTACTTTACCTATATATTGTACACATTATATTTATTTAATTAATTTTATGTGTTTTTATTAAGGATTTTGTATTTTTAATAGGACACATATACTATATACATTATTACAAAAATATAAGAGATTTGAATAATTAAAGAATGTTTTCCCCTTTTATTTGTGTGCATACTCCATATAGGTATCTTGCCTATATATATTAAATAGTTTTATTTTATTTTCCAAATTAGTTTTGGTTTTATTCTAATGTCAATATGTACATGAATTATATACATTATTTACAAAATTCTAAAAATATGAATTTATAAAAATAATGAATATTGAATAAAATGAATATTTTAATCAGGTATTGTGTACAAGAAGGGCCAAAAACCTAACTTCTACAGATGGACTCCAAAAATTATGAAACCAATTTTATAAAATAGTTTATGAAATGCTATATATAATTAAAGGTGAGTTTGGGTGATTTGGAGTTTTTATTTGCAAGATGTGGGTCTGTGAAGTTGAGATTTTGGCTTTTTATTATGTGTATAAAATGTTCACTGGGTATTATTTTTACACCAACTCATTTTGTATTTTTATTTACATTATTATCTACAGCTTTTATGAACAAAGTTTCTTTATTTGATGAATAAATAATTATGCATAAAATAGGTGTCAAAAATGCATAAAGGGATGAATGAGGTATTTATTGTATATCAGCCCTTATCTCCCCCTACTTTATTCCTTGTCGACCAATACCATGTTGGCCTTGGTCTCGGGGTTAGGGTCATAAAATATTTACAATATTTTATTCCTTTTTCTTTTCTCTCTTTATTCTATAATTTTGGCATTAAAAACTTTATTTAATGTACAATTAATACAATGAATAATGAATGCTATTATGTACAAATTAATGTTGTTTACATGCATTTGCTGGGGTTTTTGAGGCCAAAATGATAGAATAAAGGTGATGAAATGGAGATTCATCACTAGGTTTAAGGTACTTCAGGTCTATTCAGACTTAATTCTTTGAGAAATCAGGGCTGGGTTCAAGTCACCTCAACTGACTAACTAGAACTTTTCGAAACACACGTATGACTCTTGTCGGCCATGACCTAACTTGGACACTTGCACCTTTCACTTGGCTCAACTCAGTTGGAGTGGTGAGGGGGTTGGATTTGCCAGTCTGAGACGCACACGGGTGGAAATATTCGTCCTCGTCTAGGGAGGGAAGTGCACCCCAACCTGGTCCAGTTTCAATGAAGTCGAATGATAGGAGAGTGTGGGTTGCAATAAAGCTTCAAAAGAGGATAGTCTTCTGGCTCAAGAGGAAAAAGTCCTTATGTAAATGTTGTTGTATATAGTATGTTGAAAAAAAACTCCAAAAAAGTGGACAGGCTTGTAAATAAAAATAAAGTGCCTGTCGGAGTATGTATATATGTTGTATAGAAAATAAGCAAGCTTGAGCATCAAAAGGTATATGTTGTATAGAAAATAAGCAAGCTTGAGCATCAAAGTTATACCATGTGAGCCTGCAGCTGGATGTTGACTACACTGATCTTACATCCCAGGATAGGTAGCTACACTGGCTACCGTCCATTCTTTTCTCCATCCCCTCCTCCTGAGTCGGATTCCACTTGAACTTAGAAGGGAATACCCCGCTCCTCGACGGTAGAGGGCTGGATTGGGGAATCATTGGGTTGTCATTCTGGAGAAGTCAATTCCTTTGTCATTTCAGTTGGGGAGAGCCACTATCACTTACACTGTACAAGTCAACTTCATAGTCATAAGGGTTTGCGTATGACGTAGGCTAGTTCTGACCTGGCTATTGAGGTGATTTGAACCGAGTTTTGTGACTCACGAAGGCTGTTGTGTTTTAAAATTGGTTCCTGACTAGGTTCCACACGTATTTTCACACCAAGGTCTAACCTGAGCTCCAAACTTTGATTTTGTACATATGAGTTTAATAATCATGATCAATTCCATCTATTCTTTAAATTCTTTATTTTTGCTTTTTCTTTTCTATTCTTTATTCTTTCTGTACTTATTGCATAAGTATTTGCTAGGGGCTAGCAAAGGAAAGTATAAGGGGGTGATGAATCTCCATTTCATCACCTTTATTTTATCATTTTGTCCTTAAAAGCCCCAGCAAATGCATGTAAATAGTATCAATTTGTTCATAATAGCATTCATTATTTGTTGTATTTATTGTACCTAAAATAGGTTTTTAATGCCAAAATTATTGAACAAAGAGAAGAAAAGAAAAAGGAATAAAATATTGCAAATATTTTATGACCCTAACCCCGAGACCAAGGCCAGAATGGAATTGGTCGACAAGGAATAAAGTAGGGGAGATAAGGGCCAAAAATACAATAAATACCTCATTTATTTATTCATTCATTTATGCATTTTGATACCTATTTTGTATTTAATTATTTATTCATCAAATAGAAAAATTTTGTACATAAAAGTTGTAGATAATAATGTGAATAAAAATACAAAATGGAGTTTGTACAAATAATGTACAGTGTACATTTTATAAACAGAATAAAAGGCGAGAATCTCAACTTCACAGACCCATATCTTGCAAATAAAAACTCAAAATCCATCAAAATCACCTTTAATTGTATATAACTTCTCAAGAACTATTTAATAAAATTGGTTTCGTAATTTTTGGAGTTAATATGTGAACGTTAGGTTTTTGGCCTTCATTGTACAGTCTACCTGATTAAAATATTCAATTTATTTATTATTCATTATTTCTATAAAGTTATATTTTTAGAATTTTGTAAATAATGTATATAATACATATACATATTGAAATTAGAATAAAATCAAAAGGATTTTGTAAAATAAAATAAGTCTATGAAATACATAGACAAAAATACCTATGTTATATATGTATATAAATAAAAAAGGGGAATACATTCTTTAATTATTTTATTCTTTCATATTTTTATATTTTAAATATTACAATTAATTTATTAAAAATACAAATCCAAAATAAAAGCAAATAAAATTCATTAAATAAACAAAATGTAAATAAAATATAGGTAAAATTCCTATAAGTATACCTACATCTATATAGACCTATTTATTTAAAATTGTAAATAAACTCATAAAAATTCAATAAAAATATATTTATACTCATAAAAATTAATTTATAAATTTTTAAAATAAGAAAATAAAAATAATAAAATAAAAAATATACAAAATAAAAATAAATACATGAAAATATACTTATAAATACATCATTAAAATGAACCCATAATAAAATTCATCAAAAAAATAAATAGAAATCATAAATAAATAATACATTAATTAATAAACATTTTTTATTTTATAAGCAAAATTAAATAAGGTCATTTATTATATTTAATTAATAAGTCAAGCAATTGCTGATGTGGACCAATCTGGTCCCGGCGTTCGTTAACCGCCTGGTCAACTTGACCCCCAGGCGACTGACAAGACGTGGCCGGCCTTTTCCGCCCGTCTTCTCCCTATATTCGCGCTCGACTCGTCCATCCTCTGACATCACCGCCTTCATAAAAAATGTCCCCCGATCATTGTACATCCACGCCCAACCTTTTATTCTCTTGTACATAGCCTGTAGCTTCCCCAACGGCCCGGTCAATAAGGGTGCCCATCCTGTTCTTAAATAAACCACCTCCGCCTTCTTCCCAATTTTGGTCCGCCTTTCTCCCATTTTCTTCCTCGCATTCGGTCCTGGAGGTGCTCCTTGTGACAGGAGGGCATGTCCAGCACCTTGAATCGGTTGGAATAGGCGGAGGTTGCACCCAAGGCCACCGCTCCGGCGAGGCCTCTGCTCCTTGGTGCTTCACCAGGTATGATCTGCACCTTTTAATTCTTTTTAGTAGTTTTTAATGTTAGCATTTCATTTCTGTCGTTTAATTAGCTTTAGGCCCTTAGGTGTAGCGTAGATTTGGTTACCCGTAGTTCGCCGGAGCTCTGCTCCGGCGAACCCATTCACAGTACCCCGACGTTCTCCGACCACCCTCTCACGTCCATCTCCCTACCCTTCCATTTTCCCACGCCCCAGGCACCCTCACTCACCCAGATCTTCATCAGATCTGGAGATCAGATCTCCTTCCTCCGCCCTTCACCAGAGATCGCCGCCCTACGCCAACTTCGCCCATTCCACCACCAAAAAGGCCCCCAGAGCCCTCTTTTTGTGATGTGCGTTCTTGTGCAGGCCTCGGAGCGCCAGGAGATCCGTCTAGGCTCGATTCATCACGAAGAGTAGGTACCTGGAGCTCGCCATCTTCATAGACCTCACCTGAACTCAGGCGAGCTCCAGGTGCCTCAACGAAGCCATCAGCCGATGCAGGGAGCTTCCAGGAACGTGTAGAGACCCCAGGGGACGATGGAGTGAGCCGGAGGAGTGTACACCGAGCGATTGAAGGTCGCCAGTTGCGACCTTCTTCCCTGTTCTTCCAGACCACCCCGGAGTCGTCAAATCAAGAGGAGGCTTCCAGTTTTGATCGGCACCATCCGATGGAGCGAAGCCACGACCGTCAGATCACCCACGAGATCTAATCTCATGCGCTCATCGACGAACCGGTACAGCTGCGGGATGGACGACGCGTGGCAAGTGAAGCGATCCTAGCCGTACGCCAGCGCGCCTTTTGGGGGTAAATTTCACATATAACCCCCGCTTTTTTGTATTTAATTTTTAATTCTGTAAAATAATTTTCCCGTTATAAAATAAATGTAAATTTTGTCATAGGGCCCCTGTACTTCTTTAAATTACGTTTTGGTCCCTCCGCGCCTCACGTGTAGTCCCACGTGAGTGAATTTTGCATGTTTAACCCTGGCGCTTTTTGTAGTTGTAAAATAGTTCTGAAAAACTAAATAAATGTTTATTCCTGTAGGTATTTTTGCACAGAGCCTCCTGTATTTATTTTATTTGCAAAAATGCCCCTGCCAGGCTGTGTAATTTTTATGTCTTTTATGTATTTATTAAAAATACCTATGTAGCTCCTAAAAATCCATAAAAATTAGGTTAGATGCTCTATGTAGTGTACTTTCACGCCACATGTCGATTTTGCATTTTTTGCATTTAACCTAATTATTAAAAATGAAAAAGGAACCATTTTTGCACTGTCTAATTTATAAAATACCAAAAAAATATAAAAACATTTTGAAAAATTACAAACAATTATATATGATATATTTGTACATATACTAAGTCCAGAAAATGAAAAACCCTAAAAATAAGAAAAAGAAAAATATAAAAATCATAAAGCTCCAAAATCCAACAAAAAATATAAAAAACCTGAAAAATACCAAAAATATATTTTTCTCTTTTATAATTATCTATATATTATTAGTAATGTATTAAAATTAATTTGGGTAATTTTGGGAATTATTTATATTTTTAAAACCCAAATTATTCTCAGCCTATTTAATTAGTCCTATATTAAGGACATTTTTGGAATTAAAAATACATAAAAATTAGCAAAATTCCAGAAAAATAATAAAAAAATAAAAAAATAAAAAGCCTAAAAATATTATATCTAATATATTTTGAGTATTTATACATATATATATCCATATATTACATTTCTTTCTCTTCTCTAATATATATATATTATATAATTAAAAATATAAAAAGAAAATAAAAAAATATAAAATATAAAAACAAAATAAAAATTAAAAAATATAGTAAATAAAATAAAAAATATACAAAGTAAAAAACCCACAAAACAATAAAGAATTGGACATGATCTTTGAATTGAATAATTGTACAACCAATTTCATCACCACAACCATTCGCCTCCCAGTGTTCGACCTCTACTTGTGCTTACTCCTATACACACTTGCATGTAGAGTTATAATAAATTTTAACTCCACATTTTTGTATTCATTGCATATATTTTATTGTGGGTTAATTGTTGACTGATCGAGGATTTTTAAGTGGTCAATTCAGCGACTGGATCTCTCGCCTTGTGAGATTTCTAGACCCTTGATTTCCCTCGTTCATCAGCAGCACGAGGGGAGACGATGACGGTTCGCCACTGACAGACAAGATTCATTGACAATCTGGTGATGATGGCTCCAGTAATTGGACGATGACTGTATGTCCTGTAGCGGCTAGAAGATCCAATGGCGTAGAGGGGGTCTAGAGGAACACGCCAAGAACTCAGCTGGGCCGAGCTTTGATCCGCCCCACTGAGCACCTCCGGTCATCTAGAATGCTCAGAGAAGGTGCAAAACGGAGCTTGGGATCCTCCGCTCTCGTTGGAGGATTCAGGAGTCTATCGGAGCTCTGGTGGCGTCGCACGAGCACGGAATATGGCTCGAGCTCCAGTTACCTCTGTGGCACAAAAATCGACTCCCAAGGGAGTCCTCTGGCCCTCCAACACCTACAAGGAGATAAGCACAACACAAAAAAAGGTGTTGGGGACTTATTGGCGAGGGGGAACGGCAGATGGGGTGTGGCGGAGGCTTCCCGGTGAGGCAGCGGACATGGGAAGCTGATCTCCAAATCCACGGTGGATCTGGGTGTGTGGAGGTGTGTGGGATGTTCAAGAAGCGAAGGGGAAAGAATGAGGTGGTCTAGTGGGGTGGAGTACAGGCGGGGCACAGTAAATGGAGTTCGCCGGAGTTGGGCTCCGATGAACTTCGAAGGGGGTATTTAAGCTAAAACATGCGATTAAAAAGTAAAACAAAATTATGGTATAAATAAAATTCTTCTTATATTATTATTTACATTTTTACTTTTCTTATATTTTTAAATAATTGTATTTATTATTTAAAACATATTAAAAATATAAACACAAATTTAAACATTTAAAAAGACACTAAAATAATTAATACATTATGGTATATAAGTATACCATATCTATAAGATATCTACATGTATTTATTTATGGATATAAATAAAACTCTCGAAATACAACAAAAATATGTAAATATGTATTTAGTAATGTTATGAATATATAAAATATGTAAATATGATAATAATTATTAAAATACAAAATAAAAATAAAATACATAGAATATATGTAAATATATATACATATGTGTGTGTACATGTAAATATTAACATTTCACAAATGAAGTTGTAAAAAAATGAAAATCACAGGAAATAGTTTGAAAAATAATAAACAATTTTTATGTTTTAAGTTTTAATTAATAAAATCATTTATTATTTATTATTAATTGATAAGGATTTTATTTTTCTATTTTGTCTCATCTGGTCGTACGTGGACCAATGGGGTTTCAACATTCGTTGACCGACATGTCAATTGTACCATCCTCTAGCTCTGACCCTGACAACGCTCACCTCCCTTCTTATCCATTTTCCCACTATTCCTCCATAACCCCAACTTCCTCGATACCACCACCATCCCTGACCTCCCCCTGATCCTCTTCTATGCCCATATCATAGGCTCCACCAACCACTATCCACCTTCATGCCATCTCAATCATGAGATTGCCATTTCCAGTAATTATAAATAAACTTCCTCGCCTTCCTTTTTGATTTTGATCCTCTTCTAGACCCCAATCAGAGCGAGTGAGTTGGTGACAACAACTTCACCTTCATGGTGTCGGCATGGACAGAGGTGGCTGGATGATGTCGATCCACCTCGTCGGAGTTCACTTTAGGAGAAGTTTTTCTCCTTGGTCCCTAAGACCAGGTAAGAGATGTTTACTTAGATTTTTCGCATACATTTTAATCCTTAACTTAGTTTGGCATTTCATCTCATGTTATTACGTGTCCTTTAGCATTTAGTTTCCAGATCGTAGTTTGTTAGAGCACTAGGTTCCAACCATGTATACATTGTGATATGACTTCGTCTCGACCCACAAATCAAACCATAAGCTCCCCCCTTCAATTCTTCATCTACTCATCCATCCCGATCAACCTGATCGTCCCCAAATCAATGAATCTGATCTTCATCCCTGCCACCTGCCGAAGATTGGAACCCCACCTCATTTTTCATGCAAAATAGCTTCATTTCAACTCAAGGATGTTTCCCCCTGAACCCTGTGACTTTTTGTGCAGGAGATAGGAATTATAGGAGGAACAAGCTCCCATGTGGTTGAGAACAAATCGACCTCCAGACCTCTTCCCAATGAGATCTGGACTTGGCTGAAGTGTCTTGCAGGTGTGGAGTGTCCCCAGGTAGCTGCTAGACCGAGTAGGAAGGATGGAGGTGGTGAATATGTGATTCATTACTCTAAAAGATGAAAATAGAGCTCCCTTCTCAAGTCGTTAATTGCATTTATTCATTTGAATGTAGGATTCATGTATGTGTAAATAATATCCTTATTTTATCATTCATAATTGCATAAACTAGAAGCCAAAAATACATTGTAAATAAAACACATGCATATTCTCACAACTTTCCCCGTTTTTAATTTATTTTCACTAACTCCGAAAAAACAACTTTGTTGTGTATATATTACTAATTTTAATAAAGGAAAATATCAAAAAATACTAACTTGTATAATTGCTTAATAAACCCAAACCCTAGTTTTGAGATAAAAGGCTGTAAATATGAACATCTCTCGCATACAATCTCCTCTGAACCTATACTCACTTCTGAATTAATGTACATTCAATTACCTACAGAAAAGACTAAATTCAAAAGAATCGGAGTTCATATGTGAAAATTGAGTTTTGGGGCCTCATTGTTTATTGTATATTTTATCTGATTAAACCTTATTATTTTATGTACAAAAGTAGCTCTTTTTAATTTAGTTCCTTTTCATTTATTTTCTTTGATTTATTTTTTAATAAATTTTTCAAAAATTCAAATAAAAATTGAATTAAAATCAAAGAAAATAAGTCACTCCGAGTCTCTATACATGTCTCTCTTCCTTTATTTCTTTATTTTGTAAATCATTAAAAATATCAAAAACAAATAATGTGTAAATATTTATTTTATATTATTTTGAAATATATTCTATTTAAAAATCACAAAAAAAACCCAAGAATACATTATTTTATGTACATAGAGTACCGCCAAAATACGTTTTATACAAATGATTTCTTTTGATTTTGGATCCTTTACGAAAGTTGTAGATCTCATCGAGACGAATAATTTTTATGAAGAGTAATTTTTGATTTGAGGTCTTTTTCTATTTTATTTTATTTAATTTAATTTTTTCGTGATTTTTTGGGAGCGACACGTGACAGCTCCTGAAGCTGCCACGTGTCACCCATTAACTCTCTTCACCGCCCTTGATGTGAACCTTTGGATGAAGGGTCCTTCATCCAACATCCTAGATCCTATTTCTTATTTTATTTTATTTTTTGGTTATATTTTTTTAACCTTGCCACGTGGCACATCCTTAGCCGTTCGATCTCAGTTGATTGAATGACCATGGATCCAGCCATCCCCTCCGAAGCTTGTGGCGGCACCCCACCTTCTCTGCCAACCGACTCCACATCTCCTCTCAACCGTCTCCGCCTTCCTCGTAGATCTGCTCCCTTCGTAACCCCTCCTCCGCTCCCTCCGTAACCCCATTTCCTCCTCTTATCTCACTGTAGCCCCAACCGCTCATAAAAGTCGATCCTCACCTCTCGTTGATGTCATCTGCCATTCGCGAGAGGTGTGCCACCAGCTTGAAGCCTTACCCCGGTGACAGCACGAAGGGGTCTTCTTGAGCGACAACGTCTCAAGCTCCTCCCTCGGCAAGATTCGGAGGACCACTTTCCTCTGTAGCGGTGTGTTCAATCACCGTAAAGCTTCATACCTCGTTCACCTGAGTTACGCGATGCAATGATCGGCTAGAGTTTGAAGCTCTAGCCATCTCCAGGTGAACCAATTGCAGGTAATCCCCCTTTACCCTCTTCTTCAACTTCTTCTATTTCCGTTGTCCATGAATCGAAGTCCCTACTATTGCATCTTTCGCCCAAATCCCCTTCTTCGAATAAAAATCCCAACCCCTCGAGTAAATCACCTCAACATTGAATCCACCTACTTCCCTTCTACCCTACATATTCACCCATCTCTGACCTTGCAAAAGCTGGAGTTCCGGTTTTTTCTCCATCATCCACAAGAGGAGTCTCCATCCCCCTCCCTTTTTCATAAAAGCTCCATCCAAGCTTTGCTCGAGCCGAGCTCTCTCCGCCTTTTGTTTGCAAGAGTATCTCGCTTTGGAGGCGACCTGAATCAGAAGTAATCAACGATTGAAGGAGGACATGGAAGTTGTTCTTCCTGGTTCTTCCTCTGATATCTAGAGTCATTGGATCGATGCCACAACCCAGATCTAATTTGGGTCGTCCAAAGCAGGAGAAGCGATGCCCTCTCCTGACTGCCCATCATAAGTGGAGCAACTTGGGCGCACTTCAACTACTCGATCATGTTGCACGTGCCTGATGAAGTGGAAAATCAAACGGTCGTGTATTCTGCACAAGGCGGGAACACAATCGCTGCGTTGACCGCTCAGAAAATCCGGTCTTCAGTCAATAATTAACCCACAAATAATATCAAGCAATCAAAGTGTGGAGTTAAAATTTATTATAACTCTACATAAAAGATATGTATAGAAGCAAGTATGCAGAAGTCGAACACAGGGAACAAGCAGGACAGATTGGGTGAAATCAATGCACAAGAGTGAGTGTGATGTATTTGTCTACTAATGTTATTTTTGTGAGTTTTTGATTTTATAAATTTTTTTATTCATTTTTAAATTTTCAATTTTTAATTTTTTAATTTTTAATTTTCTGATTTTGTATTTTCTTTTTATATTTTTATATTTTCTTTTTCTTTTAATTTATAAAATAAAATATATATACAAGATAAGAAAAGAGAGAGATAAGGTATTTATAAAGTTATGTAAAAGTAAACAAAATTCAAGAAATAAAATATTTTTACGCTTTTTATTAGTTTATAATGTTTTTTTGTTTTTTCTATATTTTTCATATTTTTTGGTATTTTTAAAGTAAAACAATACTGAAAACAATGAACAAAATAAAAGATTGAAACTAAAATGGAGAAATAAAATATCAAACAGAAGCTAAATTCCTCCAAATTAATTTTAAAATAAAGGGAATAAAATGAAGAAAATTCAAAAACAAAAATAAGATTTTTAGGAATTTTTAATATTTTTATGGAGATTTTAGAGCTTTTGCTATTTTTAGGAGTTTTCTTTTGTATTTTTTATGATTTTTGGACTGAAGTTAAAACACACAGAAAAAACAAAATATGATTTTTTTGGAATTTTTTCAAAGAGTTTTTATACTTTTTAGGTATTTTCTAATGCAAACAGTGAAGAAAATGCATGTTTTTTAATTTTTATAAATATTAAAATGCAACAAAATAAAAATATAGCGTGATAGAGCAATGCAATAGGAAACTAGAGTAACTTTTTGGGATTTTTTAGAATTTTAGAGATGCATGAAATAAATATTAGAAATAAAAAGAAATTACTCTACTCGTAGGGGTATTTTCGTAAATATCCAAAAGCCCAGGGGCATGCATATAATTTTTCCACAACAACTAATTAACAAAATATCAGGACCAATCAGAAATAAG
The DNA here is from genome assembly GCA_037367405.1 of Ottelia alismoides. Classification (NCBI taxonomy): domain Eukaryota; kingdom Viridiplantae; phylum Streptophyta; class Magnoliopsida; order Alismatales; family Hydrocharitaceae; genus Ottelia; species Ottelia alismoides. Next base: position 47,598 of record JAZKJV010000655.1, on the reverse strand, counting down.
CAAACCCCTAGGGGCTTTCCTGCAAAAACACCAAACCTCACGTGCGCAAGTCACGTGACCTGGCGAGGACCAATTCGCAAATAACCAAAACCTAAGGACTATTTTGCAATTTTACCAAAATATTACAAGGTAATAAAATAGTTCCTGGACTTAATGGAAATAACAGAAGTGATGAGGGCCCCCACGCAAAATACCTCGCCCCTACATGCGCAAGTCACGTGAGGTGACGTGGACATGGGCCTCGTTGTAAATATGGAAACTACGGGGGTGTATTTGCAAATATTACACAAAATATTAAACTACAAATGAAAGATTACGGTTCAAACTTTAAATACAAAGATGGCGAGGTATCAGGTAAAATTACCCATGCCCGGGCGCGATCCAACGGTTCGCCGCTCTCCACTTGACACGTATCACGCACAGGGGTGACGTTGATGCTTCGCTTGTGCGGCCCAGATTAGGTCATTGATGTCGATTGAACGGCTGCGGATGCCACGGGTCCAACGGTGGCTGCTTGCTCGGGCGATCCGGTCTTGATCTGACGACGGGGGCCTAGGAGGAAGAACGGGGAAGAAACGCTAGTGAGGCAATCTTCTCCGACCTCGATCTCGGTCCTACGGCCTCTCTTTGAGCTCCAAAAGTGGTCGGGATGCCTCCTGGGGTCCTCTTCTAGATGCTGGTGGCTCCAGAAATTTCCGGCGACGGCAGGAGCTCGCGCGAGGAGGCGGCGGAACTGGAGGTGCCCAGGTACCTCAGCGAGGCGCAAAATGAGCCCCAGGCTCTTCTTGATGTCCTTGGACCTGCAAAATAGGTGAGAGGGTCGAGCGTAAAGTGCCTCGACCCTGTGGTGGCGTAATGGATGCGTGGAGCGGCAAAATGGCGAACGACCGGAGCTTGCTCAGGCGAGGGGGGTCGTTAGGGTGATCGAATGGACGAAACACAGAGATAAAGATGGGATTCTACTCCTACGGGTATGGTGAACGAAAAATGAAAAGAAAATAGGGGGGAGAAGGAGCCTCGAAGGTGGAGTTCACCTGAGAAAGGATCCTCGACGGCGAAGCTTCGCCGGAGGTGGTGGAGCCGCCTCGACCCTTCCTCGATCCTCCTAACGCCTGGAAAAGGGAGCTATCACCTCCCTCCTCTGATGGGGCACAAAAGGTGGAGAATAAAATGGTCAAAAGGGGTTCAAATTCAAATGGGAAAGTTTGGGGTCTATATGAAGGAGTTGACGAGGCGCTCCAAAGATCGAGGGAGATCGATCAAATCGATGGTTCTCGGCCTAGGAAAGACTTGGGCATGCAAGAGCGATGAACGAGGCACAAAAGTCGTGAAGAGTGTATCATGAGATAGTGCAAGGATCAACCTCGAAAAAATCGAGAAGTTGGGTCAAAACCAACGTTTTGACAAGGCTACAGGGCGAAGGACAGTCAGTTGACTGAGGTCAATGTTTACCGCCACCTGGTTGGTCCACGTGGACCAACCAGGAAAAAGCCCTGAAAAATTATTTGAAAATTCATTTAAAAATATTAAATGATTTAATTAATTTAAGATATAAAATAAAAAATATTTATTATTTTATAAATTATTTTATTGCGATTTTTATTTTTTTGAGGTATAAAAATACAAGTTACCTTTTGTGGCTTATATAGGTATACATATCTATATATTTTAATATTTTATTTTTGTAAATTTAATTTTATTTATTTAGTTTATTATTTTATATATTTATAACTTATTTATATACACTTAAATATATTTTTATTTTATTTTCTTGAATTGTTTTGTACAGTTAAATAAATAGAAGTATTAATTATATAGGTATATTTACAAGTATTATACCTATGTATTGTATACAAGTATTTTCTTTTTGTGTTTTCTTTAGGTTCTTATTCATGTTTTAATATGTACATATATTATAAATAATATTTACAAAATTATAAAAATATAAAATTATAAAAATAATGAATGATAAATAAAATAAATATTTTAATCAGTACAAGTATACAATAGGGATCCAAAACTCAACTTTCAAACCGTAGCTCTACAGAAATGAAACCACCTCTTTAAATAGCTTATTTAAAATTATATACAATTAAAGTGATTTTGATACATTTTAAGTTTTCATTTGAGAGATACAGGTCTGGGAAGTTGGGATTCTAGAAACTTATTCAGATCATAACTTTTTATCTGTACATTCTTTTTGTCTGAAATCAATTTTATATTTTTCTTTATTTAATTATCTACAACTTTCATGTTTGAAGTTTCTTTATTTGAAGTATAAATAGTGGAACCAAAAATAGGTCCCAAAAATGAATAAAGAATGAATTAAATAAAAGGGATTTTTATTGTATTTTGGCCCTTATCTCCCCTACTTTATTCATTATCGACCTATTCATCTAGATGCCTAGGTCTCGAGGTTTCAGTCATAAAATATTTACAATATTTTATTCTTTTTCTTTTCTTTTCTTTTCTTTATTCTTTTATTTTAGCTTTAAAAACTGTATTTTATACAATATTTACATACACATGCATGGATGCTAAAATGCAGTAATTAAGGGTATTTACATGTATTTACCAGGGTTTTTGAGGCCAAAATGATAGAATAAAGATGATGAAATATGGATTCATCATCCCCCTATACTTTCCTTTGCTAGTTCCTAGCAAACACTTATACAGAAAAAGAGAAACAAAGAAAAGAAAAATAAGAAATTTGGATTAAGTTTAATTATCAAACTTGTCTTCACAAAATCAAAGTTTAGAGCTTAAGTCGGACCTTTGGAATTATAATGCGGGCGGAACCTTAATGGGAATCGGATTTGAAATCCAACAACCTTCTAGAATCTCAATACTCTGTTCAAGTCTCCTCAATAGCCAGGTCAGAATACTTCAATTTGTACGCAAACCCTTATGACTATGAATCTGACTCATACAATGTAAGTGATAGTGGCCCTCCCCAACTAGAATGACAAAGAAACTGACTTCTCCAGTACGGCAACCCAATGATTCCCCAATCCAACAACTCCTTCCTCGAGGAGCGGGGTATTCCCTTTTAAGTTCAAGTAACAACCGACTCAAGAGGAGGGGGTGAAGAGAAGAATGGACGGTAGCCAGTGTAGCTACCTATCTTAGGATGCAAGACCAGTGTAGTCAAGTCATCCAGCTGCAGGCTCACTGTTAGCAATATGAGCCCGAGGCGAACCATTCCTACAATAAATGTTATTGTAATAAATGATTTATCAATAAAAGTTATTGATTATGTTTGTTTCACTCCCTTTCTGATATTGAATGAATGAATGCACTATAAGGTCCCTCTATACAATGACGATTATGAACCATGGCCAACTTGATAATCATGCAGCTGTTGATTCATTGATTGAATCATAGAGGCTGATGCTTGGATGAATATCTAAGGAGTTAGATAGAGGACTCATCAAGCATCATCAAATGATTGACAAGTGATGATCTTCGGCCTGAGTAGGAGATGGCAATCCTATCTCATTAGGCTGATATCTGATCGACCTCTTGATGCAGGTCCTCTGCATGGGAATAGTGATTCGAAGGTATCAGATTAGTTGAATCAATGGGTTGACTTAACGAGATCGAGATAACCAAAAGATCTATGATGAATACTGTCACATCATAGGCACACATCCTCTGACCAGAGACAGATGTGTTGCTATATGTCTGAGTGTGTACATTTGGCAGACCATTAGGTTGATGACCTAACCAAGGTCTATACACCGGCGAGCTAGTGTGCATGTAAGGGCATATGAGTAATACGATCTCTCAAAGGGATCATACAGTTTCACTTGTGAACCGGGAGACATGAGCTCACTCATGAGGTATTGGGGCTGATCAAATTCCATGCATGGTCGTCATGCTTTAGAAGCATGACACGAATTTGAAGGTTTTATATATGCTTTGTGAAAGCATACGATCTGTACCAAATCCCAAGGACCAAGATTTAGAAACTTAGTGATCAAACCATGAAGATGACATTGTAAAAGTGATCTATATCTTCAGGATGATTATGAGTCTTCCAGTATGCAGGATGTACATGTATTGGGAATACCTGAGGGTGATTTGATCATAAACGATTGTATAACCATGACGCTTCCATTCCGAGGGAGTGATGACACAGGTCTGGATTTTAGTGACTCCTCTCATTAGAGAAGTGACCTAATCTTAGTCCATTTACTGGACATTGATCTGAATGAGATTCATATGCAATGAGAAGATTATGTTTACGGTCTTGATTTAATCAAGCATCTATGAGAGGTCCATGGGATCTGGATTTGAGATGTGATCTCAATATCCAAGTCACTATACATGGAACAATACAATCGCCATGTCCTTATCTCCAAGTATCTGAGGAGAAATAGCATTATTCTTGAATGGTTCAAGAATAATTCCATAAGATCTAAGCATTGAGAAATTGATCATTAAATGTGATTTAATTATCATGATGTACGAGGAATTATCCAATATAATTAAATGTGATTTAATTATTATAGATAAGAATAATGTGGATAGAAATATCCATTTATTCATAATATATTATAAATGTGATTTATAATGTATTAGAGAGAGCTAATTATAATTTATATTTGTTGATTAATTATTAATGTGTATTGGATACACATTGTCTAATTAATTGAAAATGTAAATTATATTTTATTTTGGGTTGTGAATGTGATTCACAATTTTCCAATGTCAAGATTACAATATTCCCAAAATTAATTGTGAATTATTTTTGGTGAATAAATCCCAACAAAAGTTGTTGGAATAAATAATAGAGAAATTCAAGGAGATATGCAATCTCATGGAAATCCATGAGATTGCCCCCACTTGGAAGGTGGTGGGTGGCACCCAATTCCTATATGGAATTGGTGGCCGTCCACCCTATTCCTTGGGGAGGCTTGATCTCCTTTATAATCTTCTCCTTAATTGATTGATTTAATTTTAGGATTGATGTATATTTTATTGATCAAATAAATTTAATCTAAATTAAATCATAAGTTGTTGGTTTTTACCAACAACAATCTTGACAATTGGATTGACATAAATCAATCTCATCCATTGATTTTATATGTCCCATGGATTGAGTTCCATGGATCCTAAAACCCTATAAATAGAGAGGCATACCATGCTCTCTTGTACATGCTATTGGTAGCACATCTCTCTCTCTCTTCTCCTCACACGCCAACCCTCTCTCTCTTGGTGGCCGACCACCAAAACCCTAGCGGAGGATTTTGTCGTCGCCTACGCCATCGCGTCGCCGCTTCGACGCTCTGCGATTCTTCATCTTCTTGGTGTGCTACGCTCACGAAGGAGACGTTCGATCAGGAGTTCACCGTGCTTGGATCAACTCATTGGATTGCGAGGACAACGCGACTCATCCCTACGCTCACAAGCCGCTTCTCCGACAATCGGACTTGAGACAGGAGCTCTCTTTTCGTAGAGACTCGATCAACCATGCTTCAAGAGGTATTGCATTATACTTTTTGTGGTTATAGATGAAACGATCCGAGAATCGTTCTTGGATCATGTGGTTTCATTGCATGAAAATTTTAAACTCCGCTGCACCGAACAACTACTACGACTAGTCAATCTCCGTCGTATCTGATACGACGCTCACGCTTCCGTGATGCGCTTGAGGATTTTTCCATATCCTTCAAGTGGTATCAGAGCCTTAGGTCGAAGGTTTTGGATACGATCCGCAAACCTAGGATGACTTGGGTCCGTGGAAGTCGCGAAAGATTTTTATCGCATTTGATTTTCGAACTTCTGTTTAGTGAATAAATTTAGCATTGTTTAAATTATTTAAACATGAATTTAACACTTGGATTTTGTTTCCCATTAAATAAGGAAACCATAGGATCTATGTTTACTAATTTGGATTTCGTTTGCTCGGGATATGGTTGTTTTAATGAACATGTATGCACTGTTGCGGGAACTGTAAATCTTAACGTGATTAAAGAGTTAATTACTGTTTAGACTTGCCTCGAAATGCGTGAAATATCACTTAGGTTATGTCCTAAATCAAATTAGCAATCTATGAAAATTGATTTTGTTTAATTTGGATTTAATATGATTGAGATACGTTAATTTTAGTAAGTAGGGGTCACTGCTGAAATTACAGTCCTAATCAAGAACCATGTGATTGTCAATTAATAAAATTAATTGTTAATTTCAAGAAATAATTATGGAAAATATTTGAGAAATATTGGAAGATGATTATTTCCTTAATTGACTTGGCCTTAACCAATTAATTGATTAGATTTGATCTAGATCAAAAAATTGGAAACACAATCATCAAACTCCTTGCCTGAATAGGATTGGGAATTTGTCTAGCAAGTTTCCTTATAATAAAAAATGTTTTGATTATTACTATATGGTATAATTTCGGTTGAAGAACCGGTGATCATCTCAGATACAAATTGATCTATTTGGCATTATCCTTTCCCGAGGCGGATATGGTGTCTAGTCGGAGATCGCTGGGGTAGCGGGTTGCAACGTATGTGGTCCGTCCCACTCTCGCCGGTACTGGCCATGACAGCAGGTAGGGTCTTGATAATGTCGAAGAAATTAAGATGTATTTTCTAATTATTAAAATACGAATTAATATGTATTTTGAGAATAATACCATATATATATTCAAGTAAAACAATCAAGTTTGATTGATTGAATTGGATTGATAATTAATTTAATATGATTGAATTAATTGTATCCAATTAAAATACTTTATTATGAATAGAGTTGATAACTCCCTTGGAAGAATTAATTATATGAATGTGATTCATGATAATTAATTAAATTTGAATAAGAGGTGGAGGATCACATAAGTGACATCCATGGTCTCCCGTCAAGGCGAAGGGTTTCCGTCGTCAGGGATTGTATATAGGAGACGCATGTACGAAGTAACAGCTCCTATATGCAAGCGCATCTGGATCAGACTCTTTGCTTCTCGAAAGAGTAAGGTCGTATGCGTAGTGACCCCAATATCGGATCCTCATATTATTGGGGCGATATTGGATTACGCGTAGCGAGTTCTATTCATGTTGACGGTTGGTTCAATTAATGACGGGTCAACATCACCTTAGGGGTGGCGGTCCCGAGTATTAAAGACCGAATTGGGAAATGCAAGTTGGACTTGCAAGGCGGAATGTGTTCCCGCTTCTCTTTATTAGAGTTGCAGTTTCTCATATTATTGGGATGCGACAAAGATAAAGAGGAGATCCCAATTCTTGCTTGAGACATAGCGGTAAGTATATCTCTTACTTTGAAAGTGATTAAGGGAATGAACTTTCAAAGTTGACAATACAAGAATAATTTGATTTAAAACCTTAATCAAATATCATAAATTTGAATATATGATTATATGTTTTAATATAGTGCATTCTCAATTTTAGAAAATGAAGTCCATAAACCCACTGAGCAGGCTTCTGGAGGTCAACTAGTTGACATGATCGAATTACTCGGATTGGATCCGTAAATTGGAGCTCGTACTCTCGGTTGAGCGCATAAGTTATGTGCTCTCAGAAGACAAGCATGAAAACCCTAAATCAAAGGAAGAAAAAGCATACAATGACAAGTATGATGAAGATCATGTCTTGGCTAGATGCTACATCTTGGGTTCTCTCTCCAATGTTCTTCAGAAACAACATGTGGAGATGAGTACTTGCCAGGAGATTATGCAGAATCTGAAAGATATGTTTGGTGACATTAACCGCACTCAGCGGTACAACGTTATCAAAGAACTCGTTTGCTGCAAGATGCAGGAAGGGACTTCGGTCTGTGAACATGTACTCAAAATGTTTGGGTACTTATCGGAGCTAGAGACTCTGGGGGCAACCATGGATGCAGACATGCAATCTGATTTCATTCTGCTATCATTGCCCAAGTCTTTTAATAACTTTGTGGTATCATTCCACATGAACAAGCTGGAGTTGACAAATGCTGGGCTTCTTGCTGCATTAAAGTCTATAGAAGACGTAATGAAGAAAGATGGTCCTGCTGGTAGTGCAATGGTTGCACAGGTCAGAGGGAAGCACGGTCGGAAGCATGGTTCTCGGAAGGGCCCGGCCTAGAAGAGAAAGAAGAAGGGACAAAGTGTTGGCTCATCTTCCAATGCATCTACTCTAATGGCATCGAAGAAAACCGACGTCTGTCACCACTGCAAAAAGCCGGGGCATTGGAGGCGTAATTGCCCGGATTACCTGAAGTCGGTCGACAAAGGTAAAGCCCCAGCAGGTATGAAATCTACTTTTATCATTGAAACTAGTTTTCTCGTTGGACGAGAAGGAAGTTGGGTTGTTGATTCTGATGCTTCTGTTCATGTATGCAATTTGTTGCATTTGTTTCAGGAAACTAGAAAACTTGAAGAAGGGGAGATAGTCATCCAGATTGTATCTGATGCAAGTGTTGCAGCAGTTGCCATCGGGACTTGTCGGCTATCATTATCTAGTAGAAGAGTCCTAGTACTTAAAGAGTGTCTTTATGTACCTGAAGTCAGAAGGAATTTAATATCTGTATCTAAGCTAGTTAGAAGTGGATATTCGTTCCTATTCTGTAATAAATTAGTCATAAATCGTTATGATAAATATATTGCAGATGGCATTTTAACTTCTGGAAGACTCTAAGAATTGTGCATTGATAAATGTGTTATGAATATTAAAACCACTAATAAAAACCCTAAAAGATCCAGGGAGGATGAAAATCTTTCGAATGAGATTTGGCATCAAAGGCTTGGTCATTTATCTGTTGATAATATCAATAGATTAATAAAGGATGGATCGTTAGATTTTTTACAGGTTCAATCTTTACCTGCTTGCAAGAATTGCATTCAAGGAAAAATGACCAGGATGTCTTTCCGTAACAAGGTTACAAGATGCGAAGGTATTATTGACCTAATACATACTGATGTATGCAGTCCCTTCAGTACCGCGACTCGAAATGGATATCAATATTATTTGACGTTTATTGATGACCATTCGCGATACGGGTTTGTCTTCCTATTATCTCATAAATCTGAAACCTTTGAAAAGTTCAAAGAATTCAAGGCTTTGGTTGAGAACCAAACCGATGGGAAGATTAAACGAATTCGATCAGATCAAGGTGGCGAGTACCTCTCAGATGAATTCAAGGAATACCTTAATGAGAATGGAATTATTTCCAATCTCACTCCTCCTGGAACTCCCCAACTTAATGGTGTTGCTGAAAGATGCAACAGGACCATCATGGATATGGTTCGTTCAATGATGAGCAAAGCACATTTACCACTTGGTTTCTGGGGATATGCAGTAGAGACTGCAATATATATATCCTGAATAAGATTCCTAGCAAATCTGTATCTAAGACTCCTCATGAACTCTGGTATGGAACCAAACCTAGTGTTAATCACTTGAGGGTTTGGGGTTGCTTGGTCCATGCGAAGAACGTGGACACAAGTAAGCTAGAATCTCGCTCTCGTGAGTGTTACTTCATAGGGTATGTTAGAGATGGTATTGGATACCAACTCTATGACCCTGAGACTCAAAAGGTTTTTGTTTCTAGAGATGTGAAATTTCTAGAGAATGATTTCCTTAAAGGTCAAGATAAATATGAAGTAAAGGAACTCATTGAATCCCCTGAGGATTCTGAGCTTCCTGAGCCAGAAACGGAAGATATAAATAAAGATAAAACACCCATACCTCTTCGAAGGAGTTCGAGGGTGGTTGCACCACCTGAAAGGTATGGATTCCATGTGTCAAGTAAAACTGACAATGATCCTACTTCATTTGATGAAGCACTCGTGGATCATGACATGGATAGATGGATGCTAGCAGTGAAGTCTGAAATTGACTCCATGCATAAGAATGGTGTATGGACCCTAGAGGATCCACCTAAAGGGGTAAAACCCATTGGGTGTAAATGGATCTTCAAGAGAAAGAGGGGACCTGATGGGAAAGTAGAGACTTTCAAGGCACGGCTCGTAGCCAAGGGCTACACATAGAGAGAAGGCATCGACTACTATGAGACATTCTCTCCTATAGCTATGCTTAAATCCATCAGGACATTGCTAGCTATAGTTGCATATCTTGACTACGACATCTGGCAGATGGACATCAAGACGGCTTTCCTCAATGGATACCTCGAGGAGGATATCTACATGGAACAGCCCCAGGGCTTCATGACTGAGGATGGCAAAGTAAGCAAGCTGAAGAAATCCATCTATGGGCTCAAGCAAGCTTCTCATAGCTGGAACATCAGATTTGACGAAACCATAAAAAGTTATGATTTTGTGCAGAATCCTGATGAACCTTGTGTGTACAAGAAGCTTAGTGGGAGCGCCATTTGTTCATCGTGCTTTATGTAGATGACATCCTTATCATTGGGAATGATACAGGGATGATAACCAGTGTGAGGATTTGGCTGTCCCATACCTTTGAGATGAAAGATCTTGGAGAAGCCTCTTACATCTTGGGTCTGAAGTTGTTCAGAAACTGAGAGAAGAGGATATTAGGATTGTCACAACATGGATACATTAAGAAGATTCTTGAACGATTCTGTATGGATAGTTCCAAGAAAGGATTCCTACCCTTAAGACATGGTATCCACCTGTCTAAAGGAATGGCTCCTCAAACTGTTGAGGAAAAGAAAGCCATGGCCGGATGCCCTTATGCATCAGCTGTAGGAAGCTTAATGTATGCCATGATGTATACTAGGCCAGATATATGCCATGCAGTGGGAGTGGTAAGTCGTTACCAATCCTGCTATGGAGAACAGTACTAGAATGCAGTAAAGAACATATTTAAATATCTAAGACGGACGCAAGATTACATCTTGGTCTATGGAGATGGTGATCTCCAAGTCTTGGGATATACAGATTCTGACTTCCAATCGGATATTGATGATCGAAAGTCGACATCAGGGTTTGTGTTCCTATTGAATGGTGGTGCTGTGAGCTGGAGAAGCAAGAAACATGACACTACAGCAGTTTCAACAACATAAGCCGAATACATTGCTGCATCAGATGCTGCAAAGGAGGCGGTGTGGTTGCACAAGTTCGTGCTAGAGCTTGGCGTAGTTTCCTCTGATACTCCCATCCCGCTACTCTGTGATAACACGAGAGCCATTGCCCAGGCGAAGGAACCCAGATGGCATCAGAAGAGCAAGCACGTAGAAAGGAAATACCACATCATTCGGGAGATTCAAAAGCGTGGTGACATCATCATCACCAAGGTGGCCTCTGTCGACAACGTTGCTGATCCTCTTACCAAACCTCTGACACAGAAGGTTTTCGACCAGCATGTAATGAGTATGGGTTTAAGGATTGTTCCTGAATGGTTCTGAGGGCTAATGGGAGATTGTTAGCAATGTGAGCCTGTGGCGAACCATTCCTGCAATAAATGTTATTGTATTTATCAATAAAAGTTATTGATTATGTTTGTTTCACTCCCTTTCTGATATTGAATGAATGAATGCACTATAAGTCTCTCTGTACAATGAGGGTTATGAACCATGGCCAACTTGATAATCATACAACTGTTGATTCATTGATTGAATCATAGAGGCTGATGCTTGGATGAATATCTAAGGAGTTAGATAGAGGACTCATCAAGCATCATCAAATGATTGACAAGTGATCTTCAGCCTGAGTAGGAGATGGAAATACTATCTCATTAGGCTGATATCTGATCGACCTCTTGATGCAGGTCCTCTGCATGGGAATAGTGATTCGGAGGTATCGGATTAGTTGAGTCAATGGGTTGACTTAACGAGATCGAGATAACCAAAAGACCTATGATGAATACTGTCACATCATAGGCACACATCCTCTGACCAGAGACATATGTGTTGCTATATGTCTGAGTGTGTACATTTGGAAGACCATTAGGTTGATGACCTAACCAAGGTCTATACACCGGTGAGCTGGTGTGCATGTAAGGGCATATGAGTAATACGATCTCTCAAAGGGATCATACATGTTCACTTGTGAACTGGGAGACATGAGCTCACTCATGAGGTATTGGGACTGATCAAATTCCATGCATGGTAGTCATGCTTTAGAAGCATGACATGAATTTGAAGGTAAGATATATGCTTTGTGAAAGCATATGATGTGTACCAAATCCCAAGGACCAAGATTGAGAAACTTAGTGATCAAACCATGAAGATGACAATGTAAAAGTGATCTATATCTTCAGGATGATTATGAGTCTTCCAGTATGTAGGATGTACAGGTATTGAGAATACCTGAGGGTGATTTGATCATAAACGATTGTATAACCATGACGCTTCCATTCCGAGGGAGTGATGACACATGTCTGGATTTTAGTGACTCCTATCATTAGAGAAGTGACCTAATCTTAGTCCGTGTACTAGACATTGATCTGAATGAGATTCAGATGCAATGAGAAGATTAGGTTTACGGTCTTGATTTAATCAAGCATCTATGAGAGATCCATGGGATCTGGATTTGAGATGTGATCTCAATATCCAAGTCACTATACGTGGAACAACACAATCGCCATGTCCTTATTATCTCCAAGTATCTGAGGAGAAATAGCATTGTTCTTGAATGGTTCAAGAATAATTCCATAAGATCTAAGCATTGAGAAATTAATAATTAAATGTGATTTAATTATCATGATGTACGAGGAATTATCCAATATAATTAAATGTGATTTAATTATTATGGATAAGAATAATGTGGATAGAAATATCCAATTATTCATAATATATTATAACTGTGATTTATAATGTATTGGAGAGAGCTAATTATAATTTATATTTGTTGATTAATTATTAATGTGTATTGGATACACATTGTCTAATTAATTGAAAATGTAAATTATATTTTGTTTTGGGTTGTGAATGTGATTCACAATTTTCCAATGTCAAGATTGCAATATTCCCAAAATTAATTGTGAATTATTTTTGGTGAATAAATCCCAACAAAAGTTGTTGGAATAAATAATAGAGAAATTCAAGGGGATATGCAATCTCATGGAAATCCATAAGATTGCCCCCACTTGGAAGGTGGTGGGCGGCACCCAATTCTTATATGGAATTGGTGGTCGTCCACCCTATTCCTTGGGGAGGCTTGATCTCCTTTGTAATCTTCTCCTTATTTGATTGATTTAATTTTAGGATTGATGTATATTTGATTTATCAAATATATTTAATCTAAATTAAATCATAAGTTGTTGGTTTTTACCAATCTCATCCATTGATTTTATATGTCCTATTGATTGAGATCCATGGATCCTAAAACCCTATAAATAGAAAGGCATACCATGCTCTCTTGTACATGCTATTGGTAGCACATATCTCTCTCTCTTCTCCTCACAGCCAACCCTCTCCCTCTCTCTCTTGGTGGCCGACCACCAAAACCCTAGGGGAGGATTTCGTCATTGCCTACGCCACCGCGTCGCCGCTTCGACGCTCTGCGGTTCTCCATCTTCTTGGAGTGCTACACTCACGAAGGAGACGTTCGATCTCGTACGACGAGATCAGGAGTTCACCGTGCTTGGATCAACTCGTTGGATTGCGAGGACAACGCGACTCATCCCCGCGCTCGCAAGCCGCTTCTCCGACGATCGGACTTGAGACAGGAAGTCTCTTTTCGTAGAGACTCGATCAACCACGCTTCAAGAGGTATTGCATTATACTTGTTGTGATTATAGATGAAACGATCTGAGAATCGTTCTTGGATCATGTGGTTTCATCGCATGAAAATTCTAAATTCCGCACCGAATAACTAGTACGACTAGTCATTCTCCGTCGTATCCGATACGACGCTCACGCTTCCATGATGCGCTTGAGGATTTTTCCATATCCTTCACTCACATGATTTGACTTTGATGCTCAAGCTTGCTTATTGACTATACAACATATGTATACTCCGACATGCATTTTATTTTTGTACAGGCATGTCCACTTTTTTTTGGAGTTTTTTTGAAATATTATATACAACAAAATTTACATAAGGAGTTTTTCCTCTTGAACTAGTAGACTATCCCTCTTTTGAAGCTTTATTGCAACCCACACTCTCCTGTCTTTAGAATTCCTCATCAATGGACGGGTTGGGGTGCACTTCCCTCCCTAGAGGAGGACAAATGTTTCCACTTGTGTGCGTCTCATATCGGCAAATCTAACCCCCTCACCACTCCAACTGAGTTGAGCCATGTGAAAGGTGCAGGTGTCCAAGTTAGGTCATTATCAACAAGAGTCGTGCTTGTGCTCCGAAATACTCTACTTAGGACGCCAAGAATCCATTGAACAAAGTCTCGTGATCCTCAAAGAATTAAGTCAACTAGACCTGAAGTACCTCAATTCCAGTTCCTATAAGGTTCCTGTTATTAGGCAGATTTTAAGGTCCAATCAAGCTCCAATCTCCGGATTTTACTTAGACTTGTTCAACTATCAAACTCAAACCGAAAAATGCTCATGCTATGCAAATGCTATGCCGAATGCAGAAAATATTTTGGTGATGCAATTTTCAAAGATTTTGAACTTTTTATGGATTTTTGAAAAGATGATGTATATGCATTTTTTGTACTTTTCAAAAAGATTTTTCAAATGTTTTTGGTATTTTAGTTTTGCAAATGTTTTTGGGAATTTTTGAAAACAAAAGATTTTGGATAAAAACTAGGTGCACATATTTACACGGGGATGCATCTTATATTTAAAAGAAGTGGATTTTAAGAATTTTACAAGGGGTAAGTGGTCAATTTTATAGGTATATATAAAGAATTTTAGTGTGATGTATATATTCCTCAAACTTATTTGAAAAGGTTTTTCAAACAATCTTGAAAAACTATAGTCCAAACTAATTTTTACAAACAATTTTTACAAACATGTACACACATTTGAAAATAATTTTGCAAAGGTTTTTCAAACAGTATAGATAGATTTTTCAAATATTTTTGCAACCATTTTTCAAACCATTTACAAATCATTTTTCAAACCTTTTATTTCACACAAAGAAAATAATTTTTTCAAGCAAAATGTTTTATAATGGTTGAAAACATTAACAAAACGTTTTCCAAATAGCTTTCAAAAGATTTTCACAAAGATTTTCAAACTATTTTTCAAACATTTTGCAAAAAATATTTTCACATGATTTATTAATCAGTAAATAAAAAGAATTTGAGGAATAGTGACATCTTGTATTAAGGTTTTTAATAAATTTGATTAATTATTAGCCATAATTAATAAGAAAATACGAAAGTACGAGTTATGGCTAAAGTATATACGCAGTATATACGACCCCCCTATACTTAGCTTGAGTTATGTCCTCATAGATAAGAGAGAAAAAGAGAAGACATAACTCGTACTGAGTACAGGAAAAGTCTAAATAATACATGAAAAAGGAAGAAATGAATGAACGAATGAGAAGTTGACCGTCCCCCCTATACTTAGGATCAAATATTCCTAAGTATAGGAGACTGTACACAAAGCAGGGAGGGTGAAGGATGGGAATGAACATATCATACTCAGATTGTCTCCCCCTATACTTAGGGTAAGATATCCCTAAGAATAGACAAGAAGAGGAGACAATGGAGATGATCGAAGAATAGAAGAACTCTCGAGGTGCACACCCCTTATACTTAGGACAAAGTACGTCCTAAGTATAGAAGAGTGACAACAAGGGGCATCACCTTTTCGGAAGATAAAGAAGATGGAAAAGGAAAAGAAGAAAAGAAGAAAAGAGAATAAACAGATCACATCTCAGTCTGTCTCCCCCTATACTTAGGGTAAAATACCCTGAGTATAGACAGGAAGAGGCAGAAGAGGGGATCATAGAATAGAACAACCCAGTGTGTGCACCCCCCTATACTTAGGACAAGGTGTATCCTAAGTATAGCAAAATCATAAGATGACAATGGGGTGGCAGACAAAAAATGGGAGAAACAAGGAACAAATCAAGACAAAAACACGAGATACAAAGTGGACGATGTTGAGGTGCCTCTCAACAAGCGCTAGGTTTTACGCCCCTAGCTGGGCGCAAAGGTTAGGATAATGCAGTGTCCAGGTTCAGGGCGACATCTGTAAGGAGAATGCCGTACTGTCGTTGCAGTCTTGGTATGAGAACAACGAGGTCAACAATGTAAACGAAGACACCCAAGTAGACAATCAAGCGGGTGTCTGCTACCGGGTAAAAATATGAGAAGATGACATAGGGCTCCGGTAGCACAAAAGAATGCATCGGCTCAAGATCAGAATGGAATGGGAGGGCGGAGCCGAAGAAGTCGAATGTGGAGAAAGAAGGATCAGTCATGGAATCCTCCTTAATCACCGTCTCAGAAAGGTATGGAATATCAAGATCAAGAGACTCAGTACAAGAACCAATATCCGTGTAAAATGGAGAAATATCAGCATCATCATCGAATATCTCAAAGATCGGCTCATCCTCGCGAGGGTCGTCGAGGTGAGAGAATTCAGACTCAGCATGATCAGAAGACTCAGACTCGTGATCTGACAGATCAGATACACTCTAAGATAGTGAGACCGAGTACGCAATAGATGTGGCATCCTCCCGCAGATAACCCTTGGGGAGTAATGCTAGATCAACAGTGTGGAAAGGGGGATCAGAGTCTAAATGGAAATCTGCGCCACAGTCAAGCACCCACTCCTCGCACCAAAATTCCTCATCGGCTGAAGTCTGCCTCTGAACAATCTGGAAACAAGAAATGTTATTGATCAGTAATGCGGAAGCTGTGGAAGTGTCTGAAACTGATCCTCGATCTGCGGCAATGCTGGCTATCATCTGGTCCTCATGAAATGTTCCTATCTCACCAAACTGGAGGACAAAAGGCTCGAATACAGGACTATCTCTATCTGTCATCTCAAAGTGGTGTCCCTCATCGAACTCTGGCTGTTGGGCAGAATCATGATGTCTATCTGAATCCGAGAAGTACCTCTGCAGAGTAGACACTGAGTAATCTGGGAATGGAAACTGAAACGACTGGACTGATGACTGTAGCATCGCAGGTTCCTCCATTTCCTGGAATATCAGAAGATTTGATATCCAAGACTCCTCAACTGGAAAGTACGGGACTGACTCAAAATCTGGCTGGAAGACCAACGGGAACTCGATTAATCTCTAGGTCCGAACATCCAAGGCGGTAGTCATGTCCTCCATCGTATGTACTTCAGCAGAATCCATGTCCTCGATCTGGTGTGTAGTAGTTGCATTCTACTGAAGTGCGACACACCTAACGGGTACAACATCCCCCTCGTGTGATGTCCCGACCAATGCATCTCGTGAAGATGGGATTTCGAAAAATGCTCGCGAGATGGACACAAGTAAATCAGTGTCGGAACTGTAGTGTGAATCACCACATGAGGTAACTACCAGTGTAATATGCTCAGCAATCATCCCCCTCATTGAGATCTCAACAAGGTCTGTCAACGAAAGTCCATGATCTGGAAATCTCCTCAACAGGTCAACAAACCTCAGCCACGAATCATGCAATGGCTCATGGGGGTCTACTGAAAAATCCGTGATGAAAGACCGCATCATATCTGCTCTACGCTGGGGATAAAATCTCTATAGAAACTCTAAGTGTAGCCCTCCCCACGTAGTGAACTTCCTTCCCAAGCGTATGTGCCATCTCATGGCTCTGTCCTGGAGTGAAAATGGGAAGGTCTTCAACATCAGCTCCTCAGAAGTAATATTCAAATATATGTGGGTCGCACAAAACTCCTCAAACTCAGACAGATGAAGATATAGCTCCTCGTGCACTTTCCCTGAAAACTTCGGCAATCTGTGAATGAACTCCACGTCTAGAATGAAGGGACTGAATGTAGAAGATGACTATGATTCCTGATCGTTGTACGCATCCATCGTCGTAGTGTAGGAGGTATTTGAAGCCCGCATCTGCCCTCTGTGATCGCCTCTGGGGTGCACTCGCATCCCAACAATGAAATCGCCCACATCTCGCATCTGTTCAGTCTGATCTCTGCGGGCGTTCAGCACAACATGTCCATAAGAAAGAGAGGATAGAGAAGGAGAAGATGGAAGGTCGGTCAGAGTTCCGACTTCCCCAGAGAGTGGACGGGGATGATGGGCATAAGATGAAAAAGCCACGAGATCCGACCAGAAATGAGGGATACCCATCATCCAGGGATAGAAAAGGAGAAGAAGACTGAAGGGTGGGAGAAAGGGATAAGGATAGATAGATGGCGGGAAGACAAGAACATGGAAGAAGATGGATGAAGGAAGGCGGATGAGATCTGGAATGCAAACAAGATTTGAAAACAAACCCGCGGTTCACCTACACAACACTAGAGCTGATGATAGTAAAGGGTCAATTATCTTTTCAATTTTATTTAGGTGATCAATCAATATATCAGAGCGATTAAGCGAGCTGGTAGGAACCCGATGCTCCTTGGAGACTATCCCGATCTAAGGCTAGATCTTTCCCAGCCAGTATGAATTGTAGACCGTTTACCGGCTACTCGATCAATTCACTCTACAAAGTACGTTACGATCCGCTTTACCGGTTACCGTTTACCGGAGAGATCCTCACTGGAAAACGACTAACCCTAGAGCAGTAGTCTGAGAGGAGTTCAGGTATGGCTCTATCCTAGTGTACAGGTCACTCTCTCGCTGCAGATAAATCAACTAAGGAGGGAGTTACTCTCCCCAAGACAAAACTTTTGAGTGAGGTGAGTTTTAAGGTTAAGTTTGCATTACCAGTCCCAGTTTTATGTGGTTATCTCTTTTTTTGTATTTTTCTGAATAAAAACAACGCCTAATGAATTTTCCAATTTCCTTGGTTATTTTGAGTCCAATAAAATGGGGGAGGAAGTCAGAAAAGCCGATGTGCAATCAAACACAATGATGCATGTAGAGTTAGAAATGCGTACCTTGCTCCATCACTCTACATGCAGGGTGATCCGCGCATAAATTTAAAGACAGGAAATAAACTACTTATATGATGCACGAGGAAACCGTCCCTAAGTGAGCAATTTCTATTAATCGTGAAGCACAAGTAGCTATCGACTAAGAAGAGAAACCGGAGTCTGGTCTAGGAGGCCGATCGGTGTCCACCACAGTGGATCCTGCCAGCGTTGTATACGACCTCTCTCGGCACGTAGTCTCTAATCCAAATCAAATAGCTTTTTGAATGAATTTAGGTAAGTCAATTACGGTCTATAGGTGCAAGCAAGATATTAAGTGCGAGGCCTTAGCTATTTACGTTACAATCAACAAAAATTCCCAAATCTAGAGGTTAAATCCTCATGAATCAAAATAAAAGAAAAGTCGAATAAAACAAAACCGACGAGAAAACCGCAAAAATCGACGAGGCCCCCAAGGGAATAATCCCTCGGGCACTGGACCTCGTGAAGTGTAGAAGTGTCCTGAGAGTCCTGAATATTACAAATTTATGAGTCTCTCTCTTACTTAAATTACACAAATATTTGCAATAAAATAAAAATGGAGCTAAATATGCAAAAGTTCTCTAAGTCTTCTTTGGTGCAAGAGTGGCAAGCCGAAGCTGGCTTCACGTGGGTGCGTAGGTGCCTAGAGTCGAACACCTCCCTCGATCCGCGGTACCTCGCACAAAGTTAACAAAGAGAAGGGGTTAGACAGCTCAAACAATATATATCAAAATCAAAGCAGATAAATGAAGCGAAAATGCAGACAAATAATATCACATTCAATCTCAACGAACTCCGATCTATACGCTGTTGCTCCCCGGCAACGGCGCCATTTGATGAAGCGTAAAATCAAATGGTCGTATATTCCACACAAGATGGGAACACAGTCGCTGCGTTGACCGCTCAGAAAATCCGGTCTTCAGTCAACAATTAACCCACAAATAATATCAAGCAATCAAAGTGTGAAGTTAAAATTTATTATAACTCTACATAAAAGATGTGTATAGAAGCAAGTATGTAGAGGTCGAACACATGGAACAAGCAGGACAGATCATGTGAAATCAATGCACAAGAGTGAGTGTGATGTATTTGTCTACTAATGCTATTTTTGTGGGTTTTTTATTTTATAAATTTTTATTTAATTTTTAATTTTATATTTTTTATATTTTGATTATTAATTTTCTGATTTTGTATTTTCTTTTTATATTTTATATTTTTATATTTCCTTTTTCTTTTCATTTATAAAATAAAATATATATACAAAATAAGAAAAGAGAGAGATAAGGTATTTATAAAAATATGTAAAAGTACACAAAATTCAAGAAATAAAATATTTTTGCACTTTTTATAATTTTATAATGTTTTTATGATTTTTCTATATTTTTTCTATTTTTTTGGTATTTTTAAAGTAAAAAATACTAAAAATGGTGAACAAAATAGAAGGCAGAAACTAAAATGGAGAAATAAAATATAAAATAGAAGCTAAATTCCTTCAAATTTATTTTAAAATAAAGGGAATAAAATGAAGAAAATTCAGAAATAGAAATTAGATTTTTAGGAATTTTTAAGAAATTTTAATATTTTCATGAAGATTTTAGGGGTTTTGTTATTTTAGGAGTTTCTTTTGTATTTTTTTTATTTTTGGATTGAAGTTAAAATACATAGAAATAAACAAAATATGATTTTTTTTGGAATTTTTCAAATATTTTTTATATTTTTAGGTATGTTCTAATGCAAATAGTGAAGAAAATGCATGTTTTTGAATTTTTATAAATATTAAAATGAAACAAATATGCAAAATAAAAATACAATGTGATAGAGAAATGCAATAGGAAACTAGGGTAATTTTTTGGGATTTTTTAGCATTTTAGAGATGCATGAAATAAATACTAGAAACAAAAAGAAATTACTCTACTAGTAGGGGTGTTTTCGTAAATATCTAGAAGCCTATGGGCACATATGTAATTTTTCCACAAAATAAACAACTAATTAACAAAATTTCAGGACCAATCACAAATATGCAAACCCTAGGGGCTTTCTTGCAAAAACACCAAACCTCACGTGCGCAAGTCACGCGACCTGGCAAGGACCAATTCGCAAATAACCAAAACCTGAGGACTATTTTGCAATTTCATCAAAATATTACAACGTAATAAAATAGTTCATGGACTTAATGGAAATAACAGAAGTGACGAGGGCCCTCGTGCAAAATACCCCCCATGTGCGCAATTTCAAACTTGGATTGGGGTTTTATTGGTCAATTTTACAAGTTAGTATTTTTTGATATTTTTCTTTAATTACTGTTAGTAATCTATACACTATGGAGTTGGTTTTATTGGATTCAGAGTTAGTATGGAATATATACAAATAAGGTATTTTAGCTAATATACAAGTGAATATTTACAAGTGAATTTGGCTTCTTATTTAATGCAAATATGAATGCTAAAATGCAGATATTATTTATGCATGCATGAATGCTAATTATGCAATATAAGTAGAAATATGCATCTAATTACTCGGGAACAAAGTTCTATTTTCAACTTTTAGAGTAATGAATCACATATTCATCAATGGGGCATTGACTTCATGGGTATGCAAATATTACACAAAATATTAAACTACAAATGAAGATTACGGTTCAAACTTTAAATACAAAATGGTGAGGGTATCAGGCAAAATTACCCACGCCCGGGCGCGATCCAATGGTTCGCTGCTCTCTACTTGACACGTGTCACGCGCAGGGGCGACGATGACGCTTCGCTCGTGCGGCCCAGATTAGGTCGTTGATGTCGATCTAACGGCTGCGGATGCAGCGGATCCAACGGTGGCTGCTTGCCTGGGCGATCCGGTCTTGATCGGACGACGGGGAGCCTAGGAGGAAGAACGGGGACGAGACGCCGGCGAGGCGATCTTCTCTGACCTCGATCTCGGTCCTCCGGCCTCTCTTTGAGCTCCAAAAGTGGCTGGGACGCCTCCTGGGGTCCTCTTCTCGATGATGGTGGCTCCAGAAATCTCCAACGACGGCCAGAGCTCGCGCGAGGAGGCGGCGGAGCTGGAGGTGCCCAGGTACCTCGACGAGGCGCAAAATGAGCCACAGGCTCTTCTTGATGTCCTTGGACCTGCAAAAAGAGTGAGAGGGTTGAAGGCAAAGTGCCTCGACCCCGCGGTGGCGTAATGTAAGCGTGGGGCGGCAAAATGGCGAACGACCGGAGCTTGCTCCGGCGAGGGGGATCGTTAGGGTGATCGAATGGACGAAACACGGAGATAAAGATGGGATTCTACGGGTATGGTGAACGAAAAACGAAAAGAAAGGGGGGGGAGGAGCCTCGAAAGTGGAGTTCACCTGAGAAAGGAACCTCGATGGCGAAGCTTCACCGGAGGTGGTGGAGCCGCCTCGACCCTTCCTCGATCCTCCTAATGCTTGGAAACGGGAGCTGTCACCTCCCTCCTTCGATGGGGCACAAAAGGTGGAGAAGAAAATGGTCAAAAGGGGTTCAAATTCAAATGGGAAAGTCAGGGGTCTATATGAAGGAGTTGATGAGGTGCTCCAAAGATCGAGGGAGATCGATCAAATCGATGATTCTCGGCTCTAGGAAAGACTTGGGCGTGCAAGAGCGATGAACGAGGCACAAAAGTTGTGAAGAGTGTATCATGAGATGGTGCAAGGACCGGCCTCGAAAAAATCGAGAAGTTGGGTCAAAACCAACGTTCTCACAAGGCTACAGGGTGAAGGACAGTCAGTTGACCGAGGTCAACGTTTACTGCCACCTGGTTGGTCCACGTGGACCAACCAAGAAAAAGCCCTAAAAAATTATTTGAAAATTCATTTAAAAATAGTAAATGATTTAACTAAATTTTAGGTTATGAAATAAAAAATATTTATTATTTTATAAATTATTTTATTGTGATTTTTATTTATTTTTTGAGGTATAAAAATACAAGTTACCTTTTTTAGCCTATATAGGTATACACATCTATATATATTATTAAAAATACAAGTTACCTTATTTTGAGTTAATTTTGGAATTATATATATATATTAAACTCGAAATATTTTTGGATATTTATTTTATTCATCATTTAGTATTTTTATCAATTTTAAAATTTTTGTTTTTCTATGATTACATTATATTTGACTGATTTAAATATATAATAACATATACTATACATATATACTATATATTACTTATAATATATAATGCCTTCAATAACATATATAATTATATATCTTATTTTAAAAATAAAAAAGAAATTTAAAATTAAAAAAATAAAATTTAAAAATACAAAAAATTAAACATTAAAAATAATATATAACAATTGAAAATCCATAAAAATTATTTGCAATTAAAAACCCATATAATAATAAGAAAAAAAGAAAATTACAAAATAATTATTATTAATTACAAATAAATATATAATAATTAACTACCTACCATTCTCTCTCCGTGGTTTGATAACTCTACCTACTTACACATACACATACATTTTGTAGAGTTAAAATAAATTTTAACTCACTCAATCGTATTGATTTATTTATCTATATATCGTGAGTTAATTGTTGGTTGAATTTGATACTTGGTCGATCACTGATCTAGCTTGTTAGGTCAATAGACCAACTACAGGTTCACTAAATGACATCCTTGTTGGGGAGTCTTGGACTTGGTTGAAGTGTCTTGCAGATGAGGAGTGTCCTCGGTTAGCTGGTGGACCGAGTAGGAAGGTTGGAAGCGACCGAGATAGGGAGTAATCAACGATCGAAGAACATTGAAGTTGTTCTTTCTTGTTCTTCCTCCGATATCCAGAGTCATTGGATCGACGCCAAGACCCAGATCTAATGAGCAACATACATCAAACAGAAATGTTGGACATAGTTCATAAAATGTAACCGCAACATATAGTCATGCCCCTCCTTGCAAACTAATTCCTATGACTTTGATGAGTTAGGTTTCCTTAGTCCATTGTGGGACAATCTATTTCAATCACTGAAATCAACTTGATAGTAGTTAACTATATTTTCATGCATTGTTGTCCATGCTTTAAATTCTAACCATCAAATTACTCAGACATACTACACATATCTACCTCAATTTAAATATCATATATGATATACCTTTTTAAAAATGATTCTCGATATATTCTCTAAGATTTTTGTTTAAGTGATTATTGGTAATAGTTTTGTTCATTAATTATTAGAAGATCTAGAATTAAATTAAATCATATATCAAATGATTAAACAAATAATCAATAATGTAATAAATCAAATCTAATTTAAATAGACTGTTAGATAAGGCAATAACCAACATTTTACTATCATATACAATAACAAGAAATATTTCAAAATATTATAAATAAAATCAACCACATGAGCAAACAACAAGCAAAAATAGAAGTAGAATTGGAGATCAATAAAGCATCCATACATACTTTCCTTGGAGTGGATTTTGCCTTCACTTTACCATTACATTATGTTTGCAGCCTCCTCCTCTGATACTATAATTCATAATCATCACCATTGCATTCCAACATTGACCGTCCTCGAAAGCATAATAGAGAATCAACAATCAAGAACAACATAGAATTGTGTAGTGGAAAAACATTACAAAAGCTTCAAGTCTCACGAATGGAGTCTATTTATAGATCGTGGAGAGAATAATTGGAGAAGAGTTTTCTCTAATCCATAATTGCAAGTATTAAGGGGATAACCATTGGATTCTCCAAAATGTTTGGAAAGGTTAGCTAGAATTTAAAATATTGATCTACAAAATTAGTTATGTGGATAAATTTATCGCATAAAGCAAATTGTGGTAAAATTATCGAATTTTGAGATCTTAATCGACTCTCTCAAGCCCGAGTCCTATCTGAAATAGGCGTGCATGCACACACACATGCTTGTGGCTCCCCATACTGCTTTTGTTTCTTTTGCTATAATAGTTTAGAGAGAGACTCATATACGAGTCCACAAAAAGATTAGAGCAAATTAATATGGTCCTATTTTCATTCTGAACTCACTCATTTTTCAAATTAAGACATCCGATTAACAGCTAACCACCTTCGTTTGTGTTATTACCCCTAAATTAACATCATATTAAAAGCAGTATCAAGGTCGCCGATGGGTCCGAGTTCATGTAGTTAGTGCACTTATCATTCATGATGACCAATGCATATATTTGTTCCTTGGTTATCATCCGGATATTTTGATTGATCACAACATCTTCAATCAGTGTGGTACCACATAGTCTGGCTCCTTTGTTGTACAACAGAGTCCACTGTACAACAAGAGCTGCTCAATCAAGATCGAGCGGTTCACACGAAATCCGGATTTTGGTGGTCCTTTATGTGTGAACCGCTCGATCATGATCGAGTAGCTTCGGCAGTACAACAGAGGTCTGCAATACAGCAGCGGATCCGCTCTGTGGTACCACAACCCTTTTTTAACACAAAAAACCCAATCATCCTTTGGCACATATACTCACCATATAGATTTATACATGCTAAAATTTGTTTTTTACCACAAGACATTTTGACTAATTGAGAGAGCTTTACCTCAATATGGAGCCAATTCAATATTACCAACCATTTATCCCAATATGATAATTCAATTTAAGGAAATGAAACTTCCCAATTTATTATTTATCCTAACCGTCAACTCAAAAAAGGAAACGACCTCAATTATTTATAAAGTTCATTTAAAAAAAATATTTAGGGTACGTTTGGTTGGGGGTTACCCCCCACTTTGGGTGAGTTACCCCCCAAAATCCATATTTCCAACCCACTAGTGGGGCCCACTCTCTTTCTAACAAAAAAAATATATATTATACCATCATATCATCTAAAAATCATAAAATACTCAACTTCTACTTACTATTCAAAACTTCAATACAATCACATCACAACAACCACCCACTTTTTCAAATTTCAATACAATCATACCATAATAACTACCAACTTTTTCAAATTCCAATACAATCACATCACACAAACCCTCCCAACCCTTAACCCAACAACCAAACACACAAACACAAAACCGGATTATCCACCCCTGGATAACCCACGAACCAAACACACCCTTAGGGTGCGTTTGGTTGGGGGGTTACCCCCCACTTTGGGTGGGTTACCCCCCAAAACCCATATTCCCAACCCACTAGTGGGGCCCACTCTCTTTCCAACCAAAAAAAATATATATTATACCATCATATCATCTAAAAATCATAAAATACTCAATTTCAACTCACTATTCCAAACTTCAATACAATCACATCACAACAACCACTCACTTTTTCAAATTTCAATACAATCATACCATAATAACTACCAACTTTTTCAAATTCCAATACAATCACATCACACAAACCCTCCCAACCCTTAACCCACCAACCAAACACACAAACACAAAACCGGGTTATCCATCCCTGGATAACCCACGAACCAAACGCACCCTTATAGAACCAATTCCGGGTAAGCTTCAAACTGCATCTGTACCCCTTTTATAGGGGGCACAGTATCCGCAATTAACAAAAAAGGTAGAAGATATTTCTTATTCTATTCTTGACGGATGCTTAAAATCACAAAAGCATCCATCCTGTCCCACATCCAATTTCACAATTACTACAGGTATGTACTCGCAAAAGTCCCTCGTGTTTAAATCCCTCCTCACTACTCCCACTCTCCCACGCCAAACCCCGGCGTCCCCGCTACACATCAATCAACTCCTCACAACCAGTGGCAATTCCTCGTAATTCTCAGGTAAAGAGAACCCCACAACAGTAAACTCACAACCACCACCACCCACACTGCACTTCCTCTTTCTCCCACTCCTCCCCCAGTCCATAAATAACCCCTCACCTCCCCTCCTTCTCCACCACCCTTTAGTTCTCTCCCACTTCGCCCACCTCCTCCGTCTTTCTCTCTCCTAGGGTTTCCTCCAGTCCTCCAAACATGGCCGAGTCGGCGGCGGCGGATGTCCAGAATGGGTCCTTCTCCAAGTCTCCCGCGGCGGTGTTCTCGTCCCTGAAGCCGCAGCTGGCGGTGGCCGCGGGGAAAGCCGACGAAGCCGTGCGTTTCTACAAGGCGGCCTTCGGCGCCGAGGAGCTTGGCCGCGTGAGCTACCCAAAGCGCAAGGCGGAGCAGGAAGCGAGACAGGTGCTCTGCGCCGAGCTCAAGATCGGCTCCATCTCTGTGCTCGTCTGTGATCAGATCGAAGAGAACATCTCGTAATGAACCTTCTCCCTTGTGTTTTTAGCTGCTTTCTGGTTTCGTATATGTTCGGCGATACGGATGTCTGGAGTCGTTCGAACGGATGCGATCGGAAGGTTTTGAGGGAAGTTTGAAGTGGATACCAAATGTTTTCGTCGTCTTTCTCGTTTCCCAAGGCATCCTGTCGTGTTTTCTGTTTTTATAATTAGTGTTTCTTTTCTCTCCCGCATTATTTCTACGCGCTTTTTTTGAAATTTTACGAATGGAGACTCTGAACGTTAGAAATATTTCAACGTAGCCCCCAAGTTTAATGCATGTGCCAGTTTTATGTGAGAGTGATAATATCGTCGTTGTAGATGGGTTTTTAGTGTTTGTTTAATGTTTCTGTGGATATTTTCAGACTTTTATTGTTCTTTATTTTATGGCGGCCTGTCTTGGTTTCAAAGCATCGTTGTTATTGTCGTTTTGTACTTGTTTTCGTTTTTGTATTTTTCTGCGAAGTATTTCTAAACGTGCTTCAATTGTTAAAAAATAATACCCCTCTTGCGAAGTTTATGGAAACAATCCTACGTATTTTCCCATTTTGAGAAGTTACAGTGAACATTCCTAAACTACACTGCGGATTCTTTAGGATTATGGAACTTAAACCGTGGTCCTTAAATCATGACGAGTTGCGATTAAATTTACGTTAATGATATTTATGCTGCCATTTATAATCTCATGAAACTCACGGGTCTATTGGTCGTGTAAACCTTTCTCTTTCGATGTAAACCTTTCTTATCTATATTAGTAGATCTTATTCTTAAAAAAATTCACTAAATAAATATATTTCATCTTTTTTTCAATTAGTCGGATTTATCTTCGTTGATATGAATAGTTTGATCTATATTTCTCCGATCCCTTCAGTTATATTGCTTATTAGATTTTTTTAAAATATTTATTAAAATGTTATAGTTTGTCTTTAGCGACTAGTGACTGCATATTTGGTTAAATGTGGTATATTTTTTATGATATGTCAATGCTTTTGTTCTCCTTGTTTAATTTATACAATGTTAGCGCTTTTTTCGTCTTTTCAAGTAACTAGAAATGGTGATATTATTGTGTAAGATCATCAAGTTTTTAGTTGCATGTGGATTTTCTTGGAAATTTCCTATGCCATGTATTTAAACTAATAATTATTTTGGATTTGTATGCTGTTGACGGATATAGGCAGAGAAATAATCTCTATACCACTTTGGTTCGGATTCTAGCAATTGCACATACTGTAGATTTCAAATTTTGTATTCAATTATGATGTTGTCGTTCGATTTATGGAGATCTTTATCGAAAGCCTGTTATATTTTCTCCCTTGTTTCAGAACGCTCTGCGATATCCTTGGCCTTCTGTATGAATTTACCCAATTTTCTTATACTGAAATTGTGTATTGTTTCACATGCAGGTTTTTCTGAAGATTATTCTACCATTCTGCTCTCTTTATTATATCATTATTTATATTGCTGGTGACAAATATCCTCTTCATTTTTCTGAATGCTTTACCTATTGCCTTTTCCTTAAGACAATAATTATGCATGTCAAGGGATAATTGGTTTTTTCTCAATATTTTTGGCTAGTTTGTTTGAAGGATAGTGAATCGGTGCACCTTTTAATAGTGAGAGTTGGTGAATAATTGCCTTTATGGGGTGGTTTATCTCCAGACGTAGTTCTGTCATTGTATAAGGGGGACCTGTTGATATATTTTGATCTGAGTCACCCGCATGATCTTTTGGGTTTATAGTTAGTTTTCTTCAAAACAATTTTAGTTGTGCTGCCTATTGTTTCCAACACATTTGTGGGCTGATTTAACGGCTGGCACACACACACACACACAATTTTCAAACTTCTGAATGTAAAACCATAATAACTTTTAAAATGCTATTCCTTTTAACTACTTATTTTCCTTGTTATTCTCTCCTGCACCTTGCAGTGGTGATGAAGGATCGAAGGTGCAGGGTGGAGTTCTGTTCCGTCTGGTTACCGAGGACGTTGCTGCAGCTGTGGAGAAGGCTGGGGAGGCTGGTGCAACTCTGGTCGAGTCTGTTGGTGTAGAGGAAGGGCCTTGCGGTGGGGACACTGTTGGTAAGGTGAAAGACCCCTTCGGCTTCCTGTGGGCTATTTCCTCACCTGGTGGCAAGTGTTGTGACACTTCTGAGGCCGATGCTTAACTTGTTCCCATTCTAACTACTGGTAACCCAACTGTCTGTATCCCATGTTTCTGAAGCTTAGTCTTGTCGTAACACTTGGAAATTGGAAGATGTTTAGATGGCATCTTCTTCTCTTGTTTTGAACTTACTGATATTGCTAGGTTACTTCTAAGTTTCTGTTTTGTTTGTTACTGTCCTAGTTCTTAACAATCTTAGCTCCAGAACTGCGTAATGGCTGATCTGAAATTCCCTATCTGATTATCATAGTATAGTAATACCGGGCTTTGTATCGGCAGCTTTCGATTCCAATATGTTTTGCATCTTGCTCTTTTCTCTTGATGGAATTGTAGAAGTACGCATGTTGCTTTTTGGCGCTGACATGCATTTTTACCAAATCCGAATTCATAATTTAAGGAACAATTTTAGCCTAAGATACACGTATGAAATCATGGTTCATTGTTTCATTATCTTTTTTAAGGATATGTTGTATCCCAACTTTTATTATTTCATTATTTGCTTTTATAGTAGGTTGTTGACATGCTTCGATGTATTCACAATAATTTTCACGTCTTGTGTGTCTTGGTGGGTGTCAATGACATGCTTGAAGCAAATTTGTGATTCATCATCATTAGCGGTTTGGTCCAAACCCAATCATTTGCATTACAATTTTGCATATACTCTTGATTAGGGTTGGGCATCAGGGGTTGGGTCAGGTTTAAGTTGGGCTAATGGGTTCAAATTCCAAGCCCAAGTTCAAACTTGACTCAAACAAAATAGGTCGGGTTCAGACTGGATTGGCCCAATTTAACATCTGCTTTCACCAATATCATGTGTTCCATTCTTGCATTTATATGTTTGTTTCTTATCCATGGGTGCATGTTCAACACTTTAAGTATGTCAATTGATTAATGATTCTGACATTAGTTGTATGTTGGAAAAAGAAATGCGGTAAAAAATGTGATTTTAACCACTATTTAATTCACCATTACATATTTATTGTTGATGCGGCACTATGACCCAATACAGTGTAGTTACTTACATTTGTACATGCTTTAACATTTGAAGACAGTTTCCATTCTTCTATATTAATGTAAAAATCTTGTGTATTAATGTAATAATGTTTTCAATTCACGTTGATGAATATGATTATTAACGGATCTAAATATTTATTCTAAACTCGAAATAAGGATATATAAGTTAGAATATGGTATTTGGTGCAAACATAATGTATCAGATATAATTATGTCATATAGGTTGGGCTATCAGACTTATGGGTTTAGGTCTTCTCAGATCCAAATTTGACCTGCCCACCAAATTTCGGGTTTCTATCGGATTATGCGGATTGAGTTTTGGGCCGGATGGGACAGACTTAGCCCAATATCCAACCCTACTGATGCAGTAGAACATGTTGAATTTTATCACAAACTTTACTCCACCCTAAACCTTATCATGAACCTGTTAAACCCTAACTTGACTCCACCCTAATTCCTAGCTACAACTTTTCTTAAATGCCTCTACGCAACACAACCTTCACCGTTCTATTAAAAAAACGTTATGTACTAATTACATGACTAAATTAGTCAACTAATTAGATATAGTTACAAACTTATACATCCTCGAAGAGGATTATCATCTCCATTTATGTTGTCAATCTTCCAATCGAAAGAACAAATTTTTAAAGAACATAATACGCATAAAAACATCAAATAATTATTTTATTACGATTATATAGAATATTTAAGTTTAAATTATTTAATACATAGTAAACCATGTTTATACAATTCGTATTAGTTTTGTTTCCTTTCTAGCCTTACAGCCCACTTGGATTATGTTCCCTGGAGCATGTACCAAGGTTAAATCGTGTACCAAGATTGTGCTTTTAATGATAATATGATATGCTTTGAGTTAATAATAGATATTAAAAAAAGGATTATATTCCCTTGAACATGTAATTTTACAAGCTCCTACTCTTTTTTCCATGTGTTGTTTTTATTTTTTTAAAATGAAATCTAGGAGGATTTAGATCATCATATATCATCATGATATCATTCAAAATTCAACTTAATTCCAGACTTATGTTCTCCCAATAAGACTGTTGTTAGAGTAATTATGTTATTTGTTTCTTTTAATTGTCCTGTTTCTGTAATTTACCCATAGAGCTTTTCTCCTATATAAGAGAGCTCTAGGGTTAGATGATCTTTTATCTTGCTACTTCCCTTCAACATGGTATCAGAGCGACGGTCCTAGACCGGAGTTCTCGAAACCCTAACCCACCCCACCCGCCGGCCTCTCTCTCCCTCTCTCTCTCGATCGGCGCCGCCTCACGCACCGTCGCAAGCGCGGCTGGGCTGCTGCTCACACGCGGCTGGGCTGCTCCTCCTCCTGATTGCGCTTCGTATCGCGCGCCTCCTCTTGCGCGACACCCCTGATCGCGCTTCTTATCGCGCGCCTCCTCTTGCGCGAGGCCCCTGATCGCGCGCCTTCTCTCTGAACGCGCGCTTCTCTGTCGATCGCGTGACGCAAAGCCTTGTCTCTCTGAACGCGCGCTTCTCTGTCGATCGCGCGACGCAAAGCGCTGTCTCTCTGGTGCCCTCACGCAGGAATCCTCTCGCCTGGACATCACGCAAGGCCTACAGCCCTCTGGAGCCCTTTCGCCTGGACATCTCGCCTCTGTATCCTGTGCATTATCTCGCCTGGACATCTGGCGATCCCTCTGTAGCGCCACTATCTCGCCTGGCGATCCTATCTGGAGACCATCTCGCCTGTGCACGCAAGTCCTGGAGCCTGGAATCCTGTAGCACCTTCCCTGTGCACGCAAGTCAACGTGTTGTCGACTCCTGCAGCGCGCCTTCCTGTGCACACAAGTCATGTGCGTGTGCACTATATGCCCTAGCCGTGCTTCCTTGAATGCACATGTTCTGTGCGCGTGACCGCTTTGTGTCTATGTACAAGTAGACATCGTCGTCTGATTGTGTAACCCCAGTACAGGTTATTGTTGTCATCATGTCAGACAACAAGGTAGATTTTCCATCTCTGGGTGCCTTCAAAGGTCCAGCACCCGTTGTGAAGATGGATGGTACGAACTATGAACTGTGGGCCATGCAGTTCATGAATCTTATGCAGTGCATTGGCAAGAAGCATATCCTCACACAAGAGGAACTTGTGGACAAGACTGGGGTTAACGCCTCATGGGAGGCGGACGATGCCTATGCGCGTGTCTGGCTATCCGGTACTGTGTCCATGGAAATAGCCAACGACATTCTGTGTCAACCCACTGCGAAGGCTATGTGGGATATCCTGACAGCCACATATTCTCCGGCGAAGAACGAGTCCAAGATCTTACAACTTCAGCATGACATCTTTACCTCGAAGCAGAACGGGCTTCCTCTTCATACCCTGTACACATCTCTGAGGGGTATGTTTGAGAAGCTACACGGGTACATTCCATTGACAGCTACACCGGAGCAGCTCAAAGCATACAGGGACTCCGTGATGACTGGAGTGTTTCTAGCAGCCCTTGATCCGGAGTATGATGCCGCCCGAGCACAGATTCTTACAGATGCCACCATACCACCTATGGAGGAGGCCTATCGCAGGTTGAGTAGACTCTCCATATCTCATGGTGGAGTTCCGACACCTTCAGCCATGGCTTCTTCTCGCGGCAGAGGAGGCTATTCTCATTTCAGAGGTAGAGGTGGTCGTGGTCGAGGAGGAGGTAACAGACCTCCTAGACAGCCGTGCACCTACTGTCACAGGACTGGACATACTGAGGAAACATGCTATTCTAAGCATGGGTTTCCTGCTACTACGGCACGTGTGGCGGAGCAGGCTCAGCAGGAAGGGGGTCCTTCCCTGGTCACGGATCAGAGGTTTGAGGAGTTAGTATCGAGACTTCGGGAGATCATGCCTAGCCAGGGACCCGCTACTACTTCAGGATCTTCAGAGATAGCCGGCTCAGCATCAGCATCCTCTTCAGGTACAACGTATGCACTTACTAGTTGTTACAGAGCAGATCTATCAGAATGGATCATGGACTCAGGAGCATCTCACCATTTATGTGGTGACAAAAAGCAATTGGATCATTTTATTGCAACTCAGACTGGATGCTCCGTGGTAATTGCTGACGGAACACACTCTCCCATTACTGGTCACGGGGAGGTGCAATTGACCCCTGGGATACGACTTCAGAACGTTCTTTATGCTCCTGATTTTTCCATGAATCTACTATCCATTAGTCAAATCACTAAAGATTTACATTGTCGTGCCATATTTGACCCATCTGCTCTTGTGTTTCAGGACATCCTAACGGGCAGAGTGATTGGAGCTGGCTGTGAGCAAGGGGGTCTTTATAGACTAGTGCAGTCTCCTTATGCTGGTGTCTCTTCTATGAAGGCTGGATCGGTGTCACCCTACACTTGGCATCTTCGATTTGGCCATCTTCCGTTGCAAAAGATGGTCCATCTTCTTCCACAGTTATCTCCCAAGTCTAATTTTCAGTATGAGGCATGCCAACTTGGCAAACATCACATGTCGTCATTTCCGAGTCGTATAGGTCCAAGTCGTCATGGTCTGTTTAAGCTGCTACATTTTGATATTTGGGGTCCTAGTCGTGTCCCTGATCTTCAAGGACACAGGTTTTATCTTGTTGCTGTTGATGAATTTTCTAGGTTATGTTGGGTTTTTCTACTTAAAAATAAGTCCGATGCTGCGTCTGTTATCCAGTCTTTCATTATTGAAATAAAAAATATTTATTCTGCCAGAGTGAAGTTCATACGGTCTGATAATGCTCTTGAATTATGTAGTTCTCATATCTCAAAATTTCTTATGTCTCATGGAATCGTGCATCAGAAGTCATGTGCTTACACCTCCCAACAAAATGGGGTAGCTGAGCGGAAACATCGTCATTTGTTGGACATTACCAGGACCCTTTTGATTCAGAGCCATGCCCCTCACTCCTATTGGGGGGATGCGGTTCTAACTGCTTGTTATCTGGTCAACCGTATGCCTTCGTCAGTGTTAGGAGAGAAGATCCCGTTCTTGACTGCGTTTCCCGAGAAGGATCTTTTCTCCCTAACACCTCGCGTCTTTGGCTCCGTTGCATTTGTTCATTGCTTCTCTCCTGGTCTTGACAAGCTCTCTCCCAGAGCTGTCAAATGCGTTTTTGTGGGTTATTCCAAAATCCAAAAAGAGTATCGGTGTTCTGATCCAGTTAGACGACGGTACCATGTTAGTGCTGATGTCACCTTCTTTGAGTCCATTATGTATTTCTCTCCTGCAGGTGACAGACTCACTCACTCGGAGGAAGGAAATGATATCTATGTGCCTCCTCCTCCATCTGTTCCATGTTCCACTCTGCCTCCACCACCACAGCCTATACCACCACCACAGCCTATACCACCACCGCCGCCACCACCACCAACAATTTCTTATCCTCAGGTCTATCAGCGTCGACCCTCTGCTCATGTGCCTCTTCCATCATCCAGCCCGCCTGAGGTATGTAATGAACATTTGAGTACTACTAATGGCACAGGTGATTTGCATTTGCAGACAGATGTACAGGGTACAGATGATACTACAACAACTCCAGTTGATGATCTTCATCTTCCTATTGCCCATAGAAGGCAAAAGCGTGCGCGGACAATGAATCCCAAATATGGGATGGACTTTGCATCACATGCCTGTTTGGAGCGGTTGTCCCCGAAATTTCGCGAGTTCGTCCTTGGGTTATCAGCAGTGGAAATCCCAAGGTCATATCAGGAGGCACTACAGAGCAGTCCATGGCGTTTGGCTATGGAAGAGGAGATGGCGGCGTTGCAGTCACGTGGTACGTGGAGTGTTGTGCATCCTCCACCAGGTGCGTCAATAGTCGGAAGCAAATGGGTTTTTACTGTTAAGCATCGGGTTGATGGTACGGTTGATAGATATAAAGCCAGGTTGGTTGCTCGTGGGTTCACCCAAACATATGGGGTGGACTATCAGGAGACGTTTTCTCCAGTAGCCCGTCATTCTACCTTACGGATTCTCATTGCAGTTGCTATTGTCCGTGACTGACCCTTGTTTCAGTTAGATGTCAAGAACGCTTTCTTATATGGTGACTTGCAGGAAGAGGTCTATATGCAGCAGCCACCAGGGTTTGCTGCTTAGGGGGAGTCCAGTATGGTGTGCCGTCTTCATAAGGCCATATATGGCCTGAAGCAGAGTCCACGGGCTTGGTTTCAGAAGCTCTCGGAGTTGATTGAACAGAAGGGCTTCGTCGGATCTACAACAGATCATACTCTCTTTGTAAAGAGAGACCAGCAAGGTATTGTGATCATCTTAGTGTATGTTGATGATATTGTTATCACTGGTAGTAATGAGCAGGGCATTCAAGCAGCCAAGGATTTTCTCAGTGAGCAGTTTGTTACGAAGGATCTGGGTGCACTTCGTTATTTTTTGGGATTGGAGTTTGTAAGAAATGAGCAAGGCATGGTAATGACACAAAGGAAGTATGTTACAGGTCTGTTATCTGAGACAGGAATGGCAGGATGTAGACCAGCTACTACTCCTATGGATCCTAATGTTAAACTCTATGATGATGATTCTGAGGAGGTGGACAAGAGACGGTATAGAGAGCTCGTGGGGAAGTTGTTATATGTCACTATTACCCGACCAGATATATCCTTTGCTGTTAGTAGGGTAAGTCAATTTATGGAGCAACCCAGACAGGCTCACATGAATGCTGTTTTTATGATCTTGAGATATCTGAAGTCATCTCCAGGTGCCGGTCTTCTGTTTAGGAAAGATACCTCTATATCTGTCACAGGTTGTGCTGATGCAGACTATGCTGGGTGCCCTAATGATAGAAAGTCTACTTCAGGCTTTATTGTATTTGTTGGCAGCTCACCAGTAGCTTGGAAGAGTAAGAAACAAACTGTCGTGGCTCGATCCAGTGCAGAGTCAGAATATAGGGCAATGGCCCAAGGTAGTGCTGAGATGATGTGGGTTAAATCGGTTTTGACTGATTTAACTATTGAAGTACCTCTTCCTATGCATCTTAAATGTGATAATCAGGCAGCCTTATTCATAGCCAATAATCCAGCCTTCCATGAAAGGACAAAGCACATTGAAGTGGATTGTCATTATACACGGGACTTGATTCAAAAGGGGCTTATTTCAACTTCTTATGTATCATCAGGAGAGCAGATTGCAGATATGTTCACCAAGGCCCTTGCTAGAGGTCCTTTTCATCTATGTTGTTCCAAGCTGAGCATGTTAGATATATATGCTCCAGCTTGAGGGGGAGTGTTAGAGTAATTATGTTATTTGTTTCTTTTAATTGTCCTGTTTCTGTAATTTACCCATTGAGCTTTTCTCCTATATAAGAGAGCTCTAGGGTTAGATGATCTTTTATCTTGCTACTTCCCTTCAACAACTGTAAAATTTTATCGGTCTCAGAATTGTTGAAATTGACCCCTTTCAGATGAAATTTGAAACACATTCTACTAGATATTTTAAGTGAATGTCCTATTGGTTTCATTTAAAAAAATAAAAAAATTATGGAAAAAAGGTGAGAGCATACTCTTGTATGCTCACAGGAACATATTCATTTAACCCTAGATATTAATTTGTTGAAATGCCATAAACCTTTTGAAATGGATGTCTCACTATGTTAGTCCATCCCATTGGTTGGCTTCACAAGTTGTCGATAAGATCTTGGACATTCTTGACCTTAACGTTATCTATCATCGTTGGCATAACATCATAAAGATCACCTATCGAGGCTTCTTTTTCTTATCCACCAACCTCAAACAACTACAATATGCTCCATAATCCTCATGGCTTTAACCTTCTCCTCAAAAAGTCACTTGCCCAACCAAACTCTCAATCTTCTTGGTAGTTGTCTGGCTCGCCTTAGCGCTATAATACTCTTCAAGCCCAACTAAAGCCTTTAGGTGCACCTTCTTGTCCACTATATGCTTTGTTATAGAATAAAATTGGTTGCAAATCTAGTGATGCCTATTCTGATCATAACACTACCTCATTTCTCCCTCATTGATGAACTGAATCACGAGTGGTTGTACATGTACTCAATTCTCGTGCTTGCTCCACAACTTTTGAGATGCTTCTTATTTTTCCAAAATCTTTTAAAATTAAAACAATGCAACCCACACACAGGCTGATAGCACGATCTTTCATTTATGATTACCCTACCCTTTTTTGTAGTTCCTACCATTATCTTGATCACGACATTCCTCGCCTAACTAACTTCACCACCTCTTTCATCACTCTCCTGGTGTATTTCTTAGTCTCTGGCCCGATCAGATGCTTCCGTTTTGAAAAAAAAAGATATCTTTACATCACAATATGTATGAAGTTGATTTGCTTCCTAGGGTATCTAATCAAACTACAAACCTTGATGTTCATGGTGTACTCTGGTCATGTTGTCTTCAAGCTATCATCGTAGGCTGCGTTGTTCACATGAAAGTAATACGCATAATAAATAATACATTAACTCAAGCTTAATTATTTAATCTATACGACTCAACTTAATTAACACTTAACTTTTAAAGCATTAACGTTTGAATTGTCTAAACAACTTTGTATTTAAGATTCGGCTATATAAACATACCATCCCAAAAATCTAACAAATTAATATCAAAAAATTTACATCCCAGGCTTCGGGTCTTTGACAACAATGAGAGACACGCATTATCGATGACCTAGTGGCATTGTTGATGTGGCTTGAATCTGTTCGGTTGAACCCAATTGGAGAATCGTCTGATGCCTCCCCTGCCGCCCTACCTTAACCTAACTGGACAAGGGTCTGAACAAAAAATTTCAAGAGCGGTTTTATTTTTTTTGTCTGTACCCTGGATCCATTTGTATCGAGAGTAGTATATAAACCCTCGGAACACTCATGCTTCCAATTGCTATGGAGGTTTGGATTCCTTGTTGCGAGCTAAAAAATTTCGGTACATGGGTGCCTATCCTGACCATCCGTCAAGGATTCGAGGAAGGAGGTTGTTTTGCGCAATAATTCATGCTCTTCAGAACGTGTTTTTCTTAGTAAGAACGCACATACTGTGATAAGAATATGCATCATGGTAACATTGTATTTTTAAAGGTAACAAAGTGCATGCATTAGTAAAAAGGCAAGTCCTAATACGATGGTTACTCAATATCAAGGTTGGTAAGAAACAAAGAATGTTTCCATAAGAATGTGCATGTAGTGCTAAGATGACCCATTTCGTGTTAATCTTGTAAAATCTCAGTTACAAGAAGGGATGCACATGGATGGATACCGATACAGATAAAAGTATTACCGTATTCTTATCTATTTTTGAATACGAATACGGTTGTAGATACAGATATTGATGGATATTAAAACTATCTTACCATATCTTTAAAAAACGAATACTGATCGCATACGAGTAATGTTAGAAATAATCTATAGAATTGACTTATATATACATACAAATTAGATGGAAAACACATGATATAAATTTATTAAATGTGTTTGTATCATAAAAAAGTATACAAATATGGTAAAAAAAGGTATAGATTTATGTTATATAGGGTTAAAAATAAATTTATGATTATATTTATATACGAAAACGGATATATAGCGGATACAGATGTTTGCGGATATTAAAATGATATGCATATCCATATCCATTTTAAAACGGATACGGATACGGATGTTAAAATCTGTATAAACGAATACGGTGACGGATCGGATACAGATATATCCGTGACCGTTTGCATCCCTAGTTACAAGTGTTGGGAACATGCTTGTAACACATGTTAACACTTGTATCCTAGATTTTTATGTAAAAACCCTGTTATTTCTGATGAAGAAATTAGAATACATAGAGACCTGATTGTGCAGCTTGAGACTGAAGAGACTTTTATCAAACCTTTTACCCTTTAGGAGGTAGAGAATACTCTACATCAATTCAAGAAAAATAAAGTTTCGAGCACGGATGGTATTATCATTGAGTTCATTCAATCAAATTGGCATATTCTCAAATCTGATTTCATTGATCTAGTCAATCACCTTCACGTCTCGAGTTTCAAAAACAACGATTTTAGACATAAATAATGCTCCGATTGCTTTGATTTTCAAGAAAGGGAATACCGTCCCCCCTTTCACAATGAACGTTCCTTGAAAACTGTTCGTCCTCATATGCTTGCATTATAACCTCCACTCTTATAAATGACGGGTACGAATCCAAAATGAAAGCTCTGACGTTCAAAATCGATTTCCAAAAAGCTTTTGATAACATGAGATGATCTTTTATCCTAAGGCCATGTTTGGTTGGAGAATAGTCACTGGAATAAGGAGCCAATTCTCCTCCTGACACGGTTTCCAGTGGTACGACTATTCCCCATTATTCCATCTTATTTCACTCTTATTCCTCTCTTTGTCCCACCTTACCTACCTTTATTTCACCTTATTCTCCTTATTCATATCCTCCAGTCGAACGGAGAATAGACCCTTATTCCCCTTATTCTCCATCCTTATTCCTGCTTATTCTCCTACCGAACGGGCCCTAAGCGCTCTTAACGTTACTAAATACCCTTCTTGCTACATTTCATGGGTGCAAGCTCTTCTTGAAACTACGAGAGTGTCTTTTAAGAGCAGTTGGTCATCGATGGGTTGGCTAAAACCTGAGAGAGACGCGAGTCAAGGAGACCCTATATCTCCACTACTCTTCATTCATTGCCTTTCCATTTTGGATGCCATGTTGAGTAAACTTACAAAACCGGGAAAATTAAAGTCTTTTTCGAAGAGAGGGATTGTCTCTATGATCACCAATGTTCAATTTGCTGATGACCTGTGAGTCTTCTTGAAATTTGATGAAACAGAAATTAAGGAAGTACTATCCACCATACGTATTTTCAGCAAAATGTCTGGTCTCGAAATCAACACGGTCAAATCAGAATTTTTTTGGATTGAACCTGGATCAATCAGAGATTGAGAGAAACAAAACTTTTCTGGGCTTGTCTTGTGGTATTTTCCCAACGAATTACATTGGATTCACCTTCCTCCGGATAGGTTAAGAACTAAAGATTGTGAACCATTGATTGCTTAATTTACGTCTAAATTACAAGGCTGGAGAGTTAATATTCTTCCTCTACCTGTGAGGGTAACCTTACCAAATTCTTCTCTTACCCTGTTAGCAACTCACATGATGTCATGTTTGAAGATCTCAATTGGCATCATCCACAAGATCAACAAAACTAGGAGAAACTTTCTTTAGGACGGAAACACTCAAACATGCCATCAGGCCAAAGTGGCTTGAAACAAATACTCCGACCTAAATCAAATGATGGTTGGAGAATATTAAACCTTCGCCTCTTTAATAATTAATTGCTAAGTCGGTCATCCTTCAACATCTTGGATTACAAAAAACTCAGCCATCAAATTTCATTAGGGCCTCCTCTAAGGTGGGGGGATAATAATATAAACATAATCCAAAGACTAGATATATGATACTAAAGAATTAAGCACTAACCGGAAGCCATTGCTTTAAGGAATTGAAGACGAGATGATGGGATTTTCTTCTCCTTCTCAACTCTTGCCTAATATGCTTGAGTAATGGATCTTCTTGCATTCATTATTTGAGGGAGAGGGACCCCAATCTATACTCATAATACATGATGATTACCTATCCATTAAGGTAACCACCAAAGGCAACTTCCCAAAAGATGCACCCTTTCATAATTAATCATGAGCCACAAAATAAGAAATAAAAAAATAATATTGACAACTACCATATATGGTAGTTGCCTTCATAAAATTTCTTACATTCTCCCACTTGGCTCATGTATCAAATTTGTTGCTTTCCATTTGTCAATTTAAGCTCTATTAATATGAATCTTGACGATAAATACCTTTTAAGCAGATATATCCTTCCAAGCATTACAATACCAATAGTTTACTCATCTTAACAAAACTTCATGTGTTAATATCTAAATACTAACACAGGTCCTTTCTTTGTGTCTGTTCATTAAATGCATGCTTTCAAAAAATAACGGACAATAAACAAAAGATCATCATACCAAACTTAAGGTGTACACACATAGATGTATTGATATTATTACAAGGTACTAGTTAGGACCATCTCAGTTACATGATTGATGAATACACTAGACGGCAAACCCTTTGTCATAGGATCCGCAATCATGTACTTAGTACCTATATGTTCAATCAGTACTAAATGACCTCTAACTTTCTCTTTAACAACAAAATATTTAATGTTGATTCGCATTCCGGCACACTTATACTTGTTGTTGTTAGCGAAAAATACAACTGCAGAATTATTACAATGAATCTTTAATGGTCTTGAGATTGAATCCACTATCTTAAGACCCGCAATGAATGTCTTTAGCCAAAGTGCTTGTGTAGTAGCCTCGTGACATGCTACGAATTCGGCTTCCATGGTACTTGATGTGATAAGTGATTGCTTCAAACTTCTCCATGAAATAGCACATCCAGCAAGCAGAAAAATGTATCCAGAGGTAGATTTTCTATCCTCCTTACTACCTGCATAATCCGAATCCGAATAGCCAATGACTTTTAAGGAATCTGAATGCCGGTAGATTAGCATACAATTCACAGTTCCTTACAAATATCGTAAGACCTTCTTTGCCGCTATCCAATAGTCCATGCCTGGATTGCTTTGATATCTACCCAACATTCCAACTGCAAAACATATATCTGGTCTAGTGCATGTTTGGACATACATTAAACTCGCAATGATAGATGTATATGGAATGTCCTTCATCTGTTCCTTTTTCTAAATTATTTTGAGGACATTTGAATGAAAATTTTTATCTCCTTTTACCATAGGTGCTGGGGTAGGAGAACAATAGTTCAAACCAAATATCTCTAATAATTTTTCAATATAAGCCTTTTGAGACAATCCAATTACTCTCTGAGACCTGTCTCTATGAATTTCAATGCAAATGACATATTTAACATCATCCATATCTTTCATTTCAAAATTATTAGAAAGAAATATTTTTGTATCTCGCAACATCCCAAGGTCAATACAAGAAAGTAAAATGTCGTCTACATGAAGGACTAGACAAGCATATTTACTCCCATTCGTCTTAAGATATATACAATTATCAACAATGTTCTCAACAAAATCAAATGAAGTTATTGCATTCTTGAACTTAATGTACCATTGATGAGATGCTTGTTTTAGTCCATATATAGACTTCCTTAATTTATAAATCAAATGCTTGCTATTATCTAAAATAAAACCCTCAGGTTGTCGCATGTAAACATGTTCATCCAAGTCTCCATTAAGAAAAGCTATTTTCACGTCCATTTGGTGTAACTCTAAATCATAATGAATTACTAATTCCATGATTATTCGTAATGAGTCCTTTCGTGATACAGGAGCGAAAGTCTCATGGTAATCTATTCCCTCCTTTTGAGTGAAACCTTTAGCCATAAGTCTGACCTTATATGTCACAATGTTGCCTAATGAGTCTGTTTTAGTTTTAAAGACCCATTTGCAACCAATAGATTTCGCTCCTTTGGGTAGCTCTACCAAGTCCCATACTTGGTTTGCACTCATAGAATCCATCTCCTCCCTCATGGCATTATACCATTTAGTAGAATTAATTCTACTCATGGCTTGTGAAAATGATATTGGGTCCTCTGAAATTCCCGTGTCGTAATCACATTCTTGTAGGTATGTTATAAAATCTAATGAGATTGTAAATTTGACTACTTGAACAGATCTAGTTGTAACAACACCTTGTTGAACACTTGGTGCTATTTCAACTTATCATGTATTGGAGGATTCACCATTTGTTCAATCAAAGGGATATCTTGTGCTTGAGGAACAACAACGTATTGATGTTGTGGCTCAAATAAGATATCGTGTTGAATATTTTGCTCCTCCCTTTCTAGTGGTATAACAAGATCCCATAATTCATCAAGTATAATGTCTTTAATTACCATCTTGCTCCCACTATTCTCGATATTTTCCAAAAATATAGCATTTCTTGATTCTACAATACTCGATTCCCTATTTGGACAATAGAATATATAACCTTTAGAACCTTCTGTATAACCAATGAACTATCCACTTGTAGTCTTCATATCCAACTTCTTCTCATGTGGGTTATATGTATTCTGATCTCAGCTTGACAACCCTAAACG
Organism: Ottelia alismoides; assembly: GCA_037367405.1. NCBI lineage: Eukaryota > Viridiplantae > Streptophyta > Magnoliopsida > Alismatales > Hydrocharitaceae > Ottelia > Ottelia alismoides. The sequence goes on along the minus strand of JAZKJV010000655.1, from coordinate 4,185 downwards.
TATATGTGTTCTAATCTTGGTTTCCATCCCTTCCAAATCTTAAATAAAGTGGATGGAATTGCTTTTGATGGAACTCTATTTAATATATACACGACTGTCTTTAGAGCTTCACTCCAAAAGGATAATGGCAATGAGGAGTTACTCATCATACTTCGAACCATATCCATTAACCTGCGATTCCGTCTTTCAACGACTCGTTTTGATCTGGCTCACCAGGCATTGAAAATTGATGTTCAATATTTTCATCATTAAGAAATCACGTAAATGGTCCAAGTCTTTGTTCTCCTCCAACATACCTACCATAATACTCATCACCTTTATCTGATGTCACAATTTAAATTTTCTTTTCTAATTGTCTCTCTACTTTTATTTGATAGTCCTTAAAAGCTTTTATAGCTTCTGATTTTTCAAATAAAAGATAAAGATACACGTAATGAGAGAAATCATCTATGAAGGTGATGAAGTATTTTTGACCACTAAAACATTCTATAGGAAACAAACCACATATGTCAGTATATATAATTTCTAAAAGACTAATACTTCTCCTTGATCCTTTAGCATGTTTGTTGGTATGTTTACATTTAATACACCCCACACAAACACTTGAGTCAGTAAAGTCAAGAGCATCAATTACTCCATCATTTACTAATTTTTTAATTCTTTTAATGGAGATGTGGCCTAATCTTTTATGCCATAACATTGATGATCGATCACTAATATGTTTTCGCTTTTTACCAACAACATTGTAAACAAGGAGATTGCTTTCAAAATGCGAATGTAAATGCATTTTATACAAATTATCGACCAATTCACCTGTGCCAATTAACTTATCATTCTTGAATATTTGGAAAAGTAATTTATGATATAAAACTTTTTATCCAGTTTACAAATTCTAGATATAGAAACCAAATTTCTAGAGAACTTGGGTACATAAAAAATATTTTCCAAATCAAGAACATAGCCAGATTGTAAAATGAGTCATTGCATTCCAATCGCTTCTATATTTGAAGACATGCAATTTCCCATAAATACACTTTACTCATTTTCCATTGGTCTCCTTGTGCTTAGAAAGCCTTGCATGGAATTGGAAATATGGGTTGAAGTTCCAGAGTCAATCCACAAAGTATTAGAAGGAACATCAATGAAATTGGATTCATGACATACATGACATAGATGTATATCTTTCTTGACGAGCCATTTCTTAAACTTGATACATACTTTTTTAACATGCCCAGATTTTTTGCAAAAGAAGCATTTTACCTTCTTAAATTCATTTGGCTTCTTTTTGGATGTTTCACATCTCTTTTTCAATTATTTTCTTTCCTGCAAGTGACCAAATGGGCACTCTCAACCTTGTCTTGCTTGAGCCTATTTTCCTCTTGTACACACATCACTAATAACTCATTTAGTGTCCAATGATCCTTATGTGTGTTGTAGGAAATCTTAAATGACCCATATTGTGAAGGTAAAGTGTTAAGAATTAAATGAACAAGTAAGCACTCAGAGATATCATGTTTAAGTATTTTAAGTTGAGCAACAATGTTGCTCATTTCCATTATATGCTCTCTAATTCCAATGCAACCATTATACTTCATAGAAGATAATTTTTTAGGAGTATGCTTGCCATAGCCTTTGTGAAGTTTTTAACTGTTTTTCAACAGACCCTAAAAACTCCTTTGCAATCTTACGTTCATGAATTGAACCCCTGATATTCTTGGCTATGTTAGTTTGCATGATCATTAAGCTTAATCGGTTGGATTTCTCCACTGTTCATACAAATCCTTGACGCCTTGACCACTTTCATCAGTAGACTTCGATGGTTCCTCAATGCGAAGTGTTTAGTCAAGGTTCATACATCCTAAAGCAAGCAGAATCTTCTCTTTCCATTCTAGAAAAATTATTCCCATGTAGAAGCAGAATAAAATTTAAGATATTGAATTGAGTAGACAAGAAAGCTGAACTATCTAAAATATTCATAACAAGACTACCACAATAAGAAATTACTCAAGCATAAATAAAACATAATCCAAAATTTTAATTTATTTAATATTTGAGAGATCAATGCACTGTCATTACAAGACTTGATGTGTTAAAGAATTGTAATATATAATTTTTTTATATGAGACAAATAAATTCTGTACGATCATCATATATTCCTTACCTGTGGGTATTTAGAATAATTGATGAACATATTATTTTCTCATTCCACCATGTAGATGCAATTTTTCTGTGTGTTTAATTAGCTCTGTTACTAAATATAATATTGACGTTGCAATCCTAGATGTTGTGGCTATTTTAGGATAACTAGCCAATAAATGTTCATTGTCAAGAAACAATGTGAATAATGCGAAGCGATCCGAGTTAATAGATAACTACCAAATAACAAAAAATATCATTCAGTTATTTAAAAAAATTTCATAAGGAGACATCTATGTCTTAAGAGACGTCCAAATTAAAAAAAACATGAGAGTGACTTTATATTACATTATTGGAAGCCATCATACATGATTGAAAATAAATGGGGGTCCAAATAGCACATTAGCTTTAACATAAAAAAATCACAAAAGCAACATGCCTAATTCTAAAAACAAAGTGCTTCCTCTTGAAGTCACTTTTGGAGTGAAAAAGCTATTACCGGAGGCCCATTTACCATATACTGTTGAAAAACCATTAAAAAAACGAAGCAACGAGCCAAGTTACAAAAATGTACTTGATAAGTTGATCCCAAAAAAAAACATCGGGGGTTATAAAAAAATACACTCTTCACTTATTCTAAGTGAAAAACTACAAGTAAAAAAAGGGCTTTCTTAAGTACCAACCAAGAGGTTATTAACAATATAAATCACATATCACACAAAACTTGTCATTAGACGACCTTGCTCTGATACCAATTGATAAACTATTAACATAATCCAAAGAATAGATCTATGATACTAAAGAATTAAGCACTAACCGGAAGCCATTGCTTAAGGAAATGAAGACGAGATGATGGGATTTCCTTCTCATTCTCAACTCTTGCCTAATATGCTTGAATAATAGATCCTCTTTGCATTAATTAGTTGAGGAAGGGGAGACCCCAATATATACTTATAATACATGATGGTTACCTATCCATTAAGGTAACCACCAAAGGCAACTTTCCAAAAGATGCACCCTTCATAATTAATCATGAGCCACAAAATAAGAAATAAAAAAAATAATGTTGACAACTACTATATATGGTAGTTGCCTACATAAAATTTCTTAGTGATAATGCTTTCTACTCATGGGCTGGCTTCAAAGTCTGAGATGTGGAAGGCCCATGTCAAGGGCTCCTCTGATCTCCTACCTCTTTTTGGTATGATAATTGACCCATATAGAATATCTCGATGAAGGAAGGTCTAAAATTCTAGAAAGGCAACAATAACTGGTTCAAAAGTTTAGCAAACAGTTTACCTCTGGGATTATGGAATACATTAAAAGCACTTAAGCTAGTCTTCACCATTATTCATGCTTCGATTACAGATGACCGAAAGGATAATACTGTAGTTCCAATCTTCACCTCAAACCATAGGTTCATGAAGGGTTAGCATCTTCTTTCCACACTAAATTTTGGTTGAATTCTTTTGAACCCATATTGACTTACTTTCTGTGGTCGCCTATAAAAAGATTGTGACACATGACTTTCTTTTTTAAGTTCAGTATCTCATATGTAAATCGTTGTTATTTATGTCAACATGATTGAGAGAGCATTGACCACCTTTTTAACGATTGTTTTTTCACAAGTGACATGTTTCGGGGGTTTGATTTGTCATCAAATTTTGACGACTTTTTTTGGGTAATTTAACAAATTCATCATCAATTAATGACACTGTGTTTGATTGAAAATTTCTCGTATTGAGAGCAACTTTATACTGCAGCATTTGGAAATCTCGATGAAGAGCTTATTAAGAAGACATTCCTCCGATCATCCAGGATATGGCTCGATAGATAAAACTCATCATCTTAGCTAGAATGCATATTATCCACGATGAGGTTGTGGGAGCTCGAGTGTCTAAGAATGAGGATTTGCAATGGAAAAAATTTTGATTATCATAGCATCTATTCCTTTTCGCTCCGAACCATGCTAGCGACTATTTACGCTCTCTGTCTGTAACCCCCCCCCCCCAATCTCCAGTGATACATTATCTTGCTGTGTTAACTATA